>ML677359.1:21804437-22126044 GCA_007922305.1 Dermatemys mawii | reverse complement strand
AAGAGAGCTCTGTGCCTCTCTCCCTCCCTCAGGGGCTGAAGCCACTTGCTTTCAGCTGCTTCCTGTAGCTGCTTCCTGCCTCCAGTGGGCACTGGGCTGGAGTTGCTCTAGGCAAGTCAGAGGGGTGAGTGAGGGGGAGGCCTGGGGAGCGTGGCAGGCCACAGAAGAGAGCCAGGCAGGCTGCATGCGGGCTGCGTGTTTGAGACTCCCGCTCTATATACTAGCTGCACAATGAGCTGATCTCACTAGGGGAGTAGTTGATCAACTACACAAGGCCAAGAAGTACACACTGAAAAGCTCAGCAATAGGCATTTGTGGTGCCACACCCCAGTAAATGAGTGGCCTCCCTCCTCTACAGTGCAGCTGTCTTTGCTGGTTCCTCTCCAAACCTGCTAGTGCAATGTGACCAAGTGGGAGTTACTACCATCTTATGGGTGGATTAAAGCTATGTGCCCATGCACAACCCTTTTGGGTATGGGGGAAGGAGAAAATCATAGGACTGGAATGAACCTTAAGAGGTCATCAAGTCCAGTCCCCTGCACTCACGTCAGGACTAAATATTATCTAGACCAGGGATCGGCAACGTTGGCACGCGGGACCGCAGGGTAAGCTCTCTTAATGAGCCCCACTGCTTTATTTATCTGGCGTTTCGCCGACCGCAGCTCCCACTGGCCTTGGCTCACCCTCCCGGTCCAATGGGGGCTGCAGGAAGCGGCAGCCAGTACCACGCCGCTTCCCGCAGCCCGCATTGGACCGGGACGGCGAGCTGGGGCCAGTGGGAGCCGCGGTCGGCGAAACGCCGGGTAAATAAAGCAGCAGGGCCCATTAAGGGTGCTTACCCTGCGGTCCCGCGTGCCAACGTTGCCGATCCCTGATCTAGACCATCCCTGACAGGTGTTTGTCTAACCTGGTGGTTCTCAAACTTTTGAGAACCGCGACCCATTTTTCCTTCCTTGGCTGCTGCTGCGGACCCTTGTATGTCCGCCGAAAAGCCACCGAATAAATTACTGCCGCATTTGGTGCCTTTCAGTGGACATGCCGAGCTCTCCCAAAATAGCTCGGCATGTCCGCCGAAAAGCCGCCGAATGCGGAAGTAATTCATTCGGCCGCTTTTAAGTGGCGGCAGGAGCTTGCGACCCCCCGGAAGCGCTCGGCGACCCCCAGGGGGATCACGACCCCCAGTTTGAGAAACCCTGGTCTAACCTCCTCTTAAAAATCTCCAATGATGGAGATTCCACAACCTCCCTAGGCAATTTATTCCAGTGGGTAACCACCCTGACAGGACATTTTTCCTAATGTCCAACCTAAGCCTCCCTTGCTGAAATTTAAGCCCATTGCTTCTTGTCCTCAGAAGAACAAGTTTTCTCCCTCCTCCTTGTAACAACTTCTTATGTACTTGAAAACTGTTATCATGTCCCCTCGGTCTTCTCTTCTCCAGACTAAACAAACCCACTTTTTTCAATCTTCCCTCATAGGTCATGTTTTCTAGACCTTTAATCATTTTTGTTGCTCTTCTTTCTTTCTTCAGTTTGTCCACATCTTTCCTGAAATGTGGCACCCAGAACTGGACACGTTACTACAATTGAGGACACAGACTAGAGCGGAAGAATTACTTCTTGTGTCTTACTTACAACACACCTGCTAAAACATACTAGAATAATGTTTGCTTTTTTTGCAACAGAGTTACACTGCTGACTCATATTTAGCTTATGGTACACTATGGCCCCCAGATCCCTTTCCACAGTACTCCTTCCCAGGCAGTCATTTCCCATTTTGTATGTATGCAACTGATTGTTTCTTCCTAAGTGGAGTAGTTCGCATTTGTCCTTATTGAATTTCATCTTATTTACTTCAGACCATTTTTCCAGTTTGAGAAGGAAATAGATCCTCACCACAGACATCTTTTCAATTGTAGTTGGAAGCGGGGGCTCTCCAGTTGGCAAACACTGACCCAGGACATTTGGCAGGGTGGCTCATGTCCCTGGCAAGTAGTGGTTTAGGCCAGTGTTTTTCAAAGTTCAGTCACGACCCAGCACTGGGTTGTCGCATGTAAGGCAGTGGGTTGCCTTGCTCAGGAGTCAGGGACCCTAGCGGCTCTGGTCAGTACCACTAATAGGGACGTTAAAAGTCCCACAGGGCTCCTTGGCTCTGTGTACTGCCCCCCACCCCCCGCCCCCGAGCACCGGTCAATGGGATCTGGGGGGAAGGCGGTGTCCACAGGTGAGAGCCACTCAGAGCTGCTTGTGCACCTCTGCCTAGGAGCCAAACTGCTGCTGACCCCTTTCAGAGCTCAGTGTGGTCCACAGTGCCAGGACAGGTGGTAAGCCTGCCTTTGCACCCCAGCTGCACCGCTGACCAGGAACTGCTGGAGGTAAGTTCACACCCCAACCCTGCATGCCAACTCCTTGCCCCATCCCAGAGCTCCCGCCCATACCCCGAACCCCTGATTCCCAGCCCCACCCTGCAGCCCTCACCCCTGCACGCCAACCCTCTGCCCTAATCCTGAGCCCCTACTACACCCCAAATCCCTCATCCCCAGTTCCATTGGTTCGTGGGCATCAACAATCTTCTTCAACTGGGTCCCCAGAAAAAAAGTTTGAAAACCACTAGTTTAAGCTACCATCCCAACACTGATGTGGAGAGTCTTCCTGATGAAAACAGAAAACTCTCTTCCCCTCACAGTCACTATAGGTCAGGAATTTTTCAGCCTAAAGGACTCATATTTCTCCTTGTTTGGGAATGAGGCTCAGCCAGGGATACTGACTCTTTGAGCTACATGAACCTTTTGAAGTAGTCAGCAAAGGGAGGACCAGCCCTGCATTAGCTTGCTCAGCATATCACCAATGTCATTCCAATAAGTCTGACTTCCATTGAAAAGTACAGATTCATTTGTGATACAAGAATTAAAAACCATTTCTGACTAAAATGTAGTGAATTCCTACAAACAGCACTAGGAATTCTTAATATTTTTTATTCAAAAGTCACCCTTCATTACAAGGGAAGTGTGCTGAGCTGAAACAACAAGAAGAGTGGCAGAGACCAAGGGGTAAGTTTGCGGCCACTTCAATTACTTTCCTGGCAATTTTTCAGCTGACAGCACTAAATATCTTTTAAAAAGTAAAATAAACACTTTTGAAGGGGGAAAAAAAAATCCAGAGCTGTATGTAGGAATCAGTTTAAATTAAAGACTGAACGAGAACTTTTAGTACTTACAAAACCTGCAATAATTCGGTATGTTTTAACTTCCTTCACCATCCCTCTGTTTTTGAATATTCCATTGACCAGAATTTTAGCAGATTTCTAACTAGCCTCCAATTTTATACATGCAAAAACTTGTGCACAAATTCTGTCCTGTCAAATTACACTATCTATGCATCTACATGTGAGAGCACTGGTTAGGTAGCCAGCAGCCCAACTACTTAATTTGCACATGCAAAAGTATACATATGCAAAACAATGCACAGACATTTGGTAGAAAAAAACATGCATACTAATGCATGATGAAATGTTTACTCTGGATATTTTGATTCTTTTAAATTATTTTCTCATCACTTGGCAAACTGATTAATTCACATTAGCTTTTACAAGGTGTCTTTAAAGAAAAGATAACTATATTGTGGTGCCTAAGTACTATGACCATGGATACATTACAGATAAACATACTCATAGAATTTGTTATAACAGAATATCAACAACAAAGTGAGAGAAAGAGAAAACAGAATCTATGGCAATTGTTCTTTTAAAATGTTTCCACTTAATAAGCAAACAAATTAATTTCCTGTAGTATGGCTCCTTCATGTACCATTGATTGACTCTTGCATTACATGATTTGCCAATTAAATTAAAAGATTAAACACTGGCCAGACAAGGCCTGTATGTTTAACCTTCAACCTTTACCATTTTTCAAAGCAACTGACACAGAGGATACATTTTAACAATTAATACTCCATTAGAGAATATAGCTGTTCAGAAAAATACTTATTACAAAAGCACACCACAGTAGATTTCATTGAAAAACAGCCCCAGCAAACTCCTAAATGAATTTTGCATGATAAAAAACCCTTTAGCATTGTTAATATTTAGTTATATAATATTTCTTTGCTGTGCCTTAAATACAGTTACAACACTGAGGCAGCAGAGAACTAATGTGAGCATACATTATACCTATCCTCTTCTAGTCTTTATTGTAAGAATTGTGCATTTCTCATGTAGCCAGTACCTCCACTGAAGTGAATTACAGTTGTGTGTCTATATGGAAGGTGCAAGGTGGGCCCAAAGTATATATTACATATCACAGTCCTTAGATCTGATTAGATTTGTGTCAGGGATTGAGATTCAAGCCTCAAAAAACGCTTTCACACTAATGATGACACCACTCACATTTATCACATCCCCACCAACTGAAAAATAAATCATCTGACTGGATACTCCACATTCTTGATCATTACACTGATTGCTTCAGGAAAATTATTTTACAATGAAATCCTTAACAAACGTCACATCCACCACAATCTCCCTACCTCCAAGAGGTCAGCTGTACAGTGCCTGAAATCAACCACCACATAGTGATCAAACCAACAGATAAGGAGGACACTCTTGTAGTACTCAACCACGAGGATGACATTAGTGAGGCTGACTGACAACTTTCTGACACCACCTACTATGAAGAACTCAAAGAACACCCCACACCACAATTTCCCCAGGAATTTAAGGATATCATCAAATCCTTCCCCAAACAACTCCACGAGAAACTCTATAGCCTCATCCCCCACAAACCCACCCGAGGGACCTTCTACATGCTTCCCAAGATATACAAACAAGGGAATATCTGGCCACAGCACTCTTACTGCAGGAATATTGGGACTTATAAAAACCATCCTCAAACACAAAAATCTTCAAAAGCTGAGCCTGGGTGCTTAAATTAATAACTTTGCCAGAAACTAAAAATCATGGACTGAATAGAGACACTGGATTAATGATTTATTACGACAATCTGTAACCCACTAACCACCACCCTGAATTTGTTTTCCCCCCTCCTTTTCCTCCTATAACTGGATAGGTGTTAACTGGCCACTTCATTTTGAATGGTTTCAGAGTGGTAGCCATGTTAGTCTGTATCAGCAAAAACAATGAGGAGATCTTGTGGCATCTTAGAGATGAACACATTTATTTGGGCATAAGCTTTTGTGGGCTAAACCCACTTCATCAGATGCATGGAGTGAAAAATACAGTAAGCGGTATATATATATATTACAGCACCTGGAAAGATGGGAGTTGCCTTACCAAGTGAGGGGTCACCTTGATTGAATTGCCCTCATTAGCACTGACCTCCACTTGGTAAGGCAACTCCCATCTTTTCATGTGCTGAGCAAGTAAGAGATCACAAACTATCTTGATAGGTGCTTAGTATTCTAATATCTAAAGATGTCTTTCAAATCATGACTGGAAACTACTGTGCTGGAGGATGTTTTAGTCATTTCAACTGAGAGCTCTAATAAAGAGCCATAAAGATTTGATTCAGAACTATTCAGATTGCTCACTAGCTTCCCCACTGACCCACTTCACTGAAATCAGTTTTTTATCATCTCAAATTATCCTGTTTCTCTAATTTCTATTATTATTATTAGTAGGCACACAGGAAAAATGATGCATTTTTGTGAGAAGCAACATTGCTGCTTCCCTATAGCATTGAATCTGCCATTGTTGCCTGTGAACCGTCATTATGAATAGAATTAAATATAAGTTGAACTTCAAACCTACAAGCTGTTTAAAGAGGTTATCAGAACATAACAATGTATTTTAAGAATAATTTTGGCTGACATATTCTGATTTAATAGCTGCTGTGTATTTTTGAGGCTTTTTATGTTTGTGAAATAAAGCCCAATACATTTCACTTGAGAGTCAATCTCTATTTCCTTCAATCTTTAAAAATGAAATGGCAAAGCATTAACAGCAGGTGGGTGCTGTAATATAAAAGTTTTATTATTACACTGAGTCTGTCTTCTGGACCACTTGTCTACAGAAGAAGCTTTCTTCTTAGTCTGCAGCTGTGATATAAAAGGAATCAAAACTGGAGAAGAGCCCGGACTGAAAAGCCTGAGCTATCCTGTACTCGGACATATGTGGGATAGGTATATATTACCTGAAATTAATACATGCAAAAGCACAAGCTTACTAACTTTTTATAAGGATTTTATTGCTACTACACTGTGCTCATATCCTCCCCTAATTCCGCCTCTGCATTTTCATAGCTTCTCATTAGTTTTTGTCTTTCGGCAATATGTTCTGTACTGAGGGGGGAATACCCCTTAAATAGTCTCAAAAACTACAGTCAAAGCCAATTTAACTCCAGATCAGATCCTGCTTCCACTGAAATCAATAGCAAAATATCCACTGAGAACAATGAGAGAGGATTGAGTCCCTATTTCCAAGTTCAACGAAGACATAAACCTATTTTAACAAGTTATTGTAAAATACGGAAAGAAACACACCACAATGAACAATATAAAGTCAGTCAACAGTCACTAGAAAGTCCTGAGTGGCCCACTACTGTTTTTACATGATTCATATCTCATACTCATAGTACTACATATTTGTTTATTATTGATTCTATCATGTCTAGTACCAGTAGCATTTTAGCTCTTGCCTTCACACTTCATCTGACATAGCCCATCAGTGAGCTATTGTGGTCTGTGAGGTGATGTGGAGGAAGGGTTTTTAGGAGCCAGTACATTAATGTTTGGAGACATCAAGTGGTTGTAGTATTGAACCAGTCCAAAAACATGCTGCTCCCAGAACTGATCACCATTCTTCTCAAGGCTACTCTGCGTGAGGTTTAGGGATGGACTAAGATGGTTGGTCCACCTTCCAAACAGGAAGCAACAAAAGCTCTGATTTCTGCTCAATACAGGCAGGCTTACAGGTTTCTTGAGTTTGGGCTTTGCTCAGAGAAGCTAGACTGTGTTTGTTGTGACTGATGGGGTTAATATCCAAAAGTCATTGCTATATGAAATAAACTCCTTAAGTTAATGGAGACATGTGGGGATCAGAGATTTCTGTATATGAGCAAGTAGTGATTCCCAAGGCAAACTGAAAAAAGGCCCCAACCATTCTGTATTCTCAAAGTCCAGAGCAGGAAATCTCCCTTTTAATGCCCAGAAGTTATTAATTTTTCAAGTTATGATTTATTTCTACAGCAGCCTCTGGGACTTTCGTGACCCTAACTGTTCTTTTAAGAATAGGAAAAATGGCTACTCTTAAAAAAAACACCATGGAATCTTTAATGTCCATAAAAGCCTCTGTTTTTATGGCCTTATCCAAAGCTATAAAAAACACCCACATATATTAAACTGCATGGCATACAATTAATCTACTTCAGTAGGACAGGGAGTTCAATTCAGTTTGCTGGGATTTGAATATATTGTTTCTAGGTTCACATTGACTGTGAAGCTACATATCTTGGGGAGGGGTTGAACTACATGCCCATTGCTAGTGGGTGTAAACTAGGTAAGCAGAACCTGAATTTCCCACAAGGTTTACTAATCTAAATAAGTTCTTTTGGTTGGTTTTAACTTCATTTTCACCAGAAGCATGAATAAGGTCCTAACAATTTAGACTCCAATCTTCTAGTAAAATATTATTTAATGACAATTTTTTAAAATGAGCAGTAAAAATCAGGTGAAATCAGCTTTTTTCTTTGCTTATGGGTATAATTAAACATTTATAAACTGTTAGTTTTTCCTGTGGAAAATTGCTCAAGCAATGCTAACTTTCTAAGTACAATTTACAGTATGTATTTCAGTGATGATGGATACTACTACAGTAAGTGAAAAGCATAACTATCTTTTTTTCTTTAGATGTAAAGGTTTCTAGTTTTTAATGGCTTTTTAGTAGTAAATCCTTGATTTTGTTAAAAGTACTATTACTGGTGAAGTAAATATAAACTCATACCAATACCCACATTTCACCCAAATTTTGGCCTTTACTATTCCCTCCCATGAAGCTTTACATGACTGCCAAAAATCTCATTTGTTTTTCATAACTTATGCCATTTGTTTCCGTTTCCAAATTTCACTCCTCTTGGTCAATAAAATCAATTTCTAACCAGCTTCACACTGCTGCTGTGAGTAAGTAGTTAATATTTGTACTGACTTTGAACTGAAAATGTAAAGTATTATGTAAGTGCCACGGACTTACAAACAATGCTAGAGATCATTTCATTTTTTAAAAAGCTGTTTTAACTGATTTTTTAAAAAAGTTATGAATAAACATTTGTGATAAAATGTTTTATAAAACTTACATTTTGGACCTAATCTAGAAGTGCCATATTAATAAATACAAACATGGACCAGTATTGTGGCTCACTGTGTGAGTTCATAAACTCCTGAGGATTACAAGTTGTGGAGCAGAGCTCTTGGTTGCCTTGGTATTTTGAGACTTTTTGATTCTTTCAGAAAACTTGAGTAAATGGGCCTTCACAAAGGCGTAAGTCATGGAGCTGGAATCATCACCCATCTCCCTAAAATATGTCGTGGAACACCAACAGAATCACTCTGCTGCAAAAGCTAGGTCTCCTTCATTCTGTTTTGTTTTTTGGCTAGAAATTTGCATAGCCATAGAGCAACTGGTCAAATCCCCAGAGCTGCACTTCACCACTTTTGTACTGATATGAAGTAACAGCTCTGGCCTGTGAATGCTCCTTGTGCTGTGTGCCATTCCTGCATAACTGAATCACAGCAGTTCTGCTGTATTTAGAGCCTTCCATGCATGCAATGTTGTTTTTTGGAGGGGAGAGGAGAGAGAGGAATGTGGCTGTGTACAAGATTTGGCTCTTTGTGGCTTGTGTTTGCTGTAACATTCCTGATTTTCAACTCTGCTGGCATTTATCTTGAGACAAATGCCAGCAGAGTTGAAAATTTGAGACAAATCCACAAAGTTATCAGAATCTCAAGGAAGTAACAGAATAAGATGGTTTGGAATAGCTAATTTCAAAATAAGTTTTCAGTTACTTAGTGCTCCGTCACCAAGAGGTCCATTGTTATTATTCTAAAAGCATGTATTTAAGACTGATGGGGTTTTATGGAATAAAGCCTCTCAGGAGATGCACTGTAATATACTCTGGTGGAAAGATTTTGCTTGGCTGTTTTCTAAAGTATAAATACATAGAGAATTCGAAATGTTTTATTTTCCTTTTTGCAAATTATAAAAATCAGGAGAATAAAATAAAACCAACCATTTTGGGGAAAAGTTATAACATCTCATAACCATCAGAGGAAATTGTTTTGATGAGAATGGTTCTAGACTAACTTGAAACACTTAGTCAAAGCCATTCTGTGCTACCACACATTGATTATAACCTAAAGTATGCTACAGCCTACACATTTTCAATACGTAAAAAATAAAATGTATGTATCCAGAAACAACATTTACATCAGCTGTCAGTTAAATGTTATTTTTTAAAAAAATTACAACAGCTGCAATGAAATTCAGGATCATACAATATAATTTATAGCAAATAAAGAGTGTTCACCTCTCAGAAAAAAAGTGGCGTTAGGGAAAAAAGCAAACAGTATCATAGCTCCATTGTTTTCTGTGACACCATCATGACTTCTAAGTTTTTAAGCAAAATATGATTTTGATCTTTTACTCTATAAGAAGCCAAAGTCATAGTCAAGAGACTACACTGAGAGGAATATGAAATAATGATAAACACAACTCTTGAGTTAAAATAGGCCAGGAGTCAAATACTATACTTTTGTTTAACAAATTGCTCTCAGCATAATCCTTTCTGCTGGCTGCGAAACAGTTTAACATCGGCACCGTCCCAATTTATATATTCGTATTACACACAGAAAACTACATTAGAAGAACATTATTAAGGTTGTAAAGTCAAGTGTTCAAAAGTTAGGAAATATCAGAATTAAGGTTGCCTAAACTTTGAATGCTTGACTTTTCAACACTAAGAATATTCTTTTAATATATTTTTTGTGCATAATTTCCTAGGTTTTTAAAAAAGAAAACTGAAAAAACAACATTCCATCAAATGTCATCATATTGACACTACATGGCTCAGCAGCAGATTTGGAATCTTTAGATGCACCTTATAGACCTCTGCCACTTGAGCTAATGGAGTAACAGATAGCAGTAGTTAGTTGTCATCCTCTTATACGAACTAGCACTAGAGGGGGACGAGACACATACTTTGCTAGTCAGTTTGTAATAAATGAAGGGAGGTGGGGGCGGCTCCTTTTTAGGGACACCCAACGATTTAGCTATAAAAGCCTGTTAGTAGCTATTCTCTACTTACTTTACCTGTGAAGGGTTAAAAAGTCCATAGGTAAAAGAAAGGGAGTGTGCACATGATCAAAAGAGACAATGGGAAGGCTAGAACATTTTAAAATTGGGGGAAAACTTTCCCTTTGTCTGTCGATGTTGTTCTCCCGGAGAGCAGGGACAGGGCTGGAACTATGCTGTAAGGCAGGGGCTGGCAACCTATGGCACGCGTGCCAACAGTGGCACGCGAGCCGATTTCCCCTGGCACGCTGGGCTGACATGCCTCCACTTTGGGGTTTCCCGGCAGGCTCCTGCCAGCCGGAGTCCCACTGCCTGCCCCAGTCAGTTCCTGCTGCTAGCCTGGATGTAGGGAACCCAAGCTAGCAGAGGGAGCTGAGTGGGGCAGGCGATGGGACCCCGGCTCACAAAGGGCGAGCAGGGGAAATGCCAAAGTGGCAGTGGGCTGAGTACTTAGCCCACCGCCACTCTGGGGTTTCCCCCGTTGGCCCCTTGGGAGCCGGGGTCTCAGTCTCCTGCCAGCCTGGGTTTCCAACACCCAGGCTAGCAGGGGGAGATGAGTGGGGCAGGCGGTGGGAACCCAGCTCATAAAGGGCCAGCGGGGGAAATTCCAGAACGGTGACAGGCTAAGCACTCAGCCCGCCACCGCTCTGGGGTTTCAGCTGCAGGCTCCTGCCAGCCAGGGTCCCACTACCTGCCCCAGTCAGCTCCCACTGCTAGCCTGGGTGTAGGGAACCCAGGCAGGCAGCGGGCTGAGACCCTGATTCCCAAGGGGCCAGTGGGGAAAATCCCAGAGTGATGGCAGGCTAAGCACTCATCCCACTGCCGCTTTAGGGTTTACCCCGCAGGCTCCTGCCAGCACACTGCCAGCCTGGGTTCCCTATACCTGGGCTAGCAGCGGGAGCTGAGTGGGGCAGGAAGTGGGACCCCAGCTGGCAGGATCCTGTGGGGGAAACCCCAAAGCAGCAGCGGGCTGAGCTGCTCAGCCTGCCCCCACTCTGGAGTTCCCCCTGCTGGCCTCTTGACAACTGGGGTCCCCACCTGCCCCACTCAGCGCCTTCACCCAAGTTGGCAGCGGACTGAGACCCCGGCTGGCAGGAGCCTGTGGTGGGGGGAAAACCCCAAAGCGGGGGCAGACTGACCTCTCAGCCCCGCCCCTTCCAGACTGGTACGTGAAGCCTTAAATTTTGCTGAATAACTGAAGATTCAACACACCACCTCTGAAAGGTTACCAACCCCTGCTGTAAGGTATGAAAATCATCAGATCGTACCTAGAAACCACTCATTTGAAACCCCAGATATGAAAGTAGATCAGGAAATTTCAAAGAAGATGCAATTAGGTTTATCTCTTTTATCTTTTTATGGCTTGTAGACTCCTCTGTGCTAACCCCAGGCGCTTTTGTTTTGCTTGTTACCTTTAAGATGGACATAAAGAAGCTATCCTGATGCTTAATCCCTGTAATTGTTGTTTTTTAAACCTAGCAAAAAGCCTAAATTCCAGATGTATTTTCTTTCTTTTTGTTTTTAATAACATTTACCTTTTTTTAAGAACAGGATTTTTTTTTGCAGGGGTTCTCAAATCGGGGGTCGCGACCCCCTGAGGGGTCACTGTCCGCTTCTTGGGGGGTCACGACCTGCTGCCGCTGCTGAAAAGCTGCCGAATGAATTACTTCCTCATTTGGCGGCTTTTCGGTGGACAGAGCGAGCGCTCCCGAAGTGATTACTTTCGCTTTCAGCGCTCAGTCGGGTGCGCTTTGCATGTCTGCCGAAAAGCCGCCGAATGAGGAAGTGATTCATTCAGCGGCTTTTTGGCGGATATACAAGGGTCCACAGAGCTCCATGAGAAATGAAAAAAGGGTTGCGGCGGCGGGAAGTTTGAGAACCGCCAGTTTTTTGTGTCCCTAAGACAAGGGTGGGCAAACTTTTTGGCCCGAGGGCCATATCAGGGTTGCAAAATTGCATGGAGGGCCGGGTAGGGAAGGCTGTGCCTCCCCAAACAGCCTGACCCTAGCCCCTATTCTTCCCCCTCCCACTTCCCTCTCCCTGACAGCCCCCCTCAGAATCCCTGATCCATCCATCTCCACCCTTGCTCCTTATCCCCTGACCACCTCCTCCAGAGACCCCCCCGCCCCTAATCACTCCCCAGGACCCCACTCCCCTATCTAAGCCCCCTTGCTCCTTGTCCCCTGACCACCCCCTTCAGAGACCCCCCTGACTCTAACCACCACCACCCTAGGCCCCACCCCCATCCAACCCCCCCGCTCCTTGTCCCCTGACCACCCCATCCAGAGACCCCCCTACCCACTCCCCCTCACCCCGACTCCTATCCATCGCCCCTGACAGACTCCTGGGTCTCCCATGCCCCTTCCAACCCTGCCTGCTCTCAGACTGGCCCCCAGGACTCCCCGCCTGTTATTCAACCCCCCGGCTCTGGCTCCAGCCCCCTTACCACGCTGCTCAGCAGTGTGTCTGCCAGCCGCATGGAGCCAGACACAGAGCCCACCCTTCTGCCCCATTCTCTCCAACCGGTCCAAGTCCCATTCTCACTCTCCTTCCCTGTCGAATTCCAGCCCCCACTCCTTAAATTTCTCATCCTAATCCCAGATTCTTTGGCCAGCCAGTCCTAATCTTGCCCTCTGGGATCACTGCCCGAGTCCTAGTCTCTTCCCATTCCAGTCTATCCCCCCCACACCAAGTCCCACTTTCCTTGGCTAGTCCACTTTCCCCCTCCTGGCTCCTAGTCTGATCTCTCTCTCCCATCCCTGCCAGCAGCATCCAGTCTCCCTCTCTATAGTCCATGTCCAGTCTCAGTCTCCCACCTCATTATCCCACTCTCCCCACTCTCCTTTGTCTTTGTCCCAGTCTCTTTTCCCAGCCAGTCCCAGTTCTCCACCCACATCCCAATTCATATTCATATCTGTCTCATCTTCCCATGACTACTATTATCTCCCCACTGGTTTCTAGCTCCAGTCTCCTTGTCCAGCTAGTCCCATTCCTGCCAACCACCTCATCCATTTTCAGTCCCCTTTGGTCAACTGGCTCATAATCCCCCATTCCACTATTTCTCTTGTCCTGGTTTACTCTCTCCCATCTCCCAGTCCCTATCTCCTTACCTGACCAGTTCCAGCTGCCCCTCCCCACCCATTCCTTGCCTAAACAGCAAGCTCAGACATTCTATGGGGTTGGCACATCTGCAGTCTTGTCAGCACTAGGAGCTAGGAGTGGCTCAGGGATACTTAGTGAGGATGGAATCTTCAGAGATTTTAGCTGCTAAAATCAAAGAAGCATCTCCTGAGCACATGCAAAATGTGTTTTTTCCCCCCAAAAGGTTTATAATTTAGCTAAATTTGAACAGATTTTCACTGGAATGGCAAAAGGCATTCAGTACTCACCCTATTGCAAAATTTCAAATCCTTGCTTCAAAGAGTGGGGCACTAGAGCATTCTGAAAAAAGGTTACCAGATTTATTTTAACAGCATCAGAACAATGAATTTTTCCATAACCTTGAACCATTTTTGCTGAAATTTTCTAAAATAATTCAGCATGAGATAGGCAACTGACATGGAAAATTTCAACCCAAACCATTTACATTTGCAAAGTTATAAGCAATTGAACACAAGGTTTTATAAAGAGAAGAGTTGGGCAACCTTGCTGTGCTACCATCCTTGCCTATAATAAGTTTTTTCTAATGTAGTTATGTACCAGGCCAACTGATTTTTTTATACGTAACCAGGAGGGTAGATGACATAATTAACCCTGAATTAAAAAAACAGATCCTTCAAATGGGAGCACAAGTAGTTGAATAGATATTTCTGAATAAGTTTATGCTTAGGCATAAATGAGTTAGATTTAATCAGTAAACATTGATTTGACCATCCACAGACAAACCGATGAAAAAATATTTCCATCAATAATAATCAAAATTCACAGATAGGCAAAGTAAGAAAAATGATGCTTGAGAACTACAGTTTAATGTAAGGATATTTTCATTGTATATTTTAAAATGTGATATTGACAATTTGTATTTTAACAGTTATAAAGCTTTAACTTTTTGAATCTCTACTGTCATTAAACATTTGTCTGACCTTCCCATGGTCTGCAGCTGTGAAAATTTAAATTTCTTGCAACTGTGAAAATTTAAATCAATAAAAATATTTTTAAAAAGTTTAAAACTCATTATTTTGCACAACTGTGAAAATTTAAATGGATTCAAAAATCTCAAAAATAAACCAATATTATCCACAGAAGTTACTCAAAAATTTTAATGCTGCCAAACCTGTATTAAGATAGATGATATCTGTTCACCACAGGCTTTAGAAAGAATGATTACAATAGATTTTCTACCTGATAATTCAATCCCAGTGATGGAACCAAAGTGACGGGAGGTTGACTTCTCTCCAACAAACTTTAGGTGTACCTGTGGGGCCTTTTCAAACCAACAGATACAACTGAAGGTGGCACCATCAATCACTCATCACCCCTCACCCACATTGCTCAAAACCTGGCTCTGCTACGGCTTCCATCCACACAACCAGTGGTGTAGTCCTGAGTTTGCAAGTACTAGTACCACTGGAATGGTGTGACTTGCCCCTGCCAATGTGACCTCATGCCACATGGACGATGCCATTTTGTATAGCAAAAGTGCAAAACAGTGTTCTGGCACATTCCAGGTCCACTACATCACTGCACACAATTGTACCTCTATCTATATATGTTAGGGACAAAGCTGTTACAACCCAAGTTCAGAGACAAGGGCACACACTGCACAGGGATATGCAGCATCTCTGGCCTGCCATTGCAACTCTGAATACGGTTAGGGATAAAGTTGGTTTCATTTAAGGTTAGACTGTAATAAGTAGAATCATAAAATATCAGAGTTGGATGGGACCTCAGGAGATCATCTTCTAGTCCAACCCCCTGCTCAAAGCAGGCCCTATCCCCAATTAAATCATCCAACAGATTTTTACCCCCTATTCCTAAATGGCCCCCTCAAGGGTTGAATTTACAATGCTGTGCTTAGCAGGCCAAAGCTCAAACCACTGAGCTATCCCTCCCCCATAAGACGCACAAACGTAATTTTAGCAACTGTAGGAGTTTTGGAGTTTGCTCCCGCAAGCCTGTCCGCTCCACCAGCCATCCCATGAGCTGCTCCAGCCATCCTGTGAACAGCTCCACTCCACCAGCTGTCCTGTGAGCTGCTCCAGCCGTCCTGTGAACTGCTCTGCTCTGCCAGCCACTCAGCAATATATCTTCAGGCCCCCCACACTACTTAAGACAGCACTCAGTGATTTCAGCTCTTAGTAATTTTAGCTCTTTTGTGATTTCAGCTTGTAGTAGGGGCGCTTCAGTGTTGGTGCATCATCGACCCAAAATGAATTCAGCTCAGCAGCCTGTAACTAGACTCCTAACAGAATCAAAATTAGCTCTGATATTCCACAGTGGAGAGAGGAGGAGACGCAATTGGTGTTCCAGGCCCTCAAAAGGGGGCCCACACAACCAGGTACAAACACCACCCAGCCCACCCACTCTCAATTCACTGGCTTTTGGAACCCATGTCCCTTGCTTAGTGAGTGCTATTTAGTTGATGGCGAGTACCTCCATCATAAAACAGTTCCACTGTCCTTGATTTATATAATCAGGGTAACTACACTTTATTCTTCCTGTCCCAATAACAGAGAAACTGGGGATCCCACAGCAGCCAAAGTGACCATTTGGGCTGCTGTGGGCTCATGCTGGGGGGTATGCAAATAAGATCAGCCCTTGAGGTTCTTTTCCACATTTCGCCACAACTCTCTGCTAGATGTCAGGGTAGAGCTCATTCTGACTCTGCTTACAAAAACATTTTCCAATGTTTTTGAGTCAATCGTATTTTTTAATTTTAAGACAGAAATATTCTTAACAAAAGTAAGAACCAAAAGACAAAACCAAGGAATTTCCTTTTAGTAGATATGTTCTTCTTTTCTCTGAATTATGTATTAAGAATCATCAAGTAAGAAAAAAAGCCATGCTGCTGCCGATGCCAGGCCCCCAGCTAATCCCCCAGGCTGCCCTACGGATGGGATGGCTCTGATTAAATATAAGTCCAAACATTGGTGGAGCCAGGCCCACATTATAGAATATTGATGGAGTATGGGCACCATGGGCCCATATAACTCGACACCTATGCCTCAAAGTGCTTCAAAATGGATTCTTTGAGGACCTGCTCCATGATTTTTCCAGGGACTGAGGTGAGGGTGACTGGTCTGTAGTTCCTGGGATTCTCTTTCTTCCCTTTTTAAAAGATGGGCACTATATTTGCCTTTTTCCAATCATTCTGATCACCAAGAATTTTCAAAGATAATGGCCAATGGCTCTGCAATCACATCAGCCAACTCCCTCAGCACCTTTGGATGCATTGCATCCAGCCCCATGAACTTGTGTATGTCCAGCTTTTCTAAATAGTTCTTAACCTCTTCTTTCACCACTGAGGGCTACTCACCTCCTCCCTATACTGTGCTGCTTAGTGCAGCAGTCTGGGGGCTGACCTTGTCTGTGAAGATCAAGGCAAAAAAAGCATTGCATACTTCAGCTTTTCCCACATCACCTGTCACTAGTTTACCTCCTGCCCCTCATTTAGTAAAGGTCTCATACTTTCCTGACCTTCTTCTTGTTGCTAACATACCTGTAGAAACCCTTCTTGTTACCCTTGACATCCCTTGCTAGTCGCAACTCCAATTGTGCTTTGGCCTTCCTGATTACACCCCTCCATGCTCGAGCAATATTTTTATACTTCTCCCTAGTCACCTGTCCAAGTTCCAAGTTGTAACTAGCTGGTGCACCTTAGAACTGCCCTGGGGTCTTGGCAGTCCCAGAGCAGAGGGTGTGTAAAAGTGGCTTAAAGCATCCGCTGCACCCTCCCCTCCTGAGCAGCTTCAGACATGAAGACTGTGATCTGTATTTGTATTGCAGAAGCATCTAGAAGCCCCAACTGAGATTAGACTCAATTGTGCAAAGCAATACATATGCATATAAGAAGACAGTCACTGCCCTGAAAATCATACAAGACAAGACAGGCACAGCATGGGAGAAAGGAAAGATTACATATGGGAAAATGAGGCAGAGATATTAAGAGACTTGCCTAAGGTCACAGAAAATGTCTGTGACAGAGCCAACAAATGAACTCAGAATTTGACTCCCAGGGCACGTCTATCCTACCCACCAGATTGGTGGGCAATGATCGATCCAGACTAGACTATATGCAATAAATCGACCCCAGAGCACTCTCCCATTAACTCCTGTACTCCACCGCCATGAGAGGCGCAGGCGGAGTTGATGGGGAGTGGCAGCAGTCGACTCACCCCAGTGAAGACAATGCGGTGAGTAGATCTAAGTATGTCAACTTCAGCTACATTATTCACATAGCTGAAGTTGCATAACTTAGATTGATTGCCTTTCAATGTAGACCAAGCCCCAGTCCATTACCTTAATCACACAACCCTCCATTTTTCCTGACCCACAGACTAGATACCCAAATATTTGAACTGTGTGGGCCACACACATGTAGCAGGAAAATTGAAAGTCCTTATAATCAGAAGTCAATAAGCAAGAGGAACCAGTCAACATTTGTGCTGACAATTCATTAGATAGTGGGTTTGAATAATGCGGATTCTATTAACAGGCATTATTCTATACCTACATAATGCTATAAACTATTTAGTCCTGAGTCCATTACTGCTTAAAAGCTCTTATTTTTCTTTCTTTTTGCAAAGCAGGAATAGTTTTTAGATATTTCTGTTCTGTCTTGAAGGTATTTATTCCCATATTTTTCTTTTATTTTCATAGTTGTGACACAGACGCCATTTGTGGTTCACTCCTCTGAGTCATCAAGCCTGACATACTCACTATACCTAGCACACTGTTGTGATAATCTATATCTAAAAAGAGGCATGTAAGATGATATCGGAAAACTTATAACTCACTAATCATTAATATTTTTGTATGATGTATGCAGGGGGTGTTATGAATATGTAGCTAACTGGTGCAATTTAGAGCTGTCCTGTTATGAATATGTGCTAGAATTATATTCTTAACCTGTGCTTGGCAAGCAATGCATAAGCACAGTTTAAAGCAAACAAGGAAATGTGTATTTGCTTTTCTGACCACCTTGGTCTTCAGGCAGAAACAATGAAAGTCTATTTACATATAAGGTAAACAAGGCTATCAAGCTAATAAGTGGGGAAGAACATAGCATGGTGTCTACATCCCAGGAGATGAGAGAAACTTTATCTGGGCTATAAAGACAGGGGATCTGAACCTCAAATGATAAGCAATGGAATCAACTGATTGTATACAATATTACTGTATTATAAAAGTGTATCAAATGAGATCTTTTCTTAAAGCTAATGACACATTCGTGATTCATATCACTGTGAAATATATGAATTAACAGTACATGAGGAAATATGGATATTTAATGATACTATGCTTTAAATTCTGTGACCAAACAAAGGGAGAAAGAGGTTCCCTCCCAGATAGGAGAGAAGAGGCTATCTACCTGTCTCTAATGAAATTAAGCAAGGTGTGACCAGAAACAATGAGAGCTCCATTTATATACAAATCAACAGAGGGATGAGAAGACCAAAGGAAGTCAGGAAAGCATGAGATCATTCTGCCTCTTGCAACAAGGTAATAGAACTTTGGAAGATGCTGTATAAGCAAGGAAAGAGAACTTGTAAGTTATCCATCACTAGACAGGCACAAGGGGCCAGAGTTCCTGCACACTGAGATAAATGAGTCCTTCAGTGAAGGGACTGAAGTCTATGAGAATGGAAGATTGGGAATGGAACTACCCTAAGCAAAGACTGTAGCTTGTTAAATTAGGTCTTCGCCATTAGAAAGCATACTTTTACTTTTGTTTGTTTGTAACCTTTTTCCAACTTTATTCCTTCTACTTGGTATCACTTAGCATATGTCCTTTTGTTAATAAACTTCTTTTATTTTTACAATAAACCAACTCGGTGCTATGCTTGATGGGAAGGGCATATTTACCCCAGTTAAATTAGTAAACTGTAATTTGCTTTTGTTTCTTTAAAGTATCAAACAAACCTTATTATTTCCCTGAGTGTTCCAGGAGAGGGCTGGACTCTTCAGGGCACACAGTTCTGGGAAAATTAGGACTGGGAGTGTATTGGGGGTCAATCTGCAAGTAACAATCAAGGCACATGAAAGACAGGGTGGGGCGGGTGTGCTGGAGGCAGACTGCTGGAGTCAGTGTTGCTAATTCAGGGATGTATTGTGCATATGCATTGCAGGCTCATAGGCTGGCTGCTGGTTTCCAGGTTGTGAGCCACAGAAGCAGTGCATTCAACATTACAGAGTGGGCGGTGACACAGACCCTCACTAATCTGGACAGCACCCACAATGTGACAATAATGTAAAATTCTTAAGCTTACAAGACAAAGCCAGAAATTAACAAATATGTACGTTCCCATTTCTATTCCAGTGATTACTGTTAACAGTGCATTATCTGTGAGATCTTTTAAGGATGATGAGTTCAAGTAACATATAAAGAAGATAGTTATGAAGAGTTAGAATCCACTTAACTAATGTCCTCTTCAAGTGTTAATTTATAGGACTTTATAATTCTAGAGCCTGATTCATTACAAAAGTATCTATGCTGCTGGTAGGATATTATGGCATACTTGATTCATATAAGTAGATGTACAAGGTTTGGATTTAGCTACTTAGAAAAAGAAACCAAACATGGACATGAAGAGGAA
Organism: Dermatemys mawii; assembly: GCA_007922305.1. Classification (NCBI taxonomy): domain Eukaryota; kingdom Metazoa; phylum Chordata; order Testudines; family Dermatemydidae; genus Dermatemys; species Dermatemys mawii. The sequence continues at coordinate 22,105,996 of ML677359.1, read as the reverse complement.
ACACCCTTTTTAATCTAGACAAATTACATGATCACAGCTAGGACTTGGCAGTGCCTAATTCAACTGAATATTAATAGCTACTACTTTGCTTCAGCAGCAGTAAAACAATTTTTTTAAAAGACCAAAATGCAGTAGGAAGCTGAGGGGAACCTAAAGATTCCCCCACTTATACACAAATTGTAAAGCAGCCAATTTAGTCTTCAATTTATCATGTTGCTAATCCTTAGATCTGCTCTGTACAGGTTATGCTTGAGGAGTTGGAAGACAGTCTAAAATGCTAAGGCTGGTTCTGTCTGACTCCAAAAGTAGCAAATATGTCCAATATGTACCAAAAGGTCAATTGTATTTGATAATTGAATATAGGAACCACAGGTTTTCTCTCCTCTGACGGAATTCAAAAGCATGTACTTTTATCAGAAAAAAGCATGTTGTGCTTTTCTACCAAATAAAGAGTCGAATTATTGATGGCAGTGGTAGTGCATGTATATGCCAAATAGAAAACATGTAGACAAAGCCATGCAGCAGCAGGTGCTTAGTGAAGATAGCCAACTTAATTCTGTCTCTGTAACACATGCAGATATTCTTCAGGGTTTCAGAAACAAGCATGGTGGAGAGATAATTGGTGGGACAAGGGGACTAGATCTCATGCATACAAATACAGAATTTGTTGACTCTAGCTCTGGATGCTATGCACCATCTCAGCACAAATTACTTCTGCTCTGAGCAATAGAAATCTGAGAGGTATGAATCATTATGTTGCCTTAAAATAAGCTATATACAGTGCACAAAGTCACTAGGTTTAAAGTGAAGAACCATGACTGTTCTCATAGGAGCTTGGTTGGGTAAACAAACGCACATATAGACCTATATCCTGAGCTACACCTAAGGAGCATTTGGCCCAGGTCAGAAGTAGATGTACAAAAGTGGCCTTTGACGGATCTTAGAGCTGTCTTGGCCCTAGTCTGTACCACAAGGCAATGAAGAGCTATATGAAGGCTGATCTAGTTTACACTGCCTGCCAGTGGAACCAAGAGGCAATTTTGGCAGTCAGGAATCACTGTGTTGTAAAGATGCACCGGCCATACCTCTCTTTTCCCCAGGCTTGTCCACAGCTCTAGAGGCCAGAAGAGGGCATAGATCCTGGGCAGAGAGAAAGAAGGGAACACAAAAGGAAGTGTTTTTAAACAGACTCAAATGTGGCAAAGATCTGCCAAGGGTCAGAGGAATGAGAATGAATAAGAAAGGATAAATAGGACTGATGAGCCTAATAAGAGCAAAACTGAAGAAAGAGGAAAGAAACTCACAGAGGCACCCTGACTGTCATCAGCGTCTTCCCTCATCATCTCTTTCCTCTTCACTGTCTCTTTGAGAGAGTTCATAATCTATATGAGCAATGGTGGATATGAAACCCTTAAGAAAAGGACCTCTCCCTCAGACATTTCATGTGGAGATCCAGGTGGCTTTACAGTTAATCTTGCAACTGGGCGATCTCTAGCTGGTGTGACAGAATCAGTCCAGAAGGGTATAAGAGAGTGCTGGAAGGCAGGTATATCAGCCTCAGGATGTGCAGGTCCCTGTTCCCTGGATAGCCAAACACAGGCTACTCCAGGCCAATCAAGACACCTGGGACCAATTAAGAAGCTTCTAGAAAGCAGCAGAAATAGCTAGCCTGATTGGGACACCTGAAGCCAATCAGGGGCTGACTGAAACCAGTTAAAAACCCTCCCAGTTAGTCAGGTGGGTGTGGATGTCAGGAGCTGTGGGAAGAAGTTGTGCTGTTGGTGAGACTGAGTGGTAGACATATCATACGCAAGGAAGGAGGCCCTGAGGTAAGGGTGAAGTGGAGTTTGAAGAAGTGGGGACTACTGTGAGGAAGTAGCCCAGGGAATTGTATTGTGTTTTGTGGTTAAAAGGTCAGCCATCTTAGCTGATACTATTAGGGTCCCTGGGCTGGAGCCCGGAGTAGAGGGCAGGCCCGGGCTTCCCCGTTTCTGCCTCCCCTAAGTAATTACTGAGAAAGGGAGGTCACCCTAGATGAGTTTCTGAGGCCCCTAAATCTGCCAGGAAGCACAGGACCCATAAATACAGACTTGGAACTTTGTTATACTCGTTAAACATAAGAATAACAGACTTGCATAATAGCAGAACTATAAGGCAAAACATCCTCAGGGTAATCTGGAGAACCTATACCTGAAGTGTCAGGTGATGATGAATAAACCCTTCTTTGGGAGTCGTCCACAGGCTCAAGACTGGATTCATGAATCTAAGAGCCTCCAGGATGAGACTCAGATCCAGTCAGAGATGGAACTGAGACAGGAATGAAGGTCTGTGGTAGAGAATGGTGCATAGATTGCTGATTCTCCAAGCTCACTGTCACAACAGAGAACACTTAGATCAGCATTGTGAGAGAGAAACAAACACTGTCTATAATGGATTATGTGGCATCTGCAGGGTCTACTTGGATCTGAGTAGGATCATTCATGTAGCTGCAATAGTAATTGATTTCTAGATGGTTCCAAGTTCATGACACCAAGTGAAATGTTCCAAAGAGTGTGGATCCACAGATGCAATTCTTGATGAAGAAATATCTAGCAGCACTCTCCTGATTAAAGAGATATAAATAGGTTCAAAAAGTATATTAAACATTTTAAGCAATTAGTAAATTGAAGGATTCCAAGTGCAAAGAAATTACATGATATTAACACACATATCAATGAATTTCAAAAGCATCCCTGTTTGCTTCTGAACACAAAACTCTTAACTCCTGACAGAGTCTTTTCGAGTAATGAAGAAACTGCACTGTCTGTCCACTATGGGATAAAACAATTTCAGTTTTTGAAAGTGGAAATGTAATTTTTAAAAAAAATTTGCATGAATAGCTTTATGTACATCTGCTACTTGGATTTCCTAATATTTGGTCTTTTTTTGACAAATTTATTTTAGGTGAATCGTGTGTTCAAAAAAGATTTTTGTGGTAGGCATCCATGGAATGTGTCCAACATGATTTTTGCACTCACCCTTTAGGCTAGAAGGAGCTGACAGAACAGCAGAGGCAGCACCACAGATCATTCAATAGTGTTCTCCCATGGTTAGATGTTGATAGATGTTTGGTTGCATGTTCCCTCCGTGTGCTGCCCCAGCACTGCACAGACAGTTGGCATGGCAGACCTTGAGCAAACCTCCCAATGACCACAAGATCCATTAAAGACAAAGGCACCCAGCCAGGTTTATTGTTGACAAAGCACGGTACTAGTATCCCACAGACTCTACCAGGCCCCTAATACAGGTTAGCCTATAACAATGGATCAGCTCAGTGAATGGCGGGACTTTCCATTCCTCCGTAGGTCAGACAAAAATCCTCCCTCTGCGATATATCTTTATACCCCGATATAAACAAGAAAAGATAGTACTGCCCCTCTGACATAGTTAGTTACTGTCCCCTGATGTGGCTAGTTATTATCCATTACCTTGTACATGTTGGTTTAATTAAAACATCTCTGTTATGTACTGTTATCCTGACCTTATCCTTTAGAAAGGGTCAATGTGTTCCTGCTGTCCTTTGCGAATTTTTGTGCCATCCTTGATACTGTAATGTTCAGGTACCACTTAATATTGGGATGTATTTGTGAGAGTACTTGGTAACTAACACTTCTTAGAAATGTGTACTTTTGCAATATCAGCCCTATTCTTGCCAAATTATGTGAGCAGGTCCTGCCTTATACCAGGCCTCTGATACAAGGGCTTATCATAGGCCTGGTCTACACTACAAGTTTAGGTAGACTTCAACAGTATTACATCAGTATAACCTGTGACAAAGCTCCAAGTCTGTACTTGTGGGTCCTGCGCTTTCTGGCAGATTTAGGGGCCTCAGAAACTCATCTAGGCCCCAGAGTGACCTCCCTTTCTCAGTATAATTGGCAAGAGTCACTGCCTAGTGAGTTACCTTCATCACAGGCCAGTATGGAAGATGGAAAATGGGGGAGCCCGGGCCCACCCTCTACTCCGGACTCCAGCCCAGGGACCCTAATAGTATCAGCTAAGATGGCTGACCTTTTAGGCACAAAACACAATACAATTCCCTGGGCTACTTCCCCACAGCAGTCCCCGCTTCTTCAAACTCCACTTCACCCTTACCTCAGGGCCTCCTTCCTTCAGTATGATATGTTGTCCAACACTCAGTCTCACCAACAGCATAACTTCCTTCCACAGCTCCTGACACCCACAGCCCACCTGACTAACTGGGAGGTTTTTATCTGGTTTCAGCCAGTCCCTGATTGGCTACAGGTGTCCCAATTAGGCTAGCTGTTTCTACTCCTTTCTAGAAGGTTCCTAATTGGCCCCAGGTGTCTTGATTGGCCTGGAGTAGCCTTTGTTTGGCTATCCAGGGAACAGGGACCTACACATCCTCAGACTAATATACCTGCCTTCCAGCACTCTCCTATATCCTTCTGGTCTTAATCCGTCACAAACCCTGTACCCATCCTCACGTGGAAGCCTTTTCCGTCGACTTAAAGGGCTCTTACAATCGATTTCTGTACTCCTCCCCGACAAGAGGATTAGCACTGAAATCGACATCTCTGCATCGACTGTGGGTTAGTGAGGAAGCATTTCAATGCTATTGGCCTCCGGGAGCTGTCCCACAGTGCTCCATTGTGACCACTCTGGACAGCACTCTCAACTACGATGCACTGGCCAGGTACACAGGAAAAGCCCCGGGAACTTTGGAATTTCATTTCTGGTTTGGCCAGTGTGGCAAGCTCACCTGCACAGGTCACCAGGCAGAGCTCATCAGCACAGGAAACCATGCAGTCCCAGAATCGCAAAAGAGCTCCAGCATGGTCCACACAGGAGGTGCTGGATCTGATTGCTATATGGGGAGAGGAATCTGTGCTGGCAGAACTCTGTTCAAACAAACAAAATTCCAGTACATTTGCCAAAGTCTCCAAGGACATGATGAGTGGGGCTACAACCAGACAGACAACAGTGCCGTGTGAAAATTAAGAAGCTGAGGCAAGCGTACCAGAAAACCAAAGAGGCAAATGGATGTTCCGGGACACAGCCACAGACACGCCACTTCTACAATGAACTGCATAAAATGCTAGGGGGGGCCCCCACCACAGCCCCACCGGTGGCTGTGGACTCCACCGATGGGGTACTCCTCAGCAGGCATGAGGATTCGGCAGACGAGGAAGATGAAAAGGAAGATGAGGATACCATGCAGCAGGCAAGCAGAGAGACCCTTTTCCCCGACAGCCAGGATCTTTTTATCACCCTGGAGCCAATAACTTCCCAACCCTCCTAAGGCAGTATCCCCGAAGGAGAAGTCGGCGAAGGCCTCTCTGGTGAGTGTCCCTTTGTAAATATAAGGAATGATTTAAAAGGAAGCTTTTACTAATGATTAATTTGCCCTGAGGACTTGGAATGCATTTGTGGCCAGTACAGCTACTGGAAAGGTCTGTTAATGTGTCTGGAGATGGAGCAGGAATCCTCCAGGGACATTTCCATGAAGCTCTCCTGGAGATACTCCAAAAGCCTTTGCAGAAGGTTTCTGGGCAGAGCAGCCTTATTCCGTCCTCCATGGTAGGACTCTTTACCACGCCAGGCCAGTAGCAAGTAGTCTGGTATCATAGCATGACAAAGCATGGCAGCATATGTCCCCGGGATTTGCTGGCATTCCAGCAACATCTGTTCTTTATCTCTCTGTGTTATCCTCAGCAGAGTGATATCGTTCATGGTAACCTGTTTGAAATATGGGAATGTAAGTAAGGAGACATTAATACGTGGCTGTTCCTACTGGGCTGTTCAGCTGTGGCTGAAAAGAAATCCTCCCCATAGTTACCCAAGCGGGGTGTGTGTGTGTAGGGGTCATTCACACTGAGCTGCTGGTGTTTGGCTAACAGGGATCTTCCATGATACCAGTCATGCGGTAGGGAAAGGGGGGAGGCAATCATCACAGAGATGGTGGTGGGGGGTGTTAGTTGGGTTTGCCAAAATGCCTCAATTGCTTTGTCTAAGGCAGGTAGTGAATGAGAGAGGGCTCTGCAGGAGACTTTGCAGCATTCAGTGCATATCTAGTGTCTAAATCAGCGGTTCTCAAACTGGGGGTCATGACCTCTTGGGGGGTCGCAAGCTCCCTGAGCTGCTGAAGTGCTGCTGAGCCAAATGCTTTTGCTTTCAGCGGCATTTCGGTAGACATTCTTTGCGTTTCAAAGTCTTTCAAAAAGCCGCCGAAGTGAAAGTTTCTGGTTTCGGCAGCTTTTCGGCGGACACTGTGAAGCACTCTGCATGTCCGCCGAAATGCCTCTGAAACTGGAAGCATTTGAGTCGGTGGCATTTTGGCGGACACACAGGGATCGCGGCGGCCCCTGGGGACAAGAAAAAGGGCCACCGCCCCCAAAAATTTGAGAACCGTCAGTCTAAATCAATGGGATTACTTACATGTTTGAAGTTAGGCAAATGATTAAGCACCTTGATGAATCAGGGCCTATGGGCCCAGTCCTCCAAATACTCATGCATGAGTTACTCACTGAGCTCAATAGGTCTAGTAAAATTAATAAAGTGTTACTCACATATCTAAGTGTTTGTAGCATTGGGCCCAAAATTGCTAACGTTGTTTAATTTAATTATTATATCGCTTGAAAATGTTTGCATACAGTTTTTCTAGGAATCTCACAAACAAGGATCAAATGGTAAATGTCTGAAATGGAAACTACTTTTACTTTCACTGTATTCTCCCCACACTTACTAATCAAGTGGGTGAAATTCTGGGCACACTTAAGTCAATGGGAATTTTTGCCAGTGAATTCAACAGTGGCAGGATTTTCTCCCAATTTATTTATTTAAATATTTTAATATAGGGATCTCTGCTCCAAGTCAAACCTGATTATAACAGAAGATTACATAAACCCTCAACATACCATGAGCAGTAAGTACATGGGATGGGTTGTGCTAGAAGGTGAATAGAAGCATTTCTGAAATGTTCTGTACCTCTGGATATGTGGTAGTAATTCCAGAAACACTGATGAGCTGGCATTATAAACAACTGAGTTCCTAAAAGACTCCCTTTCTCAAAAGGATATCTCAGCGGAATGGTTTCAGTCTGCTGGTATTCTGATTAGTATTCATGGATACCAGGGATTGCTGCTAAAACAAAACAAAAATCCACAACGACAACTGTGTTCTTTAGCCTTAAACTGTCAAGAGGAAAGTTTCATTTCTCTTTCCAGACATTTTAAATTCACATCTGGTTTCTTTTATATCTCTGTGAGGTTAGTTCAGGGCACCTATAGCACTGCCAGAATGGTGCCTCAAGAATATTTTAAGTATTCAGCTTTGTAGTTTGAACCTATTAAGTAATCAGAAGGCATCACTTTGTCAGAGTTATTGGTCCCGAACTAGTCGCACTAAGATATTATATAAAGATATTCCAAGAGACAGCTAGTGTAACATAATTTCTACAGAGATAACATAAGTAGAAACTTAAACTCCACAGATAAAATAAAACACAACAAGAAATATGATTTAAATAAAAAAACTGCATAGCTTTGATATTCAACCACCATCCAACAATGCGGCGTATTATATCTTAAAACTCTTTTTGTTGGTGTAATTTAGGGAACAATTCTGCAAAACTTACCACTGAGCATAATGATTACTACTATGAGTATAAGGTCATGAAAGTCATGAGGTTATGCAACTTCTGCCAGGAAACAAACTAGTTAAAATTAAAATTATATATAAAATTAGCCACCAATGAGTATATATAAACCAACCAAGTCACTGCATGATTTTATTTATATAGCTCTGTTCTTCCACATTCTGCCACATTTTTATTTGTTTTTTCCCTCTCTTCATGTGCAATCTGTGTATAGTCTGGATTCTGTGCTCTTTGGAACAAGAACATGTCTGACTTTTTGGCTTGTGAGGCACCTCCCAAAATTTTGGATGCTATTCACATTATGAATAATAATAATACTCAGGGCATCAGCTGAAGCTCCATTGTTGAGTTCCACTTTACATTTAAAGTGGGAATTAAACCGCTGTTATGTATGAAAAATATAATATATCCTTTCCAAATTTACAGCACTTTCTGAGCACAGAATGATTTTTTCTGAGAATTTACATGCAAATCCATTAATAAGTTGATGAATTAAAATTATTTAAAATTAAATTCATTAAGAAATTTAGTATCCATGTTGGTCTTTCTTTAATCTCAATTATTTTAATAACTGAGTAACTGAATAACTGTTCAAGCTTTTTGTAGATTTATAATTCTTTGAAATCTTGTCCACAGGTTATAGTTGAAAAATGTAGGTTATAATCAAGCTAAGTTATTACTGTTGTTGTATCTAAGCGTTATGATTATATAGGCAGATAGAGTCAGATCAGTAGCTCAAGTAATTAGGGACATTGGTCCTAATCTCTGAGGTTACAATCACCACCCTTCTTCTACAGCTTATTTGCACCCAATTATCCCATTCACTGTAATGAGCTAATGTTATGAGAGAGACTGGACACATTTGTCAAAAGTTCTTACTGGTAGAATATTTGGCCTATGTCATTGCATTCAAATATTCTGTGTGCACATTAACTTGGGCATCAGTGGCTGGAAGGAATCCAATGTCACACTGCCTTGGGTCTGCTGTGCACTGAGGTAGTATTGCCTGGGGAGCTGAGATGGGAGCTTTGTTAATAGGGAGTCCTTAAAGTGCGGAGACATAAGCCTATATATAGTGCCAATTTCTGTTACACAACCCACTAAACCAGGGGTGGGCAAACTATGGCCCGCGGGCCATATGCAGCCTGCCAGCCATTTTTATCTGGCCCGCGAGCTCGGGCTGGGGGAGTGGTGCCAGTGGCCCCGCGCTCCTGGGCTGGAGCACCTGGCTGAGCACGGTAAGCAACAGGGCGGGCTTAGGTGGTGGGGTCCCGGGGAATGGTGATTAGGGTGGGTGGGTCTCAGGAGGGGGCAGTCAGGGAACAAAGAGCAGGGGGGTTTAAACAGGGGGTGGGGTCCTGGGTAGTGGTGGTTAGGGTGGAGGGGTCTCAGGAGGGGGCAGTCAGGGAACAAAGAGCAGGGGGGCTTATATGGAGGTGAGGTCCTCGGGGGGCAGTTAGAGTGGGGGCATCTCTGGAGTGGGCGATCAGGGGACAAGGAGTGGGGTGTGTGTGTTTGGATGGGTCAGGAGTTCTGAGGTTTGCAGTCAGGGGACAGGAAGTGGATGGGGGGCAGATAGGGGGTGGGTCAGGCTCTTTGGGAAGGCACAGCCTTCCCTATCAAGCCCTCCGCACAATTTTGAACCCCAATGTGGCCCTCAGGCCAAAACATTTGCCCATCCCTGCACTAAACCAATAAGTAAATTTGAAATTAAGAGTCACATTCACCAGTACTCTCTGCTTGCTTTGAACTGCTCTGGTGTACCAGTAAATTTGCTTGTAAAAAATCTGTTTACCTGATTTAAGGTTGATACAACATATCTTCAAATCATTAGACATATATGACATTTTTAAAAAGCCAAGGGAATTCTTAGACAAAAAGCTGTATTAAGATACAGATAAGACTGATGGTAAATATCAGTAATTTAAGAATAATTATATTACAGAGATGCTGTAATTAACCCAAATCTAATCATTATAAACCCAGAAAATTCAGAATTACGATTACATTTCAAAGAAATTAAAATATATTGAGGTATGGAAAGGCATTAAAAAAGAACAAAATCTACTGTATCTTCAAAATTAGTTTTGTCTATTCTGGAACAACAGTACTAAAATACCTTAATCATTATATGGTTATAATATATTGGAAGGACAGAACAGGTTGTGGGGGTGGGGGAGTGGCACTATATGTGAAAGAAAATGTAGAATCAAATGAAGTAAAAATCTTAAATGAATCCACATGTTCCATAGAATCTCTATGGATAGTAATTCTATGCTCTAATAAGAATATAGCAATAGGGATTTATTATTGACCACCTGATCAGGACAGTGATAGTGACGATGAAATGCTAAGGGAGATTAGAGAGGCTGTCAAAATAAAGAACTCAGTAATAGTGGGGGTTTTCAATTATCCCCAAATTGACTGGGTACATGTCACCTCAGGACGAAATGCAGAGACAAAGTTCCTCAACACTTTAAATTACTGCTTCTTGGAGCAGCTGGTACAGGAACCCACAAGGGGAGAGGCAACTCTTGATTTAGTCCTGAGTGGAGCGCAGGAGCTGGTCCAAGACGTAACTATAACAGGACCACTTGGAAATAGTGATCATAATATAATAACATTTAACATTCCTGAGCGGCCCATACCCTGAGAGGGGTGGAGGGCATAATGAATGAATGAATGAGGTGGGAACAACACCTCAGCAGCCCAACACTGTGGCATTTAATTTCAGAAAGGGGAACTATGCAAAAATGAGGGGGTTAGTTAAATGGAAATTAATAGGTAAACTGACTAAAGTGAAATCCTTGCAAGCTGCATGAACACTTTTCAAAGACACCATAATAGAGGCCCAACTTCAATGTATACCTCAAATTAAAAAACAAAGTAAAAAAACTAAAAAAGAACCACCGTGGCTTAACCACCATGTAAAAGAAGCAGTGAGAGGTAAAAAGACATCTTTTAAAAAGTGGAAGTCAAATCCCAGAGGGGTAACTAGAAAGGAGCATAAACACTGCCAAATTAAGTGTACAAATGTAATAAGAAAAGACAAAATGGAGTTTGAAGAACAGCTAGCCAGAAACTCAGAAGGTAATAATAAAATGCTTTTTAAATATGTCAGAAGCAGAAAGCCTGCTAAACAACCAGTGGGGCCCCTGGATGATAGAGATACAAAAGGAGCACTTAAAGATGATAAAGTCATTGCGGAGAAACTAAATGAATTCTTTGCTTCGGTCTTCACGGCTGAGGACGTTAGGGAGATTCCCAAACCTGAGCCGTCTTTTGTAGGTGACAAATCTGAGGAATTGTCACAGATTGAAGTATCACTAGAGGAGCTATTGGAACTAATCGATAAATTTAACTGTAACAAGTCACCGGGACCAGATGGCATTCACCCAAGAGTTCTGAAAGAACTCAAATATGAAATTGCAGAACTATTAACTAGGGTTTGTAACCTGTCCTTTAAATCAGCTTCTGTACCCAATATCTGGAAGATAGCTAATGTAATGCCAATATTTAAAAAAGGCTCTAGAGGTGATCGCGGCAATTACAGACTGGTAAGTCTAACGTCCGTACCAGGAAAATTAGTTGAAACAATAAAATTGTCAGGCTCATAAAAGAACATAAATTGCTGGGCAAAAGTCAACATGGTTTCTGTAAAGGGAAATCATGTCTTACCAATTTATTAGAGTTCTCTGAAGGGGTCAATAAACATGTGGACAAGGGGGATCCAGTGGACATAGTGTACCTAGATTTCCAGAAAGCCTTTGACAAGGTCCCTCACCAAAGGCTCTTACGTAAATTAAGTTGCCATGGGATAAGAGGGAAGATCCTTTCGTGGATTGAGAACTGGTTAAAAGACAGGGAACAAAGGGTAGGAATAAATGGTAAATTTTCAGAATGGAGAGGAGTAACTAGCGGTGTTCCCCAAGGGTCAGTCCTAGGACCAATCCTATTCAACTTATTCATCAATGATTTGGAGGAAGGGGTAAACAGTGAGATGGCTAAGTTTCCAGATGATACTAAACTGCTCAAAATAGTTAAGACCCAAGCAGACTGTGAAGAACTTCAAAAAGGTCTCACAAAACTAAGTGATTGGGCAACAAAATGGCAAATGAAATTTAATGTGGATAAATGTAAAGTAATGCACATCGGAAAAAATAACCCCAACTATACATACAATATGATGGGGGCTAATTTAGCTACAACTATTCAGGAAAAAGATCTTGGAGTCATCGTGGATTGTTCTCTGAAGACATCCATGCAGTGTGCAGTGGCAGTCAAAAAAGCAAACAGGATGTTAGGAATCATTAAAAATGGAATAGAGAATAAGATGGAGAATATCTTATTGCCCTTATACAAATCCATGGTGTGCCCACATCTTGAATACTGCGTACAAATGTGGTCTCCTCATCTCAAAAAGAATATACTGGCATTAGAAAAGGTTCAGAGAAGGGCAACTAAAATGATTAGGGGTTTGGAACGGGTCCCATATGAGGAGAGATTAAAGAGGCTAAGACTTTTTAGCTTGGAAAAGAGGAGACTAAGAGGGGATATGATAGAGGTATATAAAATTATGAGTGATGTGGAGGAAGTGAATGAGGAAAAGTTATTTACTTGTTCCCATAATAAAAGAACTAGGGGCCACCCAATGAAATTAATGGGCAGCAGGTTTAAAACAAATAAAAGGAAGTTCTTCTTTACACAGCACACAGTCAACCTGTGGAACTACTTGCCTGAGGAGGCTGTGAAGGCTAGGACTATAACAGGGTTTAAAAGAGAACTGGATAAATTCATGGAGGTTAAGTCCATTAACGGCTATTAGCCAGGATGGGTAAGGAATGGTGTCCCTAGCCTCTGTTTGTCAGAGGAAAGTGATGGATGGCAGGGGAGAGATCACTTGATCCTCACCTGTTAGGTTCACTCACTCCGAGGCACCTGGCATTGGCCACTGTTGGTAGACAGGATACTGGGCTAGATGGACCTTTGGTCTGACCCAGTACGGCCTTTCTTATGTTCTTTATATGGCCTCACTACAGGGCAGAGTTAAGGTTGCTTGCATATCTTACACGTAAATAATTACAGCATAATTATAAGGTACTGAATTTTCATAGTGGGATTTGAGTGAATGTATATTGCTAATTTCGTGGTAAATACTATTTACAGGTGAGAGGAGAGACTGAATTTCAGATGCAAGCTGGAATAATTAATAGTTTTTAAAGTCCTGACATTGAAATAAGATGAGAATACTTGTAGCACCTTAGAGACTAACCAGTTTATTTCAGCATAAGCTTTAGTGGGCTATAGCCCACTTCATTGGATGCATAGAATGGAACAGAAGTAAGATGTATTTATATACACAGAAAACAAAAAAAGTTGTACATTACTATACCAATTCTAAAAGGCTGTTTAAATTGGATGGGCCAATATCAGCAGGAGAAAATAATAATGGCCCATCCAATTTAAACAACATCTTAGATTTGGTATGGTAATGTACAACTTTTTCGCTTTCTGTGTATATACATACATCGTACTTCTGTTTCATTCTATGCATCCAATGAAGTGGGCTATAGCCCACGAAAGCTTATGCTGAAATAAACTGGTTAGTCTCCAAGGTGCCACAAGTATTCCTTGTCTTAATTTACAGATACAAACTAACACAGCTGCTTATCTTAAACCTGACATTGAAATGCAATTCTAAAAATTTTATTCTGAAAACCACAGAAATGAGCAAACCTCGAAAGTCTTGGTGGGTCAGTCAGACAGACAAGCAAATATTATTACTTAGATTCTATCTGAATCTCCAAACTTGCACAAGAAATCTCATGGCAAGTGGCTTTTTTTTTTCTTTTTCTTTTTTGAGATTTCTTTCCATCTGTTTCCAGTTTGGTTGAGACACACCAGGTAAAGCATTTCTTTGGCCCTCTCTACACTGGCAACATTTTCTAAAAATGTCCTACTATTACTAATGCTGGATCAGCTCTATTAGTGTTGTCAGTGTTAGGAACCCAAGGATTTATCTATGCTTCAAGCGGAGGGTATAATTTCTGGCTTGAGTAAGCATACTTGTGCTAGCTCTCATTGAGCTAGCACACTAAAAATAGAAGTATAGCTGCAGCAACATGAGGAGCAGGAGGCCTTAGCTACTCAATTACATACCTAGCATTTCAGATGGGATTATACTTGGGGTGGCTAGCCCCGCCTGCCACTCATGACATCACGGCTACACTTCTACACTGCAGCTTGATCAGAGCTAACATAAGTATATCTCCTCGAGCTCAAAATTACACTTCCAGGTCAAAGTATAATCCGTGGTCTCCTGGAATCGATAGCACCAGGTAATATACCCAAGGTGTAGAGACTGGCATTTTTAACACTGTGTCATGCAAGTCCCTTGAAAACAGGTCTAAATGCCCTGCTGTTAAAAATACCAGAAATTAATGAGAAGCTTGGACAAAGTCAGTTACGTATATCACTAATGTTCTGACCGGCCCGCCTGAGCTCCGGCGGGGGAGGCTGCTCTCGGCCCCTCCCCCACCTTCCCTGCTCTCCGGACCCTAAGTGCGCCATGCCAGGCTGCCCGCTCCTCCAGGAGTGCGGTGCAATGTGTCTAGCTCCCACCGGGCTGCCAGTGTGGTAAGAGGGCTGGGGGGTTGGTTAAGGGGCAGGGAGTTCCGGGGGCAGTCAGGGAACGGGGGCTGTTGGATAGGGCAGAGGTTCTGGGCAGGGGGCGGTCAGGGGACAGGGAACAGTTGGGAGATTGGATAGGGCATGGGAGTCCCAGGGGGTTTGTCAGGGAGCGGTGAGTGTGGATAGGGGTCAGGGCAGTCAGGGGATAGGCAGTAGGTGGAGTTGAGAAGGGGTTGGGATCCTGGGGGGGTGGGGGGCAGTTAGTGTGTGGGGTCTCTGGAGGGAATAGTAAGGGGACAAGAAGCAGAGGGGCTTAGACAGGGCATGGGGTCCCAAGGGTGGTGGTTAGGGTGGGGGGTTTTGGGAGGGGGCAATCAGGGGCAAGGAGTGGGGGAGTTGGATGGGTCTGGGATTCTGAGGGGGGCAGTCAGAGGGCAGGAAGTGGGAGGGGGTTGGATAGGGGGCAGGGCCATGATGTTTGGGGAGGCATAGCCTTCCCTGACCCGGCCCTCCGTGCAAGTTTTTAACCCCAATGTGGCCCTCAGGCCAAAAAGTTTGCCCACCCCTGAATTATAGTCTACACATCTCTGTGAGAGGCCTGTAGATTACTGCATTTTACTCTGCTATATACCCTCTGTACTACATTTAAGTTGCAGTGCAGCTAGGGTGACGAGATAGCAGCGTGAAAAATCGGGACGGGGTGGGAGTAACAGGAGTCTATATAACAAAAATTGGTACTGTCCCTATAAAATCAGGACATCTGGTCACCCTAAGTGCAGCCACCATCATTCTGGCAGTGAGCATTAACTCACAACAGAGATATCCTCGAGGTGCAAAGTCTGAATAAGTAAGTATCCATATCCAAACTCTCAGTCTTCAGATGTATATGAATCTTAGTTTTGGTTCAGGCCTATCTTTGCTTCAGAGACTAACACCATTCCTTAGCAGCCAGAAGAGTTTCTGTGGAGCAACACAAGATTTCTCTCTCTCCACACAGGTTGAGAAAACCATCTCCATAGCACACCTGAGAATGAGATTAAGACTCAATGGGACTGAGTTTTAGGTATCACTGTGATCCACAAAACTTCTGCTGGGCTGCCACCTAAACCTGTAGGCACCTAAACTCACTTGGTGCCTAAGCTTTCGCTGTAAAAGTTCCACAGGCACCTACATTTCTGCCTCTAGGCATGCCTACTGCTACCTCAGGCACATGTCCTGATGCCTATCTCACACCTCAGCCCCAGCACAATTTTCAAACCAGGCGAAGACAGGCATTTCTCCACCTATCTTCCCTGTGAGGCCCAATCCAGTAGGCATGTTCAGAGTATAATTCCACATAAAACAGACTGAGGGAGGAAAGAAGAGCAAGAGAAGACAGCTGTTAGCCCAGTGGTTACAGTATGCACTTGGAATGTGGGAAACCCTCCTGTTCAAGTACCACTCTGCCTCATATGAAGAAGGGACTTGCAAATGGGTTTCCCATCTCTCAGGCAAGTGCTCTAACCACTGAGTAATGGATATTCTGATACAGGTCTCTCTTGTTGAAGTCATTCCAGTTTAATTAAAGAACAATTGAATTGGAGACTGAGAACATTTAGGGCCCTCAGTGTTGCAATGTGTACAGTAAGTCCTTTTGTGGGACCAGGCCATTAAACCAGTAACACAGTGCCAGATTTTCACATGCACACAGGTGGAGCAAAATTTTTAAAAGAGCTCAGCTGCCATTTTAGCTCCTAAATAAGGACAAGGGGTCCTCTCTCCCCTACATTGGCCTCTTTACACCGGGTAAGAGGGCCAAGCTGGCATACAGGGGCCCTGAGGGCCCCAATTACAGAAAGGTTACAGTTCCCCAGGCACAGGCACTACTGAAGACCGTTGCTCCTACACTGTGAGTTCTGTGTTGCATATCTTAGTAACACAGCACAGAATTTCACCCCAGTTCTTGTGAAAAATCTCACTATGGTAAAAGCTGTGTTATCCAGCACTTTATTGATCAGAAAGCTCTGACATTTCTGATATCTCTCAATACAAATCTTCAATCTAGTAACCGGGACTAGTATTCTGCCCAGAAGATTATGCATTGCAAATTCTTCACTCTACTTTTATGCAGAAGAGGCAGAAGACAAATAAGCAAGTTGATATCAGGGATTTATTCAAAAAAGCACCTTCCAGGGTGTGTCACAGGGTCATTACAGATTCAGCCCAATCTCTTACTCCCAAGGGCGGTGAGTTATATTCCTTCGTGGTGCCAAGGCACAGCAATACTCAGAGTCCAGGGGTCCAGCTCCACCAATATTTGGGGCCGGCTGTCCCCCTCCGACCCCACCTGTCGCCCCCCTGCGCCTCCCCCGAGAGTCCCCCAGCCTCCCTTTGCTGCCCCCACACACCTCCCTGGGCCCTGGAGCAGAGCCTCGCTGCCTCTTTCATGCAGCTCCATGCCGCCTCCCTGCAGCAATTGCTGCCAAAGGGTCCCAGTGCCCCGCCTCTCTACTGCCAGGGCAGACTGATCCCGAGCCTGCCCTTCCATCTCAGACCCTTCCCTTTTTTGACGGGACCCTCCACCAGGACAGGGGCCCCCCGCCCGCAGTCACCACTCCTGCCCCACGCTGGGCAAGGGGCAGGCCCATCCCCCACCCCCAGTGAGGCTACAGTGAGGGGCAACAGCAGGGGAGGAGGCGCACACAGCACCCCCTGGCATCCACCACTGTGGAGACGAGGGAGATTCCTGAACCTGAGGGGGGCCCTAGGATCACATGCAGTGACAATGGTGGGGGTGAGTGTGCTGCTGGAGGGGGGAGGAAGGGAGATCCCTCCCCCAGAGCTCGCTGCTGCTGGCAGGAAAAGGGCTGGGGGAAGTCCTCCTCTCTGGCCCCAGTCCTGGAGCAGCCTGCCTGCACCCCAAACTCATCCCCAGCTCTGCCCCCAACCCAGAACCCACAACCCCAGCCAGAGCTTTCACCCCCCCAACTGCACCCTCAACTCTCTGCCCTAGCCCTGAGCCTCTCCAACACCCAAACACCTTATTCCCAGTCCCAGCCAAAGCCTTCACTCCCCCAGCCCTGAGCCCCCACCACACCTAAATCCCCTCATCCCCAGTCCCAGCCAGAGCCCTCATTCCCCACACCCCAACCCTCTGCCCCAACCCTGAGCCTCTCCAACACCCCAACACCCCCAGCCACAGACAGGGCCCTCACCCCCCACACTCCTACTCTTGCCCTGAGCCCCCCCATACCCTAAACCCCTCATTCCCAGCCCCAGACAGAGACCTCACCCCCTACACCCCTACTGTGACCCTGAGCCCCCCCACGCCCCAAACCCCTCATCTGCAGCCACGTCCCACAGCCCACACCCTACACCCCACAGCCCTCACCCCTGCACCCCTCCCATCCCCAAACTCCCTCCCAGAGCCTGCACCCCTCCTGCATTCCAATCCCCTGCCCCAGCCTAGGGCCTGCACCCCAGACCTCCTCCCCCACCCAAACTCCCTCCCAGAGCCTTGGGCAGGTGGGGGACAGAGTTTGGGAGGGGCAGAGTTGGAGCGGGGGCGGGTTCTGGGCACCACCAAAATTTCTACAAACCTGCCACCCCTGTTCCACAGATTAGATGGGCATTGTGTTAGAGGACTTCCTCTTTGTATTAAACCTGCTGCCTATTAATTTCATCAAGTGACACCTGGTTCTTCTACATTTGCTTTTTCCACACCATTTATAATTTTACAGCACTCTATCATATCCCCCTTAGTCATCTCTCTTCTGAGCTGAACTGCCCTAATCTTTTTAGTCTCTCCTCTTATGGAAGTCATTCCATACCCTGGATCATCTTAGTTGCCCTTCTCTGAACTGTTTCTACTTCTACTATATCCTTTTTTAGATGGGGTGACCAGAACTGGCCACAGAATAGATTAATATAATGGAATTATGATATTTTATTTCCCATTTTCTATCACTCTTCTAATAGTCCCTTACATACTGTTAGCCTTTTGGACTTCTGCTGTATGTTGGGTGGAAGTTTTAGGATCCGACTTCCAAATTTTAAATGATGCCTTTTTGCCTCTAACAGCCTCCATCACTTTGCTGTTTAGCGATGGTGGTATTCTTTTGGTCTCTTCAGTCTTTTCTGATTTGGGGTTTAGAGCCTATATTATGGTGTTTCTAAGAAATCTCCATGCTACCTGTAGACATTTTACCCTTGTGACTGCTCTTTTTAATTTCCGTCTCACTAATGTCCTAATTCTTGTGTAGTTCCTTTTTATAAAATTATATGTTACTGTGATCAGGTTTTTTTTGAATTTTTCCCTCTCCAAGGATGCTAAAGATCTTGTTTCACAACTAGTTGAAAGTTGAAAAGAATGAACATGGTCAAGAAAATTACAAACTATGGACTTGGATTTAAGCTTTATTTTTATTTTTAGTAATGACTGGCAAAAAACTTTAAATTAAGATTCTAATGACCCACCTTAGAAATAGTGTGATTTCACTAGTAGTTTTGCTTGGGTAAGGATTACAGGAACTGGTTGTGAAGTTTTAAAAGACTATTTATTAGTTGTAAATATTAGTTTACATCTAAAATGAAAACCCTATATGATGCATTATTTATTGCATGACTTACCAGTATGTATAACTGCATTCAGATTGATTTAAAATGGGAAGGTGAAACAGTATAGTCCTGTTAAGTCAAATATACCAGGTGCATTATTATTCACTATACCCTCATTCACTAAGGGCCAGATTCCAGTACACTTATTTGTACTGAGTAATCCCTTATTCTACCACTGAGTTAAAAAAAAGTTCTATTCAACACAAGTAAAGACATAAGAATCTGGCCTTCTAATCTGAGCCCAATATTTTCTACTTTCATTGTTGTTTTATCTTTTGTATAAATACCTAATAGAAAGACAAGTCTTTTTTAAAAAAATAAAACAAATAAAAATAATATAAAATATTTTATGTTTTGGGTGTTTTTTGAAGAAACATACAAATTATATACAATTTCTGGAATGTATTTGAAATAGAAATATCAGGTATATCAGAAATATCAATCTAAATGCAATGGAATCATGTCATAAGTAGTTGTTTTGTAACAACTGACATAGTCATGGGATAGTTTACATATGTATACTTTTTTTTATTGACATACCAAGTAATATATATCACTATGAAATTTAAGCCAATTGAACAAGTAATAACCAGAGCGCAGATCATAGGGCGACTGGAGCAGAGGGAAACATACAATGTATCTAAACAGATTAAATAGAAAAGATTTACATTTGACTACAAGCTCTACATCTTTGAAACATGAAAAGTAAAGGATCTAACGTGACAGTACAATTGTCAGAGAATGGTATGTTATTTTTAAATGCAAATCAGATGTCTAATCTTGCCCTCATTGAAGTTAACAGCAGAACTCCCAATTACATGCTGTTATTTTCTGAAATTGCTATTCAGTAATGTTCATTCTTTTCTTTTTGGGTAATCCCCTTAAGAGTTAGGCTGAGGACTAACCATCAGGAAATCAATTCAGCCAACTAAGTTAAGGGCTTTTTTTAAATCTCTAGGAGCAAATTGGCTGTTTAAACAAATATATTAATGGATCATTTCTCTTTTTCTTTTAGGTTTTCAGTCAGCTGGTTGTACTGTTGCGTGCGCACATGTTCTCCCTCCCCAACACAAAAACTACCCCCAACACTTTAAATTATTATCCCTCGACTCTGCAAGAAACCAAAATTGTTAGTTCTTTCATTATTCCCTGATGCCCTACATATTTAATTATGCTTTTGCCTGAATGAGTGATGTGGAGGGGGGATAAGATTTCTTATTTTTAGGGAGAATAATTTTGATTTCTTTGCTTGACATTGACTCAATTTATCAGCCATTAAACTGATAGCTTAATTAATGTGTTTATAATTTTGTAAAAGCAACCAAATCCTTATGTTTTGATTCAGGAAAACTCTTAACTCTATGGTATGGGAGTTTTGGCTGATGAGTAAAAAATGCATAATGACTACAGTATTTGACCTAGAAATCATAAGTAAATCAAATAAACAAATACCTTCAGTGCCATTTTTCAAAGGGTACAGAGCAGAAAACTGAGCCCACATGATAAAAGATGTACAACTTTTCTGACATAAACTATATTTACACACTGCAAGTCAACCAGAAAATAGTTCCTTGGCTATTTAATTTAAATCCTACAACATTTTAAAGAAAAATTTAAAAAGTGATTACTCAACAGCAAAAACTTTGCCAATTCCAGATATACCTAATTTTGTTCCCCTAGGAACTTGGGATCCATACAAAGGAGCACAAACGGAGAAAAAAACATGACTTTTGTAAAACTTTTCCTTTGCAAATCAGATAACAAACCCTTGCTCTCCATCCAGGATAATTGCTTTGGAAACAAGATGGTGAAATAGTGAAAATTACACATATATAGAATCCCAACATTAATCTTGGATCTTGTAGTAGGAAAAGAGCCTGAGACATAAGTCCTGGTATCAGAGGCCTAGTATGAGGCCTGAGCTACTCACCAAATCTGGCAAGAACAGGGCTGATACTGTAGAAACGTATATTCCTAAGAAGTGGTCATCACAGAGTACTCACACAAACACAACCCGATATCAAATGGTACCAGAATATCCCAATATCAAGGATGGTACAAAAACATTCCCCAGGGATAACAGGAACACACTGACTCCTCCAAAAAGATAAGGTCAGGATGACAGTACGTAATAGAGATGTTTTGATTGAATCAACATGTACAAAATGATGGGTGATAAATAGTGACAGAGGGCAGTAACTAACTATGTCAAAGAGGCAGTCCTAACTTGTTTGTATCAAGGTATAAAGATGTATCTCAGAGGGCATAACTTTGCCTGGCCTTTGGAAGGAATGGAAAGTCCTGCCATTCACTGAGCTAGTCCATTGTTGTGGGTGGCTATCCTGCTCCTAAAATAAAAGGGATAAAACAGCCCTAGAGAGGGCTGTTGCTGGGAGAAAGCAGCAAACTTGGGCTGAGTGGGAAAGCTGCTAAGGGTGTGGCTGGCCACAGCTGTGGTCAGCTCAATCACAGCCTAGCTGGCCCTTATGAAAGGGCTGAGAGTTAAGAGCTGAAAAACAGTCTCTTTCCAGTCTGGGAAGGAGGAGGGCCTGGCTGCTTGAGGGACAGGGTACCAGAAGTGGAACAGTGCTGGGGGAATAGGCAAGGGAGCTGGGGAGCTCCAGTCTAATAACTCCCCAGGCTGCAGGCCTGAAGTGAGGCCTAAGGAGGGTACTGGGGTTAGGCAGAGGCAGCTGGTCCAACCCCCCCTTGCCTATGATGACTGGCTTTTACACTGCAGTCTGCCCCACAGTGCTGGGGCTTGATGATGACTGACAGTAGCCCTAGACTGAGGCAAGATGGCGATTAGAGGGTTGGGGATTCCCCAGGGAGGGGAGACTCAGATGCAGAATGTGGGGGTATTGCCAGGGGGCAGCACCCCAGGTAAAAGGGAACTGGGGTCCAGGAGCGACACAGGGCCAGCAGACAGAGAGAAACCAGCCTGCAGAGGGCACTCCGAGCTGGAAGAGCTAATTCCCAGGATGACCAGCAGGAGGCACCGCAGCGGTGAGTCATGACACTCAGATATGGGCTGTGATACAGCATGGCCAGAGGGCAGCAGGAGAGTGTTAGAGGGAAGCCTTATTCCCTGTAGAAGGAAGCAAGTTTTCTAGAAGTTGGTTGGAGCACCAGGAGCCAATTAAGGCACCTAGAGCCAGTCACAATATAAACCCCCCTGCTTCAACCAGACAACTGAAAGGAGTTGCAGCAGAGAGCAGTTTGAAGGCGTTGGAGCAGAGAGCACTTTGGAGGAGTGGGAGCAGAGTGATTTGATGTTGGAGAGGAGAGCAGTTTGAAGGAGTTGAAACAGAATGTTTGGTGTGGGAGCAGAGAGCAGTTTGGAGGAAAGCAGAGGAGACTTTGGAGAAGTTCTGCGGTGAGCTAAGAAGACCTAGACTGTAGGTAAAGGGACACCTGGCTTGTGCAGAGAGAGGGCAGGAAGCCCCACAAGCTGAAGGGTAGGAGAGGGAAGTATCCCAGGGGAAGGAATAGCTACTTCAAGTGGCTTACTGCTATCCTCAGGGCTCCTGGGCTGGGACCCGGAGTAGAGGGCGGGCCTGGGTCCCTCCCTCTCCACTCTCCCCCTCTAGGATACTAGTGGGAGAGTTAATACCCTGTTCTGGAGCAAGAAATGGCACCCTGACCCCACCCCCGCAGAAGAGAAAGTGTGGGACCCATCATAATAATGCTGGCAATTTGCCACAGAGCATACATGTATTAGTGGTCCAGTAGAGTCTTCAGGATACTAGTATCATGTTTTGTTGACAATAATCCTGGCTGGGTGCCTTTGTTCCCTAGCGGATTTTGTAGTCATTGGGTGGTTCGCTCAAGGTCTGTCCTGCCAGCTGTCTGTGCAGGGCTGGGGCAGCACAAAGAAAGAACAAACACACACACACACAGACACACACATACAGAGCCAAACATCTATCAACATCTAATCACAGTTGTCTTGTGTATTTGCCAGATCTTGGGAGCAAATTTCCCTATATGTATAGAACAAGAATCGACTCCAACTAAGAAGCCTTGCACATTCAGAAAGCTACATAGAATTAAAAAAATGACCTGAACTGCTGCAAAAGTAATGGCTTATAAATAGGGCTGTCATGTGATTTAAAAAATTGATTGCACAATTAAACACTGATCGCGTAATTAACTGTTTAATTAAACAATAATATAATACTACTTATATAAATATTTTTGGATGTTTTCCACATTTTCAAATATATTTATTTCAGTTACATCACAGAAAATACAAAGTGTGCAGTGATCACTTTATATTTATAGTTTAAATATTTGCACTGTAAAAATAAAATAAATAGTATTTTCAATTCATTTAATAAAAGTACTCAAAATGTAGAGTTATGCACAAAAAATAACTGCACTCAAAAAAAGTGCCAAACTTTAGAGCCTACAAGTCCACTCAGTCCTACTACTTGTTCAGCCAGTCGCTCAGACAAACAAGTTTGTTTGCATCTTCAGGAGATAGTGCTGCCCCCTTCTTGTTTACATGTCCTGCCAGTAAGAACAGGTGTTCACATGGCACTGTTGTAGCCAGCGTTACACGATATTTACGTACCAGATACACTAAAGATTCATATGTCCCTTTATGCTTCAACCACCATTTCAGAGGACATGTGTCTATGCTGATGATGGGTTTTGCTTGATAACAATCCAAAGCAGTGCAAACCAAGCAATGTTCATTTTCATCATCTCAGTCAGATGCCACCAGCAGAAGGTTAATTTTCTTTTTTGGTGGTTCAGGTTCGATAGTTTCCGCATTGGAGTGTTGCTCTTTTAAGACTTCTGAAAGCAGGCTCGACAGCCCATCCTGATCAGATTTTGGAAGGCACTTCAAATTCTTAAATCTTGGATCAAGTGCTGTAGCTATTTTTAGAAAACTCACATTGGTACCTTCTTTGTATTTTGTCAAATCTGCAGTGAAAATGTTCTTAAAACAAACAACATGCTGGGTCATCATCTGAGATTGCTATAACATGAAATATAAGGCAGAATGTGGGTAAAACACAGAACAGGAGATATACAATTCTCCCCAAGGAGTTCAGTCACAAATTTAATTATTATTATTTTTTTTTTGACAAGCATCTTCAGCATGGAAGCATATCCTCTGGAATGGTGGTGAAAGCATGAAGGGACATATGAACGGTTAGCATATCTGGCATGTAAATACCTTGCAATGCCAGCTACAAAAGTGCCAATGCGAACATATGTTTTCACTTTCAGCTGACATTGTAAATTAGAAGAGGTCAGCATTATCTCCTGCAAATGTAAACAAACTTGTTTGTCTGAGCAACTGGCTGAACAAGAAATAGGACTGAGTGGACACGTAGGCTCTAAAGTTTTACATTGTTTTATTTTTGAATGCAGTTATTTTTTGTACTTTATTCTACATTTGTAAGTTCAACTTTCATGATAAGGAGATTGCACTACAGTACTTGTATTAAGTGAATTGAAAAATACTATATTTTATTTTACAGTGCTAATATTTGTAATAAAAATAATATAGTGAATACTGTACACTTTGTATTCTGTATTGCAATTGAAATCAATATATCTGAAAATGTAGAAAACCATCCAAAATATTTAATAAATTTCAATTAGTATTCTATTGTTTAAAAGTGTGATTAAAATTGCGGTTAATCACGATTAATTTTTTTAATTGTGATTAATTTTGTTCAGTTAATCATGTGAGTTAACTGCAATTAATCAACAGCCCTACTTATAAAGTTAATTTTTTGAACCAGATCAGTATGGCTCTGACTGATTCTCCATGTACAGTAGCTCCCATGCTCACAGATCTCCACTACATCAGTATGCTATATATATACAGATAATCATTTATGATTAGCATTATAAGAAAGGTCCAGAAATTAAGTGTGGAAAGTCAAAGGAGATTTTGTATGTAACAACTGTACACTGAAAAAATCCCTGAATAAATTTTTCCAGAAGCCTGGGAGAAAGGTGCTGCAGGGTGCTATTGTGAGGCCAAAGATTTCTACACTGCGAAATAATGTTAGTGTAGGGAGGAAAGGAAGATAATATTTTCCCCATTTATTAGAATTAAAAAGAATAAAGGTAATCTGCTTTTAAAGTCCTGGCTTTAGTTTCTATATATGGCTGGGTCTACATGAGAAAAAACCACATAACCATAATTAACTGGTCAATCAGATGATCACATGATAATTTCAATAATCACAACCTCATCTAATTTAAGGGATATCATTTAACTCTTTTAAAATATTTTTATTTTAAATATGTTCAGCTGGATTTTATTAATAAAGGAACAATTTTACCAATAAGCACTTTCTCGGCTAAACAGTAATCAGGAAATTAAGGTGATCTGAACTCTATTGCAAAGCCATTCTTTTGAGCTCTCTCCCCACCTCCATGATGTTTTGTGCAATCTTTTCCTCTTACCTACAATACTTCAGAACCATGCCAGGTGCTGTGTATATGTGTAAAGGCTGCAGCTAAATCCCACTGGGTAGATAAGGCAAAAATGTGTCTAGAAGTGATGCATGTATTTTTCCCTCTGAAGACTTAAGTTTCTATTTAAAGCTCAAATGTCGAATCAGTGCATATTCCACACCATATTATACTGGTGCATAAGCAGTGAACATTACACTATCAATTCATCCTGCCTCCTTCCTCCAGCTTTGGGTTTGGCAGCATTTGCTGAATTGGCTTCATTACATCCCAAAAGAACAATTCAAAATCCAGCCAAAACTACTTTAAAAAAACAAACTTCAAAAATCTAAACATCAACTCAAGAATTACACAGGGTCTGATTTAAAACAAAAAAACACGAGACAGGATTGTTACGCCCTATACGTAATTTCAGATGACTTGATACTGAACACGTATTATCTCCTTTACTCACTCTGTCGATCCTTTTATTTATTAGCCCTAAAAAGGTGTCAAAAGATGTTAGGAACAACAGAGTTCTGATCATCTTGCTATGGTTCTGGACCGAAATGGAACAGAACAAGAAAACATTTTAAGTTGCTGGAATCCATTCACAGTAAATATAAATGTTCCCCTTTCAGTAAACAGTACCACCAAATTCCAAGAGTTCAAATCATGAGTCTCGTATCAAAAAGTCATGAGATTGGCTAAAAAAAACCCCAACCCATGAGATTTAAAGAAAATAAGGTTGTGGTTCTCTTTATTTGCCTTCTGAGGCTTTGGTGTTCATGTTTTCAGCTTTTCTCAGAAGGGCTAGCTTTTCTCAGAAGAGCTAGAAACTAAATGAAAGCCAAGATCCTAGTATAATATCATTCCAAGAACTGGGGCTTTAAGAAAAACATGAGATATTACAAGAGTCATGAAAAAATTGTGAGAATTAGTAACACCGTCAAAAAGGGCCTGATCATTGAACCCTTACTCAGGCAAAGGTGCCATTGATTTAAATGGTACAAAAATGTCTGAAGAGTGACCATTGGGGATCCTCATGACACCAGCAGATTTTTTAAATCAATTACAGCATAATTACTTACCTAAAAGTAAATTTCCTTTTGTTGCAGAGTGCACAGAGTTAACAGGTAAGCCTGCACTCTGATCACTCTGACATTCTTTAGTTCCCCCACAGAAAGCTGACTGAGGTAATTACAGGTAAAGCTAAGCAGGGTGATGGGCTGGATGAAAAATTAGCTCATCAGCTCAAGGCTGATAAAGCAGCTGGGGAATCAAGTGCCACAAGGCAGAGGAACAGGGTTGGCTACAGGGAAGAGAAATCTCTTGGCCTCTCAGGTCCTCAGGAGAGGACCCTCAGAAGTACAGAGGATGTTGTCAATAGTTTATAGCATGGGACTGTAAGGGTGTTAGCGGAAAAAATTCAAATAAATGGCACAGTGGATGCACAACCATTGCAGTCTAGGCCAGTGTCATAACCATAAAATAGCCTAGAATTCCTTTTACCTGTAAGGGGTTAAGAAGCTAAGAGAACCTGGTTGGCAAATGACCAAAAGGACCAACGGGGACCAAAGATGCTTTCAAATCTGGGGGACGGAAGGCTGTTGTTCTGTGTGCCTTTGTATGTGGGTTGTTCGCTTTGGGGATTTCAAAGGAGCCAGACAGCCATTTTCTTCTCTCCATCTAGTTTTATATCAATCAGTCTCTGAACATCACAAATAGTAAGTAATAGCCAGGCAAGGTGTGATAGCTTATATTTGTGAATATTCACTTGTGAATTTGTCATGCTTTAGGGAGATATCCCTGTGTTTTCTCTGTAACTTTGAAACTAAGCAGAGGGGATTCCTATGTGGGTTTTTCTTTTAATCTTTTGTGACTTTGTAAAGTGCTCCCACACTGATTTTTATAGAGGTACATTGTTTTTTCTTTTTTCTTTAATTAAAATTCTTCTTTTAAGAATCTGACTGATTTTTTCCATTGTGTAGATCCAGGGTTTTTGCATCGGGCTCACCTTTGAGGTTTGGTGAGTGGTTTATTCTCAAGCCTTTCCCAGGAAGGGAGGTGTAGGCTTGGGGGGATTTGGGGGACTAGGGGTTCCAAGTGGTCTTTTCCCTAATTCTTTGTTTACACTTGGTGGTGGCAGCTTATCAGCCAGACACAGGAGAAACTTGTGTCTTGGGGAAGTTTTAACCTAAGCTGGTAAAATAAGCTTAGGGGGTCTTTTCATGCAGATCCCCACGTCTGTACCCTAGAGTTCAGAGTGGGGAGGGAACCCTGACAGCCAGTTTCTAGACAGCAGGAGCAGATCGTACCCTGGTACATCTTTCTATTTACTTTCTAGCTATAAAGCTTCATAAAAATGGTTATCTACATTTTCATAACTGTTCTCTGAGATGTGTTGCTCATACCCATTCCATTCTAAGTACATGCACACCCACGTGCAAAGTTGTCAGACTTTTTTGCCTAAGTGGTATCCGTAGGGCTGCCTGTGGCACCCTCTGGAGTGCTGCACTCATGTACCAGTATATTAGGCGCCACTGGCCCTACACCCTCTCAGTTCCTTCTTGCCAGGAACTCCAACAGAGAGGTAGGAAGCTGGATAATGGAATGAACATGAGCAAAACATCTCGAAGAACGACAGTTACGAAAAGGTAGGTAACCATTTTTTCTTCTTCGCGTGCTTGCTCATGTTGATTCCATTCAAGGTGTATCTCTGGAGGTGGGTTCACAGTTCATAGTCATGGGGCTTGCAATACTGCTCTGTTTCTTTCTTTTCTCCTAAAAGAGTTTTGCCGAGAAGGCCAAGACCTAGGAGCCAGGGGCAGCCGAACTGTTTCCTCACTGTTTGCAGCATATGAAGGCTCAGCAAGCAGAGTGTGGCTTGAGAATCCTTGAGTCCATGCAGCCTCGCATCCATCTGTTCCAAAAAGAACCCATTATCCTCAAACAGAAGGTCCTAGATGGAGGACTGCCTTTCCTGGAACAGACTCAGGGACTGAACCTTGGAATGGCATCTCACTACTATGGCCAAGGTGACAACCCTAGCCAAAGAACTGGCTGCGTCCCAGACCATCTGGAGAGAGCTCCCTGCTACAGTGGTGCCCTATTCCAGGATGGCAGCAAACTCCTGGCCCATGTCTGGAGGCAAGAAGTCTTTAAACTTTTTAAGGGAGTTCCACAAATTAAACTGTATCTCCCCAACAAGACTATTTTTTTTAATACTTGAAACTGAAGACTGGCTGTCGAATAAACTTTACATCCAAAAAGATCCAGCTTCCTAGCATCTTTGTTCTTTGGTATGGAACTTACTTGCCCTTGCCTGTCCCTCTCATTGGCCGCCAATATAACTAGCGACCCTAGTGGTTGATGGGTATACAAATATTCAAATGAAATATTTATTTTCTGCCCTTTTGGAGGCAGGAGGAATAGAGGAAGGAGTTTGCCACAGGGCTCTGGCTATTTTTAATGGCCCCTCAGGGCAGGGCTGCCCAGAGGATTCAGGAGGCCTGGGGCAAAGCAATTTTGCACCTTTTTAATTTTTACTCACCCAGTGGCACTCTGGGTTTTCGGCGGAGGGTCCTTCACTCACTCTGACACCGAAGGACTTGTCGCCAAAGTGCTGCCGAAGACCCGGTGCAACTGAAGGATCCGCCGCTGAAGTGCCGCCGGAACCCCGGACCACTGCCCCATCCATAAAAGCGCTGCCGGATACTATATTCTTGTGGGAGGCCCTGCAGGGCTTGGGGCCTGCGGCAAATTGTCCCACTTGCCCCCTAGCTCTGGGCAGCCCTGCCTCATGGACAGGCAGCACCATACATGATGGGGTTGCTGCAGTTAGGACATCAAATTGGTTGTTCAACTGTTCTGCCAGTTTCTCCACCTCCAAGCTCAAGTTAAATGCTACCCTTGTAAACAGGACTCGCGGTATTCGTTAAAGTCATTAGGCAGGCTGGCATATGAGGGTACTGCCACTGTCTCATGAGGCAATGAAAATGAGGACTGCACCACGGGGCGGGGGAAGGCATGAGGCACTGTCCCCTATCACAAGGGAGGGCTCCTTGGAGTGAGTACCCACATCTCTACCTTAGTGTCAGAGTCCATGTTGTGCACCAAGTCCAGAGCAAATGGTGTGGGTGGTTGCTTCTCCAAAGCGGCCTGGGAGAAATGATGTGAGAAGGGCAGTGGCATCATTGGCATTCTCATGTATTCCAGTAGGGTCAATGGGCTGGCTACTGGCTCTGGTGCCATGCCACCACTGCAGGAGCTGAGCCGTTCTCCAGTGCCCATGATAGTCACGCTTCAACCCCAATGAGTCCCTTTCCGGTGACCAGAGTGGAGCTATGAGCTATCTGGCGGATGACCCGAGGTGCGAGGGACCGATGCCTTGAGGATGGAGATCGATGCCTCTTCATAGATTGGTGTCAGGGATGTGGGGATCAGTACTACATGGAGAGCAGTCCTGCATCGGTGGGATCTATGCGCTGATGGAAACCTGAGTCCAGGGATCGGCTGGCGAGAGGAGAATTGGTGCTAGGTGTACAGAGATCGACACGGGGGACTTTGTAGAGCACCAGAATGGCTAGGGATGGCCCTGCATAGGCCTGTTGCAAGATGACCAAGGCTTGAAAACCAGGGACTGGGGCATGCCCTGCCCTGTGGCAAAGTCCCTGCTGGGACTCTAGTGTTCTAAACTAACACTAACAACTCAGCACCTAATTACTAATTAACTACTGTCAGCAACTATGTACAAGTTAGTAGGTGCTAGCAAAACTGCTATCCACTTTTAAGGCAAGGGGAAAGCGCCCAGACACATCATTACGAGCAGTAAAAAAGAACTGCAGTGCCTAATATACTGGTGCATGAGTGCAGCACGCCAGAGGGTGCCATAGCAGGTCCTATGGATACAACTAAGGCAAAAAATACCGACAACTGAAATCAACATTAGCAAGCACTCGAAGAACTAAACAATCTGGCTACAATACACTCTCACATATATTATTTCTTCAATTATGCCCATCTCATTCCAGAGATAAAGATACTTCTCTGTTTCCTTCTGATCGCATGCCCATCCTCATTCCCCCTCTCTGACACGCACACTCCTTGAAAATAAGAGGGGAAATGGAATAATTGAGGTAATTTGTCTCCTAAAACCATTCTCTGTGCTTTTTTTCCAGACTGCCTCTACCTCCCAACTCTACCATGCTACTATCCTCTCTTCATCCAAGTCTTTTCTTTGCATTCACACCTTCTGCAATGGCCACAAATGAGTCAATAATTATTATATAAATTATACGTATGTATATTATATATAGAGAGAGAGAGAGAGTGGGTGTACACAAAGATATGCACATACCTACTGTTACTCATGACATTCTTCTCCCCTCCCTATTGTTATTACTCTCACTCATCAACTCACATCTATAATTTTAGCTCTTCAGGCCAGAGACCAGTCTTTTTACTTGAACAGTAGGGAGCCCCATGTGCTGCAAAATAATAAGTAATAAATGGAACAGTTTACTAATCAAATTACAAATGTATTTTGCTTCTTATTATGCAGACATTTAGTGTAGCTATAATTTTGTGGCATTTATTACTATTAATTGTATTTGATATTGCTTTAGCAGCTTTCAATTGACTGAAGCCCAAGGCACTTTAAAATAGTCCTGGTATTTAAAATGTCACCGGCACACTTTAGAGTAAACATCCCAATTAGATTATATGGGGGTAGAGGAGTACATGCCTTTCAGAGTTACTGTTTCACGTTTTCTGCAGATCTATGAAGACAGCACTTGCTTGGTTCATATTTGGATAGTGATTTTTGCAACCACGAAGGCTGGAAACTTGCTTTTTTTGAAAAATGAAAGGTTAGATTCTGTTCTTATATGTATCCCACACAAACAGGCAGGCACTCACAATACTGGAACACAACTTATTCTACAACATTGTGGGGATACAAAACAGGAACTGATACAAATTGCTTTTTTATGCGTCCCTCTGTCTTTTCTTAAAAAATAAATATTTTTTCTGCGATTATGCTGATTGGAAAACTACTAATTTGCTATAATTATTTTAAAAGATACAGTACATGCCTAAATAGTTCAAATTCATACAGCCTGATTTCCTAGTGGCCTCCGGTCACCTGGTCTCATTCTGGTGGCACAAAGCAGCCATAACCCTGGCTTCATTTGCCATGGGAGGATTTCCTCGGCATAGAAGAATCTTTTGTGTGATGATGAGTTGCTAATATTGACACCAATACTTTACCTCAGGTGCTGAGGGTATGGCTGGAGCATCCTTATTCTTTGGGGAACCTTGTCTGCTGTAATAGCCTCAGGGTGTTTTGGCAGCTGGCGTGAGAAATAGCAACCTTCAGGTTGCTCTTCCTAGCACTGAGGAGTAGGCTGAATCAGGGAGCTGCAAAACTGGCATTTTTGTCTCTCGCACCCAACTTGCATCTATGCTGAGCCCAACTTGACTGGTCCACAGAATCTGGGTAGCAATCTCTTTCTTTATGTGCAATATCACCATGAAGTACTAATTAAATTATATATAATATAAACATGATGAACATTCATTTAATATTGTTCAAACTGTGGACTTAAATAATTGCTTTAAATTACTCCTGGGGGAATGTGTGCCACTGTGCATGGGCAGAATTTATATCTCCCATAGATTCCTTTGCTTCCCTGCAGAAAAATGACTTTCTGATGGGGAAGCAAAGAGAAGCCACAAGAACAGTCATATGACCCTCCCCAGAAATATGTTGCAGATGCCCAAAGCAGCCAGCAGAGAGGTAAATCACTGTGGGGCAGAGGACTGGACTGGGAAAAACCCTGCTGATGCCTTTTACCCTGAGCTGGGCTCAGCTGCTAGTCGCAGCTGGGCTGGGGAGGATGGAACTGCCTCTTCCCCAGCATGACATCCAGGACTGTGTCAGACTCACCCGCAGATTTCTCCCTTGGCTGCAGGAAGCTCTGAAAACTCCCCATCTCCCCTGTACTTCCTGAACCCATTGCTCCCCAGCTGCAGGGAGATGAAACACTGTATGGGGAGATGGTCCCCCATCCACCCAATCGCCATGCATCCAGGCCCCGTCATAACCAGACCCTTCCGCCAAGCCTCATCCCTCCCCCTGCACCCAGAACCCCCACATCAAGCCCCACTGCCCCTGCACCACCCCAATGATCCATCCACAGCCCCACCCTACCACGCCCCTATCAAGGAAGGAAAGGAATTAAGCTCAGTACCAATGTGGACACAAGAACAAATGGATATAATCTGGCAAGCAGGAAGTTTAGACTTGAAATTAGATTAAGGTTTCTAGCCATCAGAGGAGTGAAGTTCTGGAACAGCCTGTCACGTTACTGAAGTTATCTGGGATCATATAGATCATTGGTGCAACCAAGGTCCTGTAGGGGCACCAAATCTTAGGTAAAGGGGGTCATACAAGGTGTCTACGACCAAGTTATGGTCTGCTGATTATGATTATGCTAGCTGTATGTGTGTATCAATTCTACTGTTGAAGTTATGAATATTGGTTCTGTACTGTCTGTCTTTCCAAATATTGTGCTAGGCTGTTGGGGACATTTTCAGAAGCCTTGGTGTTAGCTGGGCTTACCATGCTTGATGGTCCAGTAGGGACTATCAGCTACACAATGAACTTTGTAGAAGCCCGTCCACGCCCGAGCTTCCCCAAGAATGTGGCCTGGCTGGTCAGGTAACTGGATCGCATGGCTCTGAAACCACATGACTCTGAAGCTCCATTGACAACTGGACTCTGAACAGCAAGAAGGAGGCGGTCTCCACCCACAAGAGGAAGTCTATATAAACCTGGGACAGGGACCTCCATTTTGTCTTCAGTCTGCCACTTTTACCCCGGAGGAAGTTTGGCCAAAGGATTGCTGACCCAGCCCTGGAGGGGCTGTATTCCAGACTTTGATTTGAACCTGCAGTTTAGTCTACAACTGATGCAAGGGATTTGCCATTACTGCATGTATTTGATTTCCTTTAACCATTCCTAACCCTCACCTATATCTTTTTCCTTGTATAATAAACCTTTAGATTTTAGATCCTAAAGGATTGGCAACAGCATGATTTGTGGGTAAGATCTGATTTGTATATTGACCTGGGTCTGGGGCCTGATTCTTTGGAATTGGGGAGAACCGTTTTCTCTGTTTGGGGTATTGGTTTTCATAACCATTTGTCCCCAGGACAGGAGGCTGCTGGTGGTGATACTGGGAAGCTGGAGTGTCTAAGGGAATTGCTTGTGTGACTTGTGGCTAGCCAGTGGGGCGAAACCAAAGTCTTTTCTGTTCGGCTGGTTTGGTTTGCCTTTAGGGCAGAGAAACCCCGGCCGTGGGCTCTAGGTGCCCTTTTGGAAGCAATTTGTCCTGATCTGACACTCTCAGTGGGTCCCACCAGGAACAGCACCGTCACACAGCCTTCCAAGGGAAGCAGTTGGGGCAAAAGATGTATCTGACTTCAAGACTAAGCTTGATAAGTTTATGGAGGAGATGGTATGATGGGATAGCCTAATTTTGCAATTACCTGATCTTTCACTATTAGCAGTAAATATGCCCAGTGGCCAGTGATGTGATGTTAGATGGGATGGAATCTGAGTTACTACAGAGAATTCTTTCTTGGGTGTGTGGCTGGTGAATCTTGCCCACATGTTCAGGATTTAGCTGATTGCTGTATTTGGTGTAGGGGTAGAATTTTCCTCCAGTGCACACTGGCAGAGGCCCTGGGGGTTTTTCATCTTCCTACTCAGTGAGGGGCACGGGTCACTTGCTGGAGACCTTGAAGTCTTTAAACCATGATTTGAGGACTTCAGTAACTCAAGCACAGGTTAGGGGTTTATTACGGGAGTGGGTGGGTGAGATTCTGGGGCCTGCATTGTATGGGTCGTCAGACTAGATGATCATAATGGTCCCTTGTGACCTTAAAGTCTATGAGTTGCACCTGGATCCCCACCCTACTGTGCCCAACTCTTCCAGCATCTGAACCCCGCCACTGAGCTCCCCACACTCAGACAAGTTCTATCTCCCCCACACCAAGACACCCCTCGCTGAGTCCCAACCACCTTCACCTGGACCCCCTGCAAAGTCCCATTACCATTGCACCCAGAACCCCCCAACAAAACTCTGTGCATGCAGTACCCTCCCCACACCAGGATCCCCCACTGAGCCACCCACACCCAGATTGCCCCACACAGAACCCTCTCAACCTACACTTGGATCCCCCTACACTAAGCCCCTTCCCACTTGGATCCTGCCTTTCTGAGCCTGCCTGCCCATACCTGTTGCAGCTGGCATGGCAGGGCAGGGCTCTGGGGTGTTTCTGGGCAGGCCCAGTCTTTGCACCATGTCAAGTTTGGGTGCAGCCTCACTGCTGAATCTATGTCCTTAGCGGGGAGGGAGCTGCACAGTGATCTCCCACCTCTGTGCAGCCAGTGGCCTGTGCTCCCCAATGCCAAGACAGAGCCTCTACATTTATTTGACAAATAAAATTTACAGAATTTTGCAAAATTTTAAAATACTTTATGCAGAATTTTTAAATTTTTGGCACAGAATTCCCTCAGGATTTCCCTGCATGAATTTTAAACCCAGGTAAGAGTCCCAAATTACCTTGCCAGGCATATCTCTTGGCTCTCTTTAAATATGTGGAAAGAGCAACATGTTGTTATTGGTCCTACAATTAAGGGTTTAAAATCGAAACATTATTCCATAAACTTGAACCATGGTACACAGTGCCTCCCCTGATAGCTGTGAATAGATGGTAGAATAGCCCTGCCATTTTGGAGTCCTGCATTTAGATGTGACCTTAGGGTGATCCCAAAAGCTACTGATATGTTAGGGTTGATTCGCTTTGAGAGAAAGGGAGTGGTGGAGAGAGGGGGTATGAGTACCAACTACTGCGCTTTAAATGACCAGCATTAACCTGAACTTGGAAAGGACTGTGTGTTCCACCCCCAGGCTAGGCTCCGTCACCTCTATTCGTGTTTATTTCACTGTTCCTAAGTTTCACTTGAGAATCCGCCTAAACTAATCTTGTGACCTGCTGAACATGACCATTCTGGATTGCATTTTAGGAGCTGCAAATGAGAGAGAACTTATTGCCACCTAAAGGCAGCTGTTTAAAATTAATACTTGCTTCCTATCAGATATGGCTAAACTATTTTTTTATTGATATTAGGACATTACTGAAAGCACTATTAACTCTCTGTCCTTTCTGACTCTGTCCTTTGAACCTATTCCTGGAACCAGTAACAGCCACTTACTGGCTGCCTATCAGGGGAAACTGCTACTGCAAACAAATAGTACTCTGTGCAACTGCTCGCAGAATTTGAAACACTGGCTCACATTAATCACAGTGAGTTGGTATTTCTTGTCTTCTGTGTTCTGAGAATTCTGTTTCATTTTTTTTATTGAGTCAGATCAGGGGTAGGCAACCTATGGAATGTGTGCCAAAGGTGGTACGCAAGCTGATTTTCAGTGGCACTCACACGGCCCAGATCCTGACCACCAGTCCAGGGGCTCTGCATTCTGCATTTTAATTTAATTTTAAATGAAGCTTCTTACACATTTTAAAAACCTTATTTACTTTACATACAATAATAGTTTAGTTATATATTAAAGACTTACAGAAAGAGACCTTCTAAAAACATTAAAATGTATTACTGGCACGTGAAACCGTAAATTAGAGTGAATAAATGAAGACTCAGCACACCACTTCTGAAAGGTTGCCGATCCCTCGGTCAGATGGTCCATCAACAGAATGACCATAAAGAATGAGAAAGTTTGTCCTCAGTACAATATCCCACTCTGCACATCTCACCATTCCTACAGCAATGGCTTTGAAGAGCAAGTATGAACAGATTAAGGCAAATACCTTTATTTTCTATTTACACAGTTTTACAATGGTTCATGAAAAGAAATGCCCTGATCCTGCAATGGGTATCAGCATGGATGGGGCCTTTATGCCTGTGCAGAATCTCACTGAAGTCAACTCAATTTCACAATGGTGTAAGGATCCACCCATGTAGACCCCATTGCAGGTTTAGTTTAATAGAATGCAGTATCCATATTAGCCAGGAAACAATATTTAAACCATTGTAGAAAAATCTGTTTTAAACCCTGCTGTCACACTGACCCTCTTCCACAGTTTTATGCAGCGAGTAGATGTTCTCTGTGGAGTGCTCCCCTTGGGACGAAACACATTTCCATGCAGGACTTCACTCCACACCTTCTACCCCATATGGAATGGGGGTTTACAGGCATGGAAAGGCAGAGGCAGACAACCAATAGCAGCACGGTTACCATAGGAGGAGTATGCCCTGCTTTATGATGTCAAGCTGGGTCCAGCAGGCATGGTATTCATCCCTGACAGCTGGAAAATTTGTAAGATAATGTGTAACTTTATTTACATACACCACAGCACACACCCAAAGGAAGAGGCAAAGCCTGTGACTTGTTTTGAAAAGCTGAAAATCTCTATGATTCGGCATTTAGGGCCTGATCCTTCTCTTGGGGTCTACTTGACTGGGGCCAATAGCTAAATTCCATCTGAAAAACCTGAATATTATTTTAACAGACTTTTCATTAACATAAACATGATAAAAAGCTGCCCCTAAATGCAGGCACAAGGATAACTGATAGAGTATAAGGCATCATTCAAAATGCCAGGAAAGGATCAGAGTTTTGTTCTTTAAAACACTGGTAATTTATATATGGGTTTCTAATGGTGAGAAATCTGCTGTACAGACAATAGAATAGCAGAGATAAATCCTGTCTGCTGTTTGGGTTCTACATCAAGACTTTTTAAAAAGGATAATTAAGACAGTATCACATTTAATAAGAGATCTCCTGAATGCCTTCTGAGCTGACCCTGTTTACAAGTACTCACTGAAATTATTAACTGCTTATATGTGTCATTGTAAACTGCTGTGGTTCAGAATTTACTCCCTATACTGTCCATATCACTATCAGACAAATGAAACTCTATGCAATTATCAGATTTGTTATTATGAATTGTTAGTGTTTATTAACAAAGAAAATGAAAAATTTGCCATGTGGTATACATAAAAAATAATCTCTCTATTCAGTTCATAACTGCATTATCTCTGTTACTTATTGTACATGTAAGACCATTCAAAAAGCATTCTGTTTCTTCAGGACAGATATTCAAATACAGATAAATGCTTATATTTTCTAATATAATTAAGGACAGGTGTAAAGAATGGAAAGATGATCCTGTGGTTAAGGAACTGGACTGGGATTCAGGAGATATGGATTGAATTCACATGCATGCAACAGACTTGCTATTTGACCTTGACCAACTTATTTCATCTCTCTGTGCTTCAGTTCCACCTCTGTAAAATGAGATTTATACCTCTGTTATAAGTGTAAAGTAGCCTAAAATTATTGTTTACCTGTAAGGGGTTAAGCTAAAGGTAACCTAAAAGGTGAACAACTAACCAACAAAAAATTTCTTAAAAAACAAAGAATTTTAAGTTTTAGGTTTTTTGGGGTTTTTTTTTTTTGTTTACCTTGGCTATGGGATAAACACAGCTATGTTTTTACTGTAACTATAAAATTTTATTAAGTACTGTAGTTAGTAAGTTTACCTTTTTTTTATTACTTGGAGGGTTTTTAGTGGTGAGTGTTGGCTGGGTGCTTTTTAAGATTGTAAAATTTAGCAAAAATATTAACAGTGAAAAAAAATTGCCTTGAGTAGAGGTTTGTTTTTTAAAAAAACAAAGAATTTTAATTAAAAAAATCCCTTATAACCATTAATAAAACAGCATTTACCATAATTAACAAAAAAAATTTAAAAACCAACAATCTATTCCTAATTCTGCCACAAATCTGTTGTGTGATATTAGCAATTCAAATAATGAACCTCTCTCTGTCTCAGTTTCTCCATCTAGAAAATGGGAATAACACATATTTAGCTATTTCACAGGATTGTTACAAGCTTTAATTAATGTTTGCAATAGGGATTTAAATATCAGATATTTACAAAAATATTCCTTAGCAATCTGTTTCAAAGAAAATATAAATATACAAAATATTTTTGTGGTTCTAAGAATCAAACTGAGCATCATTAAAATTTTAAATAAAAAACATAAATTATATTTGTGCTCTAATAAGTACAGTCAAAAATACTCTTTCTATGTTTACAAATGTGGGCCTGGACATTGATCTTTGCAGGCAGCCACTTGAGCCTGTTGAGAGCCCCACTGGGGTTATATGCCTGGCTAAGAGATCACATGCATGAGTCAGCAAGCAGAACCTGGATCATAAAATGTAATTTATCGTGTTCTTATTAGTGATTTTCCATCAATACTGCTAGTATATTTAGGGAAAGTTTGGATACAGCATTTGAATTCTGAAATTGTTGGAAAAGGGCCATATCCTGGAAACCCCCACTCGCAGAACAAGGGTTTGCAAGATTAGATTCCAGTCAGTAATAGCTTAAACTAGCAGTCAGTGTACACTAGAGGAGCTATCCTTATTGGGTCACTCACTTGATATAGATACAAGAGCCCTTTATACCAGTTAATCAAATTCCTCTAAAGGAATTTGAAATAAACCATTTTATCACTCAACTTACTCAGAAAGGCATCTTTCTCCTACATTCTTTGAGCAGGGACTTAAGCCACACTATGTTTTTAGTAATCATTTTAAATTTTGTATTATAATTTTTCCCTTTTAAATTCACTTCCTCTTTCCTCTACTGATTCCTCTAAAGTATTTATTAATTATGTGACCTAAAGGGCTGGAGACACAGACAATTAGTTTAATTATTAATCTGCTAGAGACCATTACATAATGATGGGACTGCACTCTGTTCTTCCACAAATCCAATACAGCTACATCAGTCAGCTTAAATCAAGCTAGAAGAACTACAGACTTACAAGTTCTTCAACATCTGTTTCCTTCATGTCTCTTGCTGTTAAATCCTCCCGAAAAACCATTTTGAAAGCAAATTAACTTTAAAAAAAATAAAGGAAAATATTTCAAGCGGCTATTGGCAAGGTGGAATTTGAGTCCCTTTTATATTTCCTAGTTCAAATCTCTGTCTTTATAACCAGCTAAGCAAATCTGTGTTTAGTATTTAGTAGGAATATGTATTATTCTTTTAAAATATATGTTTTTCAAGTCTTAAAGGGCAGGATCCAGATTTTCACTCTGTGACACCCTGCTAATGATCACAAAGGAACTTTAAACAAGGAAAATGTGCTGGGGTAATAGGTAGACTAATGTAGAAGTGAATTAGATCCTCTACTTCAGAGGACCTTGATTCATGACCTAACACTCTTAGCATGCTAACTACTTTGCTCTTAATATTGAGCAGTGAGTTTCCTCATTTCACTCATGCCAATATTCAGTATTTTTCCTAGGTGATAGGGAGAAACTGTTCATTAAAGCTACTGGAAACAACTACTGGAATAATAATGACTGAGTTAGCAGAGTTCATCACTAGTGCATTTGATCAGCTTTGCTCCCACTAGTAGATCTCACACAGCACGTTGTGAGGATTACTGCTGAGATTTTCTGAGGGCATTGGGATAATATGATATGTCATACTATAAGAGAGATATCTGGAAAAGCAGCCAAATGTAATGCAATTTATTGCACATGCTCACTGGAACCCTATTTGCATACAGCTCTTTAATAAACTGAGCATATCTATCTTAGACAATGGGTTTTATGATAAACAGACTTTATACACGAATGCCTGTTTGGGACAAACAACAGAAAACAGTGAGCATGTGTTTTGCTCTCTCTGAAGTTTAATAGCATTACTCAGTAGCTATCCCTCTGTCTGATTAAGGAACAGCATGGATGTACGGGTAGGGTGAGGGTGGAAGTGGGGATGTATACTGTTGATAAAGCAGCATAAAGAGTTTAATTTCCAGAGAGGAAGTGAATTTGATGACAACCTTCAGAGGCCAAGCAGCTTCCAATTTACCCCAAGTTCAGAAAAGTGCGGTCATCCATCACATTCCTTTAGTAGAGCCTATTTAAGGCAATCCAGCTTTTGCTCTTGCATATTACAGTGATTATAAATCCCAGCAAACAACAGTCCTTTCTGTTGGATATGAAAGGAGCATTATGAGCCCCATAAAAATTGAGTGTTCCATCTGGAAGAATTCTATTTCGCTGATGGAGAAATCTGCTTTAGATAATCAAAGCTTTCTTCAGTTAATATATATGAAAAGAATGGTGTCCTAATGTTAAGAGATTAAGGCACCAGGACTTAGAAAGCACTTCCTCTGAGAAATGCTAACTGGGTGATAAATGGTAATCAAGAATGAATCCTAATAATATGTCACAAGATTCAGTATTAAGGGTCCATCTCTAAGGACCCTTAGCTCCCAATTGCTCAGCTCAGTACCTTGCAGGATTGGGCCCAAACTGAAGAGAAACGAGAAATATTTTAAAGAGAGATGGAGAAACTTTCACACAACTTTAACTTTTGTATTTTTTTAAAAAAAAGCTGTACGCAACTAAACATTACATGAAAATGCTCTCTTTCAATGAAAACAATTGTTAAGATTTAGAAACAGAGAAATTGCCATATCAGCTCAAGACAGTTTCCTCTACTCCAGTATCCTCTCTCCAGCAGTGGCCTGGCCTTGATACCAGAGAAAATCACCATAGACCAACCACAGACGTTTCTTCCTAACACCAGACAGATAGTGGTTTGCTTATGACCTAAAACATAAATAGTTGTAATTCTTGTACATTTTTATCCTATCTTATGTAACTGTTATGTTCTTATTATCCATATAAATGCCTAATCCTTGTTTTGAATCCTGTTAAACTCTTGGCTTCAAAAATACCTGGCGGCTCTTATTTCCACACATTAATTAAACATTGTGTGAAAAAGTATTTCCTTCTATCACTTAATTTGTTACCTTTCAATCCAATTGACTATTCCCACATTCCTGTATTATGAGAAATACATTCCTGTAAACTGAGAACACCTGATTTATTTTCCCTGCACTATCCATTATTTTATATACCTCTATCATATCCCTGTTTATTCATTTCCTCTCTAAATTAAACAGTCCTATGTTTTGTTTCTATGTCATGATTTAGATATTCACCTGCAGCACAGTGCTAATGCATGAAAATAAAGTAGAAAGTGAAACCAAGAAAAATAAGTGAAACTTCCATTGGTGAAGCTGAATTAAATGTAAAAAGCAAACACACATCATACATGTGGAACACCAAGTAAGATTTTTACCATTCTTCAGGTTTAATATTCTTAAAATGGTATTTGTAGCACAGGCAAGAATATATATTTTAAACTATATATATGATTTCCAGCCTGACAGTGTTAACAATGTAGTAATTGTGCGCTGGTGAGAAAAGGTAAAGGATTCAGATTCCTTGGCCTATTCTGCTACCTTTCTTTCACTTGGACGTGGACCAATATAACTGGCTTCTCTGCCACATTTTCCTCTGCTTTCAAATCCAGTAAGGGACTGTATCAGGACAGATAGAGGGCACACCAGGAATGTGCTGTGCCCTAGCAATCCCTAGCTGACAGACAGTCCCTTGGAAACTATTATCAGCTGATGGAGGTTTAGAGCAGGCCCACAGGGCCTGATCCAAAGCCTGTTGAAAACAACAAGTGTCTTTCCAGTGACTTCAGTGGGCTTTGGATTAGACTCAAAGTGCTTTAAAAAGACAGCTCTTTAGCAGAGAGGAGTTGCAGATATTGGTCCTCCTCTTCTTTAAATCCTTGCTGTGAAATGAGATTTCTTTGAGTGAACTGCGGTTTTATTTGTTTGCTTGCTTGTTTTTTAAGAGGTTTTGGGAAGGTTACATTTCCATTATGTCTCTGGAAACATATTTCCAGAAGAGTCAAAATCCATAAAGTTGTATAAGGCAAATCTTTCAATAAATATGGGATTGACTATAGAAGTTTGATTCTCATGCTGCTTACCTTGACCAGCACATATATACAACTGTTGCTTTTTTGTTTTTTAAATGAAAATTAAATATTGACTACTTAGGTATTTTTAACATTCTGTAACTCTTTGGAATGGAAACATACTTTATCACTTTATAGTCGTGTTGTTTAAAAAGCATCCTATGATTTGGCAACA
This sequence comes from Dermatemys mawii, assembly GCA_007922305.1. Lineage (NCBI taxonomy): Eukaryota > Metazoa > Chordata > Testudines > Dermatemydidae > Dermatemys > Dermatemys mawii. The sequence goes on along the minus strand of ML677359.1, from coordinate 22,063,559 downwards.
TTCAATAAGTTCTATACAAAATATATAACTAAAACCACCTTTGTGATCCTGGAAAAGATGCCACTAATATGATTAAAAAACCAAAGCTTGTTTTTGAAGGCAAATTCTCTCAAATTAAGAACGATGATTTTCACTCAGGTCAAAATATCTACAAACACTAAGAATCATTGTATCATACGTTACTCATCATGAGTGGGTAATTGCAACAAGCAATCCAACAAACATTCTTAAGAGCAGATGAAATATGTTACATCTTGCAGCTATTAGAAAACTACAGATCTCTGTAGACATTATGAAATAAATGTTTATCATTTTCTTATATTTCTCCATAAGTATTAATCAATCAAAAGGTTATGTATACAAAAGCTTAAGGAATTCCATGCTATTCTTCTGGAAAATAATAATGCCCTTGACTTTGTGATTTTGCCTGACTTTTTTACACTAGAAAATACATTTTTACATTTTTAAACATCAAGCTTTATTTATTTTTTAAAAGTAAATGTTGTGGAATATACTGTTCTGAATTATATTTGTTTTATCCTTTAAGCCTTACAAATAATCTTTATCAGCAGGCTTTCCTATGACAACACAGCTACCAAGACTTTAAAGATTCCAGTTTGTCCTCTGCAACAAAAAGCTGTTTGGAGCCACACACTTTTTTGGGGTGGCTCCCTCCCACTCTTCCAGACAAATCTTCTAGTCTCATGAGATCCACTTCTCAGCACAACCAAAATGTGGAAATTTATAAGCCTTGTGGACTGGCACTTCAGTCTGAACAAAAGCTCCAAACTGGGATAGTCATTTAATATTTACTTTTTTGAATGTATTAACCAGCAAGTAAACAAACAAAGCTAAGGGTGCTTAACCTGCGATCCCGCGTGCCAAGGTTGCCGATCCCTGGTCTAAGAGTTAAATGACTAAATACATCCCTACAAACAGGAACAAATACATCAAGGTCTCATGTTAAGTGATATCTCTTCCTCCCTCTCACCCTTTGTCTGTATGTGGCATATTTAAATTGTAAGATCTCTGTATTTCTATAAAGACAAATGCATATCTATGTCATAGAATCACAGAATATCAGGGGTCGAAGGGATCTCGGGAGATCATCTAGTCCAACCCCCTGCTCAAAGCAGGACCAATCCCCAACTAAATCATCCCTACCAAGGCTTTGTCAAGCCTGACCTTAAAAACCTCTAAGGAAGGAGATTCTACCACCTCCCTAGGTAACCCATTCCAATGCTTTACCACCCTCCTAGTGAAAATGTTTTTCCTAATATCCAACCCAAACCTTCCCCACTGCAACTTGAGACCATTACTCCTTGTTCTGTCATCTGCTACCACTGAGAACAGTCTAGATCCATCCTCTTTGGAACCCCCTTTCAGGTAGTTGAAAGCAGCTATCAAATCTCCCCTCAGTCTTCTCTTCTGTAGACTAAACAACCCCAGTTCTCTCAGTCTCTCCTCATAAGTCATGTGCTCCAGGCTCCTAATCATTTTTGTTGCTCTCCTCTGGACTCCTTCCAATTTTTCCACATCCTTCTTGTAGTGTCAGCCCCAAAACTGGACACAGTACTCCAGATGAGCCTCACCAATAACGAATAGAGGGGAATGATCACGTCCCTCGATGTGCTATCAATGCCCCTACTTATACAGCCCAAAATGCCATTAGCCGTCTTGGCAACAAGGGCACACTGTTGACTCATATCCAGCTTCTCATCCACTGTAACCCCTAGGTCCTTTTCTGCAAAACTGCTGCCTAGTCACTCGGTCCCTAGTCTGTAGCAGTGCGTGGGATTCTTCCGTCCTAAGTGCAAGACTCTGCACTTGTCCTTGTTGAACCTCATCATATTTCTTTTGACCCAATCCTCTAATTTGTCTAGGTCCCTCTTGTCATGTTACTGAAATTATGTGGGATCATATAGATCATTGGTGCAACCAAAGTCCTGTAGGGGCACCAAATCTTATGTAAAGGAGGTCATATAAGGTATCTACGACCAGCTTATGGTTTGCTGATTATGATTATGCTATCTGTATGTGTGTATCTTTTTTGTAGCTAAAGTTATGAATATTGGCTGTATAGTGTCTGTATTTCAAAGTTATGCTTTGCTTTTGGATGAAACCCCAGACAAGTTGTGGTGAGCTCTGCCTGGCCTGCCTGATGGCCCATCAAGAACCATCAGCTATACAATGGACTCACTGGGAGCTTGGAATGCTCCAATCCACATGAGAAGTCTAGCAGAGAACATGCAAGGAAGCCTCTGAATAATGGCTGCCGCCCAAAAATCCTAAATCATGCATGGTCATGTGATATGTATATGTGGCTCTGAAACTCCATTTTACAATGGGACTTTGCATAGAAAGGAGATGGGGGGGTCTCCACCCACAAGAAAAGTCTACATAAACCTGGGAGAGACTCCTCCATTTTGTCCTCAGTATCCAGTCTCCAGACTTGCAACTACCTCTGGATGGAACTTTGCTACACACAGAAGCTTGGAACAAAGGACTGAATGACCCATCCATGTCGTAGATGTATTCCAGAGTCTTTAATTTGAACCTGCAGTTTATTCTACCTCTGATGCAAGCCTGAAACAAGAGATTTGCCATTACTGCATGTAACTGATTTTTTTTTAACCATTTCTAACCCTCGCCTATATCTTTTTCCTTGTATAATAAACCTTTAGATTTTAGATTCTAAAGGATTGGCAACAGCGTGATTTGTGGGTAAGATCTGATTTGTATATTGATCTGGGTCTGGGGCCTGATCCTCTGGAATTAGGAAGAACCATTTTCTTCTATAGGGGTGTTGGTTTTCATAACCATTTCTCTCGAGGACAGATGGCTGCTGGCAGTGATACTGGGAAGCTGGAGTGTCTAAAGGAATTGCTTGTGTGACTTGTGGCTAGCCAGTGGGGCTCTTTTCTGTTTGGCTGGTTTGGTTTGCCTTAGAGGTGAAGAAACCCCAGGTTTGGGCTTTAGTTTCCCTTTTGGAAGCAATTTGTCCTGATCTGACACTCTCAGTTGGTTCCACCAGGAACAGCACCATCACACCTCTCTATCCTATCCTTACCCTTCAGCGTATCTACCACTCCTCCCAGTTTAATGTAATCTGCAATCTTGCTGAGGGTGAAGTCCACACCATACTTCAGATCATTGATAAAGATATTGAATAGGACCAACCCTTGGGGCACTCCACTTGATACTAGCTGCCAACTAGACATGGAGCCATTGATCACTACCTGTTGAGCCCAATGATCCAGCCAGCTTTTTATCCACTTTATGGTCCATTCATCCAGCCCATACTTCTTTAACTTGCTGGCAAGAATACTGTGGGAGACCATATCAAAAGCTTTGCTAAAGTCAAGGAATAATACGCTCACTGCTTTCCCTTCATCCACAGAGCCAGTTATCTCATCCAAGAAGACTAGTAGGTTAGTCAGGCATGATTTGCCCGTGGTGAATCCATGCTGACTGTTCCTGATCACTTTCCTCTCCTCTAAGTGCTTCAGAATTGATTCCCTGAGGATCTGCTCCATGATTTTTCCCAGAGACTGAGGTGAGACTGATTGGCCTGTAGTTCCCTGGATCCTCCTTCTTCCCTTTTTAAAAGATGGGCACTACATTAGCCTTTTTCCAGTCATCTGGGACCTCTCCCGATCACCATGAGTTTTCAAAGATAATGGCCAATGGCTCTGCAATCACATCCGCCAACTCCTTTAGCTCCCTCCAATGCAGCGCATCCGGCCCCTTGGACTGGTGCTCGTCCAGCTTTTTAAATAGTCCTGAACCACTTCCTTCTCCACCAAGGGCTGATCACCTCCTCCCCATGCTGTGCTGCCCAGTGCAGTAGTCTGGGTGCTGACCTTGTTCGTGAAGACAAAGGCAAAAAAAGCATTGAGTACATTCGCTTTTTCCACATTTTCTGTCACTAGATTGCCTCCCTCATTCAGTAAGGGGCCCATACTTTTCTTGACTTTCTTCTTGTTGCCAACATACCCGAAGAAACCCTTCTTGTTACGCTTAACATCCTTTGCTAGCTGCAACTCCAAGTGTGATTTAACCTTCTTGATTTCACTCCTGCATGCCTGAGCACTATTTATATATTTCTCCCTAGTCATTTGTCCAATTTTCCACTTCTTGTAAGCTTCTTTTTTGCATTTAAAATCAGCAAGGATTTCACTGTTATGCCAAGCTGGTCGCCTGCCATATTTACTATTCTTTCGACATATTCGGATGGTTTGTTCCTGCAACCTCAATAAGGATTCTTTAAAATACAGCCAGCTGTCCTGGACTCCTTTCCCCTTCATGTTATTCTCCTAGGGGATCCTGCCCATCAGCTCCCTGAGGGAGTCAAAGTCTGCTTTTCTGAAGTCTAGGGTCCATATTCTGCTGTTCTTCTTTCTTCCCTGTGTCAGGATCCTGAACTCGACCAGCTCATGGTCACTGCTTCCCAGGTTCCCATCCAATTTTGTTTCCCCTACTAAATCTTCCTGGGTTGTGAGCAGCAGGTCGAGAAGAGCTCTGCCCCTAATTGGTTCCTCCAGCACTTGCACTAAGAAATTGTCCCCTAGACTTTCCAAAGACTTCCTGGATTGTCTGTGCACCGCTGTATTGCTCTCCCAGCAGATATCAGGGTGATTGAAGTCTCCCATGAGAACCACAGCTTGTGATCTAGTAACTTCTCTTAGTTGCTGGAAGAAAGCCTCATCCATCTCATTCCCTTGGTCTGGTGGTCCATAGCAGACTCCCACCACGACATCAGCCTTGTCGCTCACACTTCTAAACTTAATTCAGAGACTCTCTGGTTTTTTTGCAGTTTCATACTGGAGCTCTGAGCTGTCATATTGTTCTCTTACATACAATGCAACTCCCCCACCCTTTCTGCCCTGCCTGTCCTTCCTGACCAGTTTATATCCATCCATGACAGTACTCCAATCATGTGAGTTATTCCACCAAGTCTCTGTTATTCCAATCACATCATAGTTCCTTGACTGTGTCACTATATCCATAATAAATATAACAACAACTTTGAATGATAGGAGTTTCCACCTGGTATCATACAAGGTGCATGGACTCCAGTACCAATTATACCAATTTAACCTTAACTCTGAATTTCCTGGGTTCATGGTGCTTGTTTTTGGAATAATGATAACATTTTTGTGATTTTCCCCCTTACACTCAACTTTAACTCCAGGTTAATATTGTTTTTCTGCCTGGAATTTAAAAATACGCCTCTGGCTTTAATCCTTTAGAATTCAGAAGTGTCATCAGAGTCTTGTTCCTTCCCTATTTAATGACTGGTCTTCAGAAATACAAAACAATAGATACTGAGAAATGGGACATGAACACCAAAAAAATCAGGTTTATTATTCATGAGCTATGTGCAAGAAACATGGGAGGATTATAAAACAAGAGCAGAACACAGTCAAACAATAAAATAATTTAGTATACACAAGAGCATACAACCTAACAACTAAAGTTAGCAGTACTACTAAGGTACACCTACATCTAAATAGACATTTCACCATCAAATTCTCACCTGGACATGGTTGCCTCAGGAAACTGATTCTGGTTCTCTCTCCTGCACGCTGGAGTATTATGCTAATTCTCATCCCTTATGCACTTCAGAGACAAGGATTGACTAGAAACGCCAACCTGAATGTGGGAATCCTTGTTTGCTTTCTTTTCTGTATCATGTATCATTGTCAATGAATCAGAGACCCCAAACTCTCCTTCAGATGTGTCTTCCAGGCTGAATTCCAAATAGTGAATCAGCATTGTTACCACACTCTTCCTATGTTTCCAACTCTAGACTAATTTCAAGCAGTTATGGTAAAATCAAAGAATCCCTAAATCTGCATCTTTGGGGAGAAACCCTACACACTTCAGAAATAAAACATTAAGCTTATACCAGAAAAGCAACATGGAAAATAAATATATTTCTGAAACACTGTAAGAGCAGCGTAACTTAATTGTTTTTCATTGTTATGTTTTTTAAACTTTGCATTTAAAGTTTGCATGCAAAGATTGATACATGCAGGCTGTGGACAGGGTTTCCATATATTTGGTTGATATATACAGTGAATGCTTAACCTTATTCACACCTATGTCTCGATCAATGTAACAGGTTTCTCAGCAAGTAACTCAATGATCTAGACAACTAAGTAGAGCACATTTGATCAGACAAACATATTTAGAATGTTCACATTAATAAAAGCTACTCATTTTATGTGGTACTTTAGTTGTCCATGCAGCTTGGTCTAAGATCTATAGGGTGTCCCAAGGAGGCAACATACACTTCTCAGGTCTATTCTTTTTCCAACGGTAGAACTAACCTAACTACTGTCAGAATCCAAATATTGTGGTAGAAATGTGGTTAAGAATCACTCCTCTATAAACAGCATTTTAAACTGAACTGTTGCTCACTACTACTTATGCAAAGGGTGTATTTGTTGCACAAAATATTTCAGAGACAATCTTTGTCCTGCAAGCAGCAGCAGTAAGGCCTTGAACTGGTTTACATCCTACTGTATGAGTGCTAACGGAATGTCTTCAAACCGGTTCCAGAATATTTTGAAAACATGACCCAGAAGCATTACATTAGGTCCCAGCAATGTGACAACTGTAACGAAGATTTTTCAAAAGCACAAACGGCTTTCAGTGGAAGTTAGGAGCCTGACTGACATTTGTGCCTTGTAAATCGGCCACTCGAAAGTGCAGTAAAAGCTTAGCATACTTCATTCTCAAAATTGAAGGAAGTTCTCAACTTTAAACTAGTTACTGTGGTTGAGAGATTTATTAACTGTTGAAATTAGTATATTAAGATGTTCAGTGTGGGTTAAAAAATATTTACCCCTTCTAATTAGCTGAGAAATTTTCTAAATCTAGTTTCCAGATGAACAGCTGCCTTCTCTATTGTTTACAGAACAGTCTGATTCAGCCTTATAGTACAAATTGCTTTTAACTCTGAAATAGAAATGGGGTGGTCTAAATGCTATTTGCTCAGCTGGTGACTACTAAAAAATAATAGTTCACAATTCTACAGCATTTTTCAGCTGAGGACCACTTTACAAAATTAATTAATTAACTCTTGCAACATCCCTGTAAGGTAAGCATTATCTCCATTTTAACTGGGTAAACTGAAGCACAAAGGCTAAAATGACTTGCCCAAGACCACAGAACCAAAGTCTTGGAGAGCTTGGAACAGAACCCAGATTTAGACTGCTGTAAAATCCTCAGATGAAATATGCTGGGCCTTATGTGGGGTGTGAAAGCAGAGGCAAATTAAGATTTATTGGTGCCCTGGGCACAAACAACATTTGGGCTCTCCACACCCTGGAAGCCCAGGGGGGCCAGAACCGGGGGAGGGGACAGGGAAAGTCATGCCCGCCCATTTTTTAACATGGGCATAGTAGCCTGGAGCAGACGCAGAACAGCAGCGGCATGGGTATAGTTTGCATGTTGGGGGGCATTGCCCCCCCAACTGCAAGCCTCGAGCCAAAGGCGACAGGAAGAACAGTGCCACTCATGGTTGCTGCCTTGGGGACAAAGCCCAGCCAGCAATGGGGGCAGCCTGGCAACAGTGAGACCCAGCAGAGCAGCCTGACAGTGGGAGTCGGACATAGGCACTGAGGCCAGGCCAGTAAGCAGCAGGAGCTATACCAAAGGAGCCCTTCCTTCTTGGCTCCTCGCTGCCTGTGACCTTCCCAGGGCTCCCCAACTCCTTCCATGCTGGGGCAGAGCTTCCTCTTCCTGCAAAGCATTTCTGCAGGCCCCAACCAGAGCCTTCGCCCTGAGAGATGGGGACACGGGCTGGGAGCTGCTCTCGGGCACCCTAGTCTCCACGCAGGGCAGGTAGAGGGTCTGGAGCTCCCCACAGCAGCTCAGTCTCCCTGGACAGCTCTTACCACTGCCCAGTTCTGGCTTTTGGCATGGCCAGGGGGCAGGGACCCAGGGGAAAGAGGTGGAGCATGGCCCCAATTCTGGCACCAGTGGACCCCCAACTGCTAACCAGGTTCCAGCACTCATGTAGGGGCCCCCTAATTTCCTGCATGAAAGGAGTGTGTGGGCCAAAATGAAGAAAGCTTAAAGACCTGTGACAAAGCTCTGTCCTTATCTTCGTGGATCCTGCGTTTCCTGGCGGATTTTTACTAGCCTCAGCGGCTCACTGTGACCCTCCACGGAGCCCCTCTCTCTCTGGAGACAAGGTCACAGCCTATTGAGCCATTTTCATCACAAACCAGTGAGGAGAAGCTATCCTTCCTGGCACAGTCTCTATTGTTTCCCAATCTCAGAGACTAATTAGGGGAGGCAGAAAGAGGGGAGCCCAGGCCCACCCTCTACTCTGGGCTCCAGCCCAGGGACCCTAATAGTATCAGCTAAGATGGCTGACCTTTTATCCACAAAACACAATACAATTCCCTGGGCTACTTCCCCATAGCAGTCCCCGCTTCTTCAAACTCCACTTCACCCCTACCTCAGGGCCTCCTTCCTTCTGTATGATATGTTGTCCACCACTCAGTCTCACCAACAGCATAACTTCCTTCAACAGCTCCTGACACCCACAACCCACCTGACTAACTGGGAGGTTTTTATCTGGATTCAGCCAGTCCCTGATTGGCTTCAGGTGCCCCAAGTAGGCTAGCTGTTTCTACTCCTTTCTAGAAGGTTCTTAATTGGCCCCAGGTGTCTTGATTGGCCTGGAGTAGCCTTTGTTTGGCTATCCAGGGAACAGGGACCTGCACACCCTGAGACTAATGTACCAGCCTTCCAGCACTCTCCTATATCCTTCTGGTCTGACTCCGTCACAGACCATGCATTCAACCTCCATCTTCCTTTTCCTTCAAAACCATCACTTCCTTCGTCCCATATAATGACCTTTTCCAAGTTATTCTGGAACAAGGTCTATTGCACGCTAGTATAGAATGCTGACTCCTTATCAAGCCAGATATAGTTGAAATATAATATGAAATAATAGTTCAGTGCACTACAAGCTGGTAAATCATAACATTATGGAAAATGTGTGTACAGGAAATACTCATTATTTCCTGTACACACATAAAATCTGGAAAAACTAGATGAGTTTTCAGTATCAATGGTAAATACAATGAACACATTCCCTTCATGCGATAAACAGCAGATAATAATATGGGAATTATTTTAACTGAAAACCAAGGATAACTTGCAACTTCTCTTCCACGCCTGTATGCTTCTGCAGTCAACTACAGATTGTCTCTTATTTTCATCTCAGTCCATCCCTTTCTGACTCGGGTATAAATTACAGCAGTAAGATGCTCACTTGTTTGCAGGTTCACGGAGTATAGTAAACAGTAAACATGTTCAATAAATCATTTGTGGTACATTTTTCCAATTTTTTGAAGTATAATTTTGATAAATGATACACACACCTATAAACTCTGAGGCTATTTTAAAGACAATTGCAGATAGTTTGACAAAATTATAAGATTGCTTCTCACAATCTGCGTGAAAATGTCCTTTAAAAATACTTATACAAGACGATATGACAGGGGTGGGCAAACTACAGCCTGTGGTCCACATCCGCCCCGGGGGACCCTCCTGTCTGGCCTCCCAGACAGGGAGGCTGCCCCTGGACCCTCCCCTGCATTCCTCCCTCCCCCGGGAGCCATGCTGCCCTGCGGAAGCATGCAGTAGCATGGCTCCAGGGGAGGGGGCAGCATGTTTGGCTCTGCGCGGAGCCAGACACGCTCCTGCCTCTCCTGGAGTCATGCCACTGCACACCCCCATGGGGCAGCGTGTTTGGCTCTGCGTGGAGCTAGACAGGCTCCCTCCTCCCCAGAGCCATGTTGCCACACGCGCAGCACTCTGGGGAGCAGGGCTGTGCAGTCCCATGGGGCAGGAGCCTCATGGTAAGGGGGCCGGGGCCGGGGGTTGGATAAGGCGCAGAGGCAGTCAAGGGACAGGGAGCAGGGTGGGTTGGATGGGGGTGGGGTCCCGAGGTGGTAATTAGGACCAGGGGGTATCTGGAAGCGGTGGCCAGGGAGCAGGGAGGGGTTGGGTGGGGGAGGTCCTAGGGGGGCAGTTGGGGTGAGGGGTCTCTGGAGGGATGATCAGGGGACAAGGAGCAGGGTGGTTGGAGGGGTAGGGGTTCTGAGGAGGCCAGTCAGGGGGCGGGAAGTGGGAGGGGGTTGGATGGGGAGTGGGGCCAGCCTGTTTGGGGAGGCACAGACTTCCCTACCCAGCCCTCCATACAATTTTGAACCCTGATGTGGCCCTCGGGCCAAAAAGTTTGCCCACCCCTGTGATATAATCTTTTCCTTGACAAATCCTCTTTCCTACATTTGACACAATAGATCATCCTTTCCTTTTTGACGTTATCGTCACTGAGTTTATAAGATATCTCTTCTCCCTATTCTCCTGTCTCTCCAACTATTCCTTTAATGTCTCTTTTTGTGGCGTTTCCTTCTCCTCCATCTGTCACCATCACTCCCCCTTTTTCTATCATCTCTGCTGATGCCACTGATGTCTTCCTTGTCATTCAAGCTCACAAATGGGAAATTATTTTTACTCCTTCCTTCTCCTTTGCCCACATAGCCAGGCTATTTCCAGATCCTGATTCTCTTCCTCAACATTTTCAAAATTCACTCTTTTCTTTCCATCCTCAGAACCAAATCTATCACTCTGTTCCTTTCAATATCACACCTTGATTACTGAAATATCCTCCTTTCTAATCTCCTACACACATGTATTTGCCCCCCTTCAGTTCACATAAATTATAGCCACTAAAGTCTTCTTCCTTGCCTGCAGTTTTGATTGTTTGAACTCAGTAGTTTCCTATCCATTATCACTTCGCCCTATTTATCCTCCCTGGTAAGGCTCAAATTGCTTTGTCTCCACCCCCACAATCCCTCATCCTTCCTCTGTTCTATTTACATTCCTACCCTCGTTCACTCATTTGTCAGCTTCTCAATAATCACCTCTGAGCCTTCATCCATGTGCTTCCCTATGTAAGATACAACCTTCCTATACTCATTTCAGTCCCTCCTCTGTCAACAGAAATTCCTCTTAAGTCCCATTTCTGCCTTCAGGCCTACTGCAAACTTAACTGATGTGTATAAAATACCTTAATACTGGTCCACTTCCAATAATCTGTCTGTTCTTAGACTGAGCTTCAGACAAAAACAGCCCTTCTAAAACTAAGAAAAAATGTCTGAATGTCCTCAAAATATAGACTGGCATTTCCATTCACTTTATTTTACACCTCCAACTAAAACAACTGTGGAATACGACTCTGAATTAATACCAGAAATGTTGCCTTACTTAGGAAAATTAATATTATGTAAATTTAGAGATTAGATTTCAACTATTTGCTCAATATTTTGCACACAGTGATGGAACTCATTCATGGCTTAAGTAGAAAAAGCATAACCAATGGCTTTCAACCAACACTCAGATCTACTCTGGCTATTGTTTGGGAATGTATTCAAAATGTTAATACAGTAAAAACATACCTACTTTTCCAGGTATGTTTTTCAAGCTATCAAAAGTCTGTTACTTTTTGGAAGAAAGGATTTACTCTAAGTGACAAAATGATAAACACTACTTTGTTACCTGGCATCTTGTGGAATGCATCTATGGAATACTGTCAACATTCCAATATTTCCCTGAACTCCAAACACCTAACGTCTAAGTTGACTAACTCATATTTAGCTAAATAAAGACAGAATGGGAACAAACATGCTTATCTTCCCCTGAATCCTCCTTCCCCATTTATGTTATTTAAGATAAAAAAAATCTAGACACTCTTGATAAGGGCACATACTGAAATTTGACGTAAGTAGCTCTTGTGTTGTTTGTATTATGTGTATATCTGATTTTCTTTCTTCTTAATAGTCATTGGTATTTTTACTGAAAACTTCAAATATTAAAAATAATTGTGAATTCAGTTTACACCATTTTTATGTATTAAAAAAATCCATCGCTTGCAGGACAGGGAATATTATACTTTATACAACATAGTCCCCTCTACAAAGGAAGGAAAATAGTTAAATACCATTGTTATTTACTAATGATAGATGCTATTTAAAAGTTTACATCAGGTATTACTTCTTAGAGCATGTCAATTCTTTAACCTACTTTAACCTACTTTAACAAGGCATCATAATTTTTAATAAATTCTAAGTTTAGCCATCCACATATGCTAATCTTTACTCCCTTTTGTAAATTAATAATTGCAAATGAGTAATGTTATAATTCAAACTTGAAAAAATCCACGTAGAGAAAGAATAACTATTCTATCACTGTAAGTTGCTATGGCAACAACTACAATGTCTAAAAAGACTTTAGCTTTATTTTATGAATAAAAGAGAAGGAACACAAGATACTGTAAGGAAAAATATTGTGTTTATACAGTTCTCTTTCATGCAAAGGTAACAATGGATGTTTTTATTTCATTTTTTAAAATAACATATGGACTGGTAAGAAATCCTTCAGTCTATTTTAAAACTGCATAACGCTGTCTCAGTTATGCACTGCTATAGGTTAATTTGGCTTTGAAAGTGATCTTACTATTCTTGATTCACAGGCTCAACGACAGGTGAAAATTCTGTGAAATGAAGCTTTTTGTGACTAAGGGTAATGGTATGCTGTCCATGTGAACATGTAATAACATGGGAGAACTGGACTATAAAATATGCGGGGGAGTCCCTAACTAACAGAAGGGATTTTACAGAGTTGTCTAAAAATAGCCTTATGGCATTTCAAATGAGGTATAAATGGTTGAAAAGTACAAATATCTGCAAAACAAACAGCTCCACCAAGAGTTTAAAAAGTAGGCATTATCAAATAAAAGAACCAATAAACAATTAACAGGGTCTTAAGTACAAGACTTCTATAAAACTGCCAGTGCACCTATAACTACAATAAATGCTAGTATTTATAGAATCTCAGAGTTGGAAGAAACCTCAGGAGATCATCTAGTCCAACTCAAAGCAGGACCAACCCCTATTTTAACCCCATATCCCTAAATGGCCCCCTCAAGGATTGAGCTCACAACCCTGTGTTTAGCAGGCCAATGCTCAAACCACTGAGCTATCCCTCCCCTTGTTAAAGGAACATTCCTTTTATATCTAATAACAAACATAAATAAAATATTTATTTTCAAGGACACTTTGCACAAATGTTTAATCCAATGGTAAAACTTTTTGGTATATTACCCTCTGGAAATGGTTCATGAGATTTTCCACTTAAAATACATTTTTAAAATACACACATTTTTAAACTACCATACAGTATAGAAATTACTTAATTCTTTTCTTCTGAGATTTAAAAAAAATGAATTATCAGAAAATAAACACAGATGATCAAACTACAATAATGCATGAAGGGAAAAATCCTGCCCTCATTCACACTCTGCTAATACCACAAATTTCTGCAAAACCTTGGGAATTTTACCATTGCTTTCAAGAAGGTCAGAATTTCACCCACACGGTTTTAAAATAGGGAGGAATTCAGCCCTAATCCTGCTAAGATTTACACACATATGGGTAGGTCTTAACTACCCACCGGATCGGCAGGTAGCAATTGATCCTTTGGCGACTGATTTATCGCGTCTCGTTAAGACAGGATAAATTGATTGCCAACGGCGCCCTCGTCATTTCCGGAACTCCAGCTCACCAAGAGGCGCAAGCTGGAGTCGAAGGGGAGTGCACCATCGACTGCTGCCGCCATGAGGACAGCAGGTAAGTTGTCAGAAGATACGCCGACTTCAGCTACGTTATTAACCTAGCTGAAGTTGCATATCTTCAGTTGATCCCTCCCCTTACTGTAGACCAGCCCATATTAAACTTTAAGCAAATGAACAGTCCAACTGAATACCTTGGGTCTTCTCACATGCTTAAAATTAAACACATGCACAAATATTTGTAGTAATGTGGACCTGAAAAAAAAGTTAATTATTTTCACTTAGTTCTATTAAATGGTCTGATCCTGTAAGCAGTTACACCCAGGAGAAGTGCCGTTGTGCAGGAGCAATCATTTGTCACATTGGTCTCAAAGTTTGTTTCTTTATATGAACTTTCCTGTTTTGTATGTCATCATTCTAAAATTTAATAAGAAATTAGGGAAAAAAGTAAAGAGAAACTCCTTTACACTGGTACTCCAAAGACTTTTTTCATACCTAATTTTAATGGACTATAATGCATCATACAAATGGCAAAAAATGCCATGGAGAAAATCCTGGCATTTGAATGAGAGAATTTAAATTTTAAATGTATAAAAATAAATGTCCTAGCCCACCAGAGACAGTTTTTCAGAAACACAAAGGGTCACTTGAGCCCTCTCTGGACCTGTCCTTTCAGTTGGAGTGATGTGTACACATCCAAGAGCAGTATTTTTGTGTGCTTATTTTAAAAGTAGGAAAACTCAAAAGTCATTCTAGAGACATTTGGCAACATACTTTTAGGGAAATGGTATTATCTCCACGCCTTTAGGAGCAAATCCAGACTTTAATGCACAGTCCAAAAAGCAATGCCAGGCTCTGAGGAGATGTACAAGGAAGGCAGTATCCTCCTCCCAAACCAGAGTGGCTGAACAGCCAATACCCACAAAGGTGAGTATGTGCATCCAAACAGGACTAGATCCCCAGCGTCAACAGCTCTCCCCACATTTGGACTCCATCCGTTTACACAGTGAAACCAGATTGGGTTGATTACACAGTGCTCTCTGAGGCTATAGAAAAGACAGCTGTATATGTCCCATTTTTCGTTGTACACATGAGCGGAGGGTGAAGCCCCATAGCCCCACCCTTTCCACCCCTTGCCTGCTGGAGCCCCAAGCCCTCCCCTCACCCCAAATCTTCTGTGGCCAGACGAGCGCTGGCCAGTCTGCCTCAGCCGCGCCAGCTGGCCTTATCCCACATGATGGGCCACTGGCCCAGCCTGAGCCCCGAGCTCCAGGACTCCAGCTGGAGCTGAGCCTCAACCAGCTTCAGGGGAGAGGTGGAGTGAGAGTGGGGCCTCAGTGAAGAGTGTGGGCAGAGTCACAGCCTGGATTGGGGAGGCTTAGCTGCCGTCCATGGCTGTACAATAAAAGAAAATCTTTGGAAACATTTTATGGTTGTCATCTTTTCATTCAGCTAAAAACAAATCTAGATATGCCCTTGTATCTTCTGCCTACCTATCTATAACTTTAAAAACAAACACATTTCTTGCCCATATTAGTAGACATATCTATACCAAAGTTTAGGCTTTAAATTAGACAAAGGTTTCTAACCTTCACAGGAATGAAGTTTTGAAACAGGCTTCCAAGTGGGGGCAAAAAACTTAACTGGCTTTCAGACTCAGCTTGATAAATTTATAGAAGGGATTGTATAATGGGACTGCCTACAATAACATGTAGCTGATCTGTGATTACTAGCAGCAAATATCTCCAGTGGTCAGCGATGGGACACTAGATGGGGATGTCTCTCAGTTGCTATGGAGAATTCTTTCCTACCTGTCTTGCCCACATGTTCAGGGTCTAACTGAACGCCATATCTGTGGCTGGAAAGGAATTTTCCCCCAGATCTGACTGGCAGAGACGTTGCGGGGCTTTCACCATCCACTGTATCATGGAGCACAGGTAATTTGTAGGTTTAAACAGTGTTTTCCCCAGGAATTCAAGTTAGGAGGGTGTTGGAATATTCACGGGGGGCAGAGGGTGAGATCATGAGAGCAAAAGTGGGCTGTATGGCACCACAGTAAAAACTGAAAAATGTTTCACGACCATTTTATTAGATTTAACTCATGTTTGAAAATCATCACAAAAATTAAAGCGTACTACGAAGCACTACATCTACATCCGTCTTGGTTTCTTGTAATTTTGCACTCTTTGGTGTCTTCTTGTGTATCTATTACTTCCAGTCCTTCATGATATGCCCATGATCAAGCAGGAGACTTCTTTCAGAACACAAAATTCTACTCAATGAAGAAAAATATGCTCAGCTTTAGCTGTTGTGACTGGGAGTAGCAAGAGACTAATTCCTACTTACATCTCAGGAAACATAGCACAAAGATTGGGTCGCAATTCCTGTATCTTCCAGCTCCTCTAGTGTCATCAATGTCAATAAATTCTAAAAAGTGCTCTCTGATGGTCACCATTGCAGGGCTATTTTCACTAGGTTTTTTTGTTGTTACAAAACACACCATTAAAGCCATTTGTTCTGTACAGCTGATGTCAGGTGTGCAGTCCAGAATAACAGAGTTATATATTGTTGACTTCAGAACTGCCACAATCTTCTATTTGACTTTTGTATAATCTCATTTTGAACTGCTTTTCCAAGGCAGTGGTGTGTGTACAATTCTTGGGTGGTGACTCTTCTTACATGCTCCTGGAGCACAGCATCAAACTCAGCCACCAGCTTCAGAATTTTAAGGAAGTTTCCATTGTTTGACACATACAGCTGATCTGAAGTGCCCGCAGTGCCAGGATTTGGTAGTAAGCATTCTCACAATGGCAATGAGCCTTTTCAGAACATTTTGCCAGTAAAGAGACTCTCATGCAATCTTCTCTTGATGCTGATCATCTATGGTGGCCTTTAACCTTATTCTCCTCTTAAGCTCTTTCCACCTATGGAATGCTCTCCAATGATTTGCTGTCTTCTCATGTCATGCCATATTTCTAGCCAGATTTTTCCAGTCCTTTGTTCCTGTAGAGCCCAATGTGGCTGGAACATTAGACTGAAGAATCTGCAACAAAAACAGTATGTAGCATTCTGGGTTTTTGAGAACATAAACCATGGTCTCTCCATTTTGTCATCATTGGGGATTTCACACCAGTAATGTGTTGGATGGAAACTTCTATTTTCATTGTCTTTGGGGAACATGAAGTTTTTCACTTGCTGTGACCCATGCAGTACAAGGAAGTCCCTCAGGCTACTGTTCAAGTGGGTCTACAGTCCTGGATCATCTAGACTTCAGGAACTAAATTCAGCAGCAGCTGTTTCTTGTGCCTCCACCACACTCTTCTCTGATGTACACTTTTCTTCAAGAATATGTATAGTTACATCCATTTGAGACGGAGATATGGATGCTGCAGCAGCTGCTAAGTCACCTGCACTCTGACTAACTGGAAGATCAGGCATCTCCTCACCACTCACAGTCTTACTGGGGCCAGAAGGCTCACCATGAACATTTGTGTCTATGTATCTCAGGAGAGCTCCTTCCTGCTTAGATAGAAAAGCTTTCTTTGCTTTCTTTTTCGGAATGCTGCCCCAGAGGGGCGTTTTGTTTTTTCACTCATGACTCCTGTTCTGTGTCCACTATAGTGGCTCTCAACACTCAACTGAAGGGCACAAATAAGCAGGCTGGTAGCAGGGCCTGAGTGAGGAAAGAAATCAGCGTCTTAAGGGCCTAACTGGCTCCTACTATTTCAGCTGACTGCCTGTTCTCTAGCAGGTTCAGGAAAGCAGGAAACAGGAAGCTCCCTGAGAAACTGGTGTTAATCAGTCCACGCTCCTGGGAGTGCTAGAGAGGTACATAACAGGCTCCTTCTCCTCTGTCTCCCTGCAGCTCCTGCTGCTTTCTGTTATTCCCCCTCACCTTTTCTCCTGACTGCCTGTTATGTCTCTTGTGCCCTCGGTCCTACAGCACAGCACTCCACCATCTCTATGCATCTAGAACAGAGAGAATACATATGCACCAGCAACAGACACAATTTTCTACACTCTGGGCTCTAGTGACAGGCCCCTCTCCCCCACAGTCTGGCACCTGAGGGGGCCGCCTCAGTTCGCCTCATGGTAAGGCCAGCCCTGTAAGTGAGCACAAAGTTTGTACACCATATGTATTTTTTGAACTTCTTACAGCCAACCAAGAATATAGATGGCTGTTCAAATACACTTAACCACTGTTCTTAGAAGAAAGTGAAAGCAGGGCAGCCATGAAGGCCAGTCACTGACACAGAGTCTACCTAATGCTTCTCCCAGCTAGCTGATCAAAGTCACGGGGCATATGTTGAGCTCAGTGTTCTAGCCTGTGGGATCCAGCCCCATCAGTTTACCTCACCTTAAAAGGTTAATTGTAATAAAGTATGCTCAGCAGTCCTACTGGTTGCTCTTTTGTAACTTTTATTTATACCCCTGAAAGACTGAGGTACAAACCTGAAAGCTGCAAAAAATAAGAGACGGGAGGAATAAGAAATTGGGAGAAAACACAGTAGCAGCGAAACTAGTAAAACAAACAAGAAATAGTAAAGTATATATTTCACCAATTTTAAATCTGAAAAATCTTCAGATTTGGGCACACAGCCAATGGAAGCTGCAGGTGCTGCACCCCTGAAAATATAAGGCCACTTATTTAAGAGCCAAAACATAACTTTAGGCACTTATGTTTGAAAATGTTGGTCTGAGGTAATAGAACTAAGAATTATGAAAAGATTTATAATGAGACTATACATTTTTTCAATATATGAAGTATTCAGATGTGGACCATAATATCACCAATTAGGCAGATTGCTTTAAAATACCTCTCTTGTCCCTTCTTGCCTTATTAACTGTGACAAAGTTCCTCCTCTACCTTGGCGGGTCCTGCGCTTATTGGCGGATTTGCTTGCCTCAGAGATTCATGGCAGCCCTCAGTTTGACCACTGTTGCCAGTGACTCAAACCTGCCATTCATGCAGCTAACCTCATCACTGGCCAGCATGGGGAACAAGAGGAGAACAATCCCTGCAGTTCTGTCGACCCACCTAGTGGGTCGCGGAGGAGGCCAGAGACCTTCACCTCTGGTGGAACCCACAGTCCAGGTCAACTCCTCTGGTATCAAGTAGGGAGTTGCGGGGCTGAGGGGAACCCAGGCCCGCTCTCTATTCTGGGTTCCAGCCTACGGCCCTGTGGATTGCAGCTGTCTAGAGTGTCTTGAGTAACAGCTACATAACAGCTCCAACTCCCTGGGCTACTTCCCCATGGCCTCCTCCCAACACCTTCTTTATCCTCACCACAGGTCTTTCCTCCTGGTGTCTGATAATGCTTGTACTCCTCAGTCCTCCAACAGTACATTTTCCCACTCTCAGCTCCTCGTACCTCTTGCTCCCAGCTCTCTGCACACACGTCACTGACTGAACTGAGGTCCTTTTTAAACCAGGTGCCCTGATTAACCTGTCCTCCTTAATTGGTTCCAGCAAGCTCCTGATTGTTCTGGAAACACCCCTGTTACCTTACCCGGGGAAAAGCGACCTGCTTAATCTGGAACTAATATATCTGCCTTCTATTACTCTCCTGTAGCCATCTGGCCCAACCATGCCACATAACCCATGTATTCTCTTTGAAGTATATTATAATTCCTGAACACAGAGACCTTCTCTTTTTATGAATTTAGGAAGTGCCACCTAAACATACAGCACTCTGCAAATACTAAATATAGAACTGAAAAATTACTAAATTATTAAATTTCATGAAGAAACTGTTGCTGGAATTACTCCTATTTCCATTATTTAGTGTCCTTACTATAGAAGTATTATGTTTAGGTTTGATCCACCACATGTACTAACCACTGCAGAAGAGAAGGTTATTCACCCGGTGCAGAAACTAAGGTTCTTCAAGATGTGTGTTCCCACGAGTGCTCCACTTCAGTTGATGGTGTGTCCCTGTGCCTATGATCTGAGAATTGTCCATTTGGGTCTGTGGTGGGGCAGAGCCCCACCCCCTAAGAAAGAGGGCTAATCCCAGCCCGACAGGCTGCTCAGAAGAGACAGCCAATCAGGGAAGGCCTGGAGAGAGCCAATCAGGGAGCAGAAGAGGCAGCCAATCAGGACAGGGCTAGGTCCTATATAAAGGTTGCCCAGCTAGGAAGCAGGCAGTCCCTCCCTGGCTAGTAAGGGAGAAGGACCAGCTCCTTCTGATAAGAGCAGCACCTTCGACAGGACAGTGCTGGCAGGCTTGGGGGAGCTGGGCAGAGCTTCAGCCCATTACCTGCCAGGCTGCGGCCCTTGCTAAAAAGGGGTTGAAAAGCTGTGTAGGGCCAAAGGGGAAGTGGCCCAGGGAAACTTGGTAGTTAAGAGGGGAGTGGAGGAGGACAGAGAAAGGCTGCTGCTAGAGGGTCCCAGAGTAGCGGGCGGGCCTGTGTTCCCCCTTTTCCCCCTTGTATAGCACCTGGCCATAGTGGAGAAGGGCCAGACGAGGGGCCGGACTATAGGGTTGTGGTTGGCCACCAAGGCAGGTGCAAACGAGAGGACTCCCCGCCACAGAAAGGGAAGCAACTGGAGTAGGGGGGCACTGCCTGAAGCCGAGGAGGATGCAGGTGAACAAGGAGCAACACGGATCCCAGGACAGCAAAGCAGATGACAGGCTGGACACCACGCGTCGAGGGCACTCCACCACTGTTGAGATCTAATTCCCAGGACAACCAGCAGGAGGTGCCAGCGGGGGTGAGTTGGACCCTGTCACAGGGTCGTACATATACTGATCCTATCTCACAGCACGATTGGTGCCTCATCCAGGGTGCGCAACCTGACCCCTAACTCAGTTCCTTCTCTACTGGAGAGTCTGAAAATTGAACTCCAAGTAGAGAAGAGGAGGGTGGATAGTGGAGCACCCACAGGGACACACATCTCAAAGAAACTCAGTTACTGCACAGGGTGCGTAACCTCTTCTTCTTTGAATGATGTCCTTTTGGGTGCCCCACTTCAGGTGATTGTAGAGCAGTGCACCAGGCTGAACAGAAGGAGTTTTGGAGTTGCTTGAGTGATGATATCACTGTTATATCTAACAGTGCATCCCATCTTGAGCTCTGGTCACTTGCAGAGGCCCAAGTGGTTGCTCTACATATGTCCATGATCAGCATGTTATTTGGAAAGGCTGCTGAAGTTGAAAGGGACTGGGTAGAGAGTTCTGATCCCCAATGTGGGTTTTAGGTTCTTTTGTTGATAGCAGAGGTGAATGCACCCAGAGATCCATTTTGATAGTCTTTGTGCAGAGATAGTGGAGTCTTTAGAATGTTCTATAGCGGAAATGGAAAAGCCTCCAAAAGGTAAAATGCTAGCACACGCCTGACATCAAGAGTGCGTAATACTGAATCTTGGGTACTCTTGCGTGGTTTGGGGCAGAATGAGGGGAGATAGACTGGCTGATTTTTGTGGAAAGAAGAAATATTTTAGGCAGGAATTTTGGATGAGGTCTCAGGTGACCCTGTCCTTAAAAATGTTGGTATAGGGTGGGTGTGCCATGAGGGTCCTAGCTCACCCACATGACAACCTGATGTGATAGCCACTAAGAATGCTACCTTTATTGACAGGTGTGCAGAGAACATATCACTAAGGGTTTGAACAGAGGCCGAGTGAGGCATCATAATACGAAGTTCAAGTCCCAGGGTGGCGTGGGTGCATGTACTTTGGGGTAAATGTTCTCGGTAATTGAGTGTGCAAAACATTGGGTAATTGGGTGTGCAAATAGCAATGCCCCATCAATCTTGTGAGGGAAGGCGGCAACAGCTGTCAGATGTACTTTGACTGAACTAATGGAAAGCCCAGATTTTTTTAGTTCCAAGATATAATCCAATATCATGGGAAAAGGAGCAGAAACTGCATTACTCTGTTTTGGCAACATACATACAACTTTTTCCATTTCTGAAGGTAAGCACTGCACATGGTTGGTCTTCTACTGTTTAGTAATACGTGTTTAACCTGTTCCAAACAGGTTAGTTCATTATGATGGAACCATGAAGAAGCCATGCCTTTAAGGGAAGTCTCTTCAGGTTCAAATGGTGAGCCCACTTGAAGAAGTATGCCTCTTTCTTTTCTTTTACAGTACATGTCAAAAACCTTAATTTGTAAAACATGTAACATGTAAAGGCCCAGGAGAATATGACTTTGGGGCCTGAAAAACAAGTGCTGAAAATTCTGAAAAAAAGCCAATACTATTACTTTAATAGCGACAAAGAGTCTTGTAGCACCTTATAGACTAACAAGAGATGTTTGGGATCATAAGCTGTCTTTGTTGCTTTTGCAGAACCAGCCTAACATGGCTACCTCTCTGATACTATTACTTTAATGTTTTCTTTTTACATTAATGTGCAGTTATGATCAAAAAAGGTACTATTTAAAAATGGCTTTTCCTTATTTGACAGATCTCTTTCCCATGCACATTCCAAGTCATATCACCTTACTTTAGTGAGAAGAGGAAGTTTACTACTTTTTATATTTTTAATAAAGCACAGCTAACGCAGCTATGGTAGTAAGGTGAAATCTTTTGGTTCATGCATCGCTCATAGAACTGATAACAGAGTTCCAATTTAATATCTTGAGATTTATAGTTCAAATTTTATTTTACTATAATACACTTAAATTATGATGATATGCAATCCAGAAAGAACACAGCTTGATTTCCAGATTGGAGTTGTAGGTCTGGCGGTTAGAAAACCACCTTTTCACCTGTAAACTGAGTATATTTGCTTTGAAAATCACAGACAACACAACAAACACGAAAGCCCACAATTTTTTTTGTTTTTACTAACACAATTCAGATTTACTGTTACTATTCAGAATTGAATGTCACTTCAATGGTTTGTTTTTTTTTCCCCCACTGGAGTCTTCTGTAAATCTGTCACAGCTTTCAGGACCAGACTCATTTTCCTCACCTTTAAATCTTCCAGGTTTGACATCCCATACTAAATGCACAATATTTATGACCTAGGAGTGGATGAGGATGCCACCAAATTATATCAGTACCACCCATTCACTAACTAGAAGGAAATCACTGGAGTACTGTGTCCAGTTTTGGAGCCCACACTACAAGCAGGATATTAAAAACCTGGAAAGAGTCCAGAGGAGGGCCACAAAAATGATTAGAGGCCTGGAGCACATGACTTATGAGGAGAGGCTGAGAGAACTGGGATTGTTTAGTCTACAGAAGAGAAGACTGAGGGGAGATTTGATAGCTGCTTTCAACTACCCGAAAGGGGGTTCCAAAGAGGATGGATCTAGACTGTTCTCGGTGGTACCAGATGGCAGAACAAGGAGTAATGGTCTCAAGTTGCAGTGGGGAAGGTTTAGGTTGGATATTAGGAAAATCTTTTTCACTAGGAGGGTGGTGGAGCACTGGAATGGGTTACCTAGGCAGGAGGCAGAATCTCCTTCCTTAAAGGTTTTTAAGGTCAGGCTTGACCTGGCTAAAATGATTTAGTTGGCTTAGTCCTGCTTTAAGCGGGGTTTGGACTAGATGACCTCCTGAGGTCCCTTCCAACTCTGACATTCTTTGATTCTGCTTAGCAGTCCTTTTTCCCGGAACAGCATCCCGTGGTCAAGGAAGCTGAAGCCCTCCTGACGACATCATTTTCACAGCCAGGCATTCACCTCCAGGATGCATCTGTCTCTGCCTGGGCTCCTTTCCTTGACCGGAAGGCTCAAAGAGAACATCACCTGGGTTCCCAACTCCTTCACCCTTACTCCCAGAATCCTATAGTCACTTCTGATCTGTTGAGGGTTATACCTTGCAGAATCATTAGTGCCTACATGGATGAGTAGCATGGGATAGTAGTCAGAGGGCCAGATGATCCTCAGCAATCCCTCTGTAACGTCTCAGATACTGGCCCATGGCAGGCAGCATACCTCCCAGAATGCCATGTCAGGTCAATAGATGGGTGCCTCCATTCCCCACAGAAGAGAGTCACCAACCACCACTACTCTATGTTTCTTTCTGGGAGTGGTGGCTGCAACCCTCCCAGCCTTGGGGGGGTACATGGTTTCTCTTCCTCCACCTTTGAGGGTGATTCCTCATTACTCACTGCCAGGGCAGCATATTGATTTTCTATCACCATGGTGGGCAGGTTGAAAGTAGGGGTGGAGCACTGCCTGCTCCCAGAAGTAACCAGCAGCCAGTGCCCTCCCTGTAGCAGAGCCACATCCTCCTTCCTCGGTGGTGTGACAGCAGTCCTCTGTAGCTGCATAGCTTCCTCAGCCTTGAATGTCTCCATATGAATACTCTTGAGGAATTCCCTGTGGGCACGGATGCTGCTCAGCCTAGACTCCTCCTCCTGTAGCTCTCCCACCTGCTTCCTGTGAGATTCCACCAGCAGGTACCTTACATACTGGATGGTCCCCCAAGTCTGGCTTTCTGTGAGTAGGAAATGGAGGCAACAGTCTCTGCAAGTCCACACCAGGATCTGGGTAGAGGCATCCAGGGTTAAGTTGTCTGACTCGATACATAAGACGAGGAAGACTTTGTAGCACCTTAGAGACTAACCAGTTTATTTCAGCATAAGCTTTCGTGGGCTATAGCCCACTTCATTGGATGCATAGAATGGAACAGAAGATGCATTTATACACACAGAAAGCAAAAAAAAAAAAAAAAAGGTTGTACATTAGCATACCAATTCTAAGAGCCAGTTTAATTTGGATGGGCCATTATCAGCAGGAGAAAAAAGTACCTTTTGAAATGGATATCTGTGTCTGACAGGACAGATACAACTATTGAAGGTAAATTAACTAGGGAAATGCAATCAACTACTGTAATGAGCGAACCATTCGCAAGTTCTGTTTAGTCCTTGGTTAACTGTGTCCAATTTTCAAACTGAATTCCAGTTCCTCAGTTTCTCATTGGAGTCTGTTTTGGAAGTTTTTCAGTTTCAGAACTGACACCATCAAGCCTTTAATGGAATGGCCAGGAAGACTGAAGTGTTCTCCTACTGGTTTTTGAATGTTATGATTCCTGACGTCAGATTTGTGCCCATTTATTCTTTTGCGTAGAGATTGGCCGGTTTGGTCAATGTATATAGCAGAGGGGCATTGCTGGCACATGATGGCATATATCACATTGGCCGATGTGCAGGTGAATGAGCCTCTGATGGTGTGGCTGATGTGATTAGGTCCTATGATGGTGTCAGTTGAATGGATACAAGGACAGAGTTGGCATCGGGCTTTGTTACAAGGATAGGTACCTGCGTTAGTATGTTTGTTGTGTGGTGTGCGGTTGCTGGTGAGTATTTGTTTCAGGTTGGGGGGCTGTCTGTAAGCGAGGATTGGTCTGTCTCCCAAGATCTGTGAGAGTGAGGGGTCATCTTTCAGGATAGGTTGTAGGTCTTTGATGATGCTTTGGAGATCTTAAGTTGGGGGCTGAAGGTGACGGCTGATGGTGTTCTGTTTTTGTCTTTGTTGGGCCTGTCCTGTAGAAGGTGGCTTCTGGGTACTCTTCTGGCTCTGTCAATCTGTTTTTTCATTTCCCCAGGTGGGTATTGTAGTTTTAAGAATGCTTGGTAGAGATCTTGTAGGTGTTTGTCTCTGTATGAGGGATTGGAGCAAATGTGGTTGCATCTTAGAGCTTGGCTGTAGACAATGGATCGAGTGGTGTGTCCTGGATGGAAGCTGGAGGCATGTAGGTAAGTGTAGCAGTCAGTAGGTTTCCGGTATAGGGTGGTGTGTATGTGCCCATCATTTATTAGCACAGTTGTGTCTAGGAGATGGACCACTTGTGTGGATTGGTCCAGGCTGAGGGTGATGGTGGTACAACTTTTTTTTTTCGCTTTCTGTGTGTATAAATGCATCTTACTTCTGTTTCATTCTATGCATCCGATGAAGTGGGCTATAGTCCACGAAAGCTTATGCTGAAATAAACTGGTTAGTCTCTAAGGTGCTACAAAGTCTTCCTTGTCTTATTTACGGATACAGACTAACACGGCTGCTAGCCTTAAACCTGACTTGATACAGGTGCAGGTAGAGGAGACAGAAGCAGTGCTGACGATGCAGGCCTTCCTGATTCCATTATGTATCTCTCCCACAAACTCCCTTTCAAACTCCCGTTTGCGGTCTCCTGTTCACTACATACAGATTTGTTTCAAACATGTTTGCTCCTGGGGTAACACCCACCAGGTAATTTACATCCAGTCTGGTCAGCACATTGTGAATGAGTTATTCAAGATGATAGTCCATTAAAAAACACTTAGCTCTCACAATGAGTCATAGAAGAACCTTGTCACCACCTCGTGAGACTTTGCTCATGCGACCCTGGACTCCATCTTCTGCCTGTAATTTTCCACAAACTAAGACTGAGAGCAATCCCACCATATGAGAGAAGGTATGAAGGACTCAGGAACCATCCCCATTTTGTCTCTTTCCTGCTCTAATCTCTGGACTATGGATTTACACTAAAAAGAGCATATTGACTACGGATTGAGGAGCTTCCAAATTTTTGGAAGTTACCAGAGACTTTACAAGCCAGCAGTCTTTAACATCAGTCCTACAAACCTGATCCAAGAACTTTGCAATGATTGTATGTATATGACTTCCTTAAACATTTTAACTCTCCTCTTTCATTTCTCTTATAAACATTTAGATATTAAATACTAAAGAATTGGCAACAGAGTGCTTGTTGGGTAAGATCTGAGTTATATATTGACCTGGCTATGTGGCTGATCGCTTTGGATTAGAGGACCGTATATGTGATGAAATTGCCTATCGAAAATATGCGATGGACTAGCAATATTTTGTGGTATATTGTCACACACATCTGGAAAATAAGAAGCTTGCCAACCATCTGATTGTTTCCTATGAAACACATCTACAGTAGGTAGTACTCTGCAATAAACTAGCAAGTACTTTTTGGTGTCACTTTGTCCACCTTCCTTATCTTCCAATTTGAGAGTTATCACCTGCTTCTCTTTGGGGATGGTAATCTTGTTTGAGAAGGAAGGGTGTGTCTGATTTAAAAGGAACATGTGACAGAGTTTCGGTGGCAAAAAAAAAAATCTGTCTTTTTAAAAACCTGTTCCTTTAGGTCTTGCCTAAACCAGGGGATGAGAGCAACAGACACAGTCATTTCTGTTGAGCTGCTGCAAACAAGTGTTTTTCAGTTTCGTTTTAAATGCCAGAACATCCTCAGATAATTTTGAATGTTTGTTATAACGCGACAAATGGGATCCAAGAAATCCCATCACGCTAAATGTGAGGTCGCGTTATAGCGGGGTCTCACTCCCTGACAGGTGGGGGGTGCGGCTTCTCTCCTCGCTGCCCAGCAAGGGAGAGAAGCTGCGGCCCCAGCCTGCCAGGGATAGAGAACTCTAGGGCTGTAGACTACAGCCCTGGAATTCTCTGTGGAAGCCTCTGCCGCCATGCCTGCTGGGGGCAGGGGATACCGGTGCCTGCAGCCCCGGAATCCCCTGTCTCGGCAGGCGCGGGGCAGTGGGTTCCAGCAGCGGCTTCTCTGGAAGCCGCTGCCCCCGTGCCTGCTAGGGGCAAGGGACTCCGGGGCTACAGGCACCAATGTCCCCTGCCCCCGGCAGGTGCAGGGCCACGGCTTCCACAGTGAACTCTGGGGCTGCAGTCTGCAGCCCTGGAGTTCTCTGTCCGCAGAGGTGCAGGGCCACAGCTTCTCTCCCTTGCTGGGCAGCAGGGAGAGAAACCACAGCCCCGCGCCTGCAGTCCTGAGTTCTCTGTCCCTCGCAGGGGTGGCCGCAGCTTCTCTCTGCGCTGCCCAGCAGGGGAGAGAAGCCACGCCTCCGTGCCTGCTGGGGACAGAGAACAAGGATTTGGGAGTCACGGTATTATTGCGCTATATCCGGATTCGCGTTATACCGGGGCGCGTTATACTCCACTGTAATGAACAAGTTCCTGAACACTCCCTTCAGTCTTTTCTCTCCTGTTAATGACTGCGCCTTTTGTTAAGTCATTGTCTTTGCCTAACACAACTTCCTTTCTTCTTTATACCAAGCAACTGCCACCTCCAACACACACACCTGACTTCTTCTGGTTTGTCTTCCATAACTAAACTCAACACCACTATCATCTGTCATGTCTTACGTATTTGACAAGTATATAAAAGTAAAAACACTCCAAAACCCTGCAAAACTGTAGCAATCTTAGTGTGGCCCAGGGAATAGGCTGATTGTAAACTCTTCTGGAAAGGGAATCTCTCTTATTATGTTTTTGTAGTGTGCCTATCACAATAGGAACCAAACATAGCAGAGGGCAGTAAGCACTACTATAAAATCAAAATATAATAGTGTCACTTAACTGTGTGAGGTAAGCAAATTCTATTATCCAAACTCATCCACCCTCAATGCATCATCCGCAGGGTTTGAACTCTTTACCTTCAGTACATAGTCAGCAATCACTACAGTGAAAGGAGTAACTCCAGTAACAGGCAGCAGGAATAGCCTGTAATCATTTGTGGACCATTAGGAAATGCTGAAACAGCAATACTGAAACAGCAATTACATATGCATGAGTAGCCTCATTTTGCCTACATTACACTTGGACACATAGATTTGGGAGGTTCTTAAAAAGAGACAGTGTGGCTAATGAAATAAGACTTTTGTCTGCCATATTCTATTTCCAGCTTCTCAGGGTGGTATGAGGCCTTGCTCAATGACAAGTATTGTGAAAGGAACTGAATTATCAACAGCAGTTTAGAAAACATGAGTGTAAGGTCTCCTTGATCCTAGCCTGGTGCAAATGCCTCTACCCCAATGTGTATTTTGATAGCGCAAATAGGACAAGGAGATTCCCATCTGGAGATACAGCTATATGTGGCATGTTAAAAGGAGATACTAGGGAGCATGCCCAGTACATGTGGTATCTTGAAAAGTTTTAGCAGAGAGCCTTCAGCAACCTCTGCTGGGTGTAATACAGATTGCAAATAGTAATTTTGACATTTTATAATTCAGCCAGATCTGAATAGATTTCCATAGGGATAACAAAAGGTAAGTCTCTGAGGACTAACCTTTAGCAAAATTTTAAAGTTTTGCTACAATGTAGGGAGGAACTAGAGCCCTTGAAAAACAGGTCAGAGAAGTTTGTATACTGAGGTTAGGCAACCTCAATATAAGGGTATCTACTACTTTGTTCATAATTTATGATTTAAGAATCATAGGAAAAGTAAGTCATTTTACTCAGCCAAGCAGTATGAAAACTGACAGAATTAGCACTTGTCACCAAACAGTTTAAAAAAAAATTTTTTTAAAAAAGTTTTAAATTTAAATAGTATCTCAGTTAATATTGGATGTAGACATCTTGATAAAAATAGTATCATTTAGGGAATTTGCTCACAGAAGACCAATGGAAAATACTATGACATTGCAGCAGTGGATCCAAGTCTCTTTTATCGTTCTTGGAGGGGAAGGCCCTACTTACACTGGACAGGTAGGCAGAGACATTCCTCACTAACACCATTTTCCCTCATCCTATGTCCTGGCACAATTGGTGGTCTTTTTCTGATATTGTTCATTTCTGTCTTTCTAATTCTGTTAATTTGTCTATTCTGTTTTCCTCCTTCTAATTTTGTGTTTTTCCATTTCATAGTGTCTTTTGTTTTTCTATTTTTCAATATTCCTTTTTGCTCCTCTTCCCAGTTCTCCCATACACCAGAAGGCTAACTATTGCTCAGGAGACATGCTCAAGATGGCATGTCTCTAACAACCTTGATTTGTTGTTGTTACACATCACTAATATGTAAATCTAATTTTACATTCTCTTCAGAATCATTTTAACAAATTTGACAGGTTAATGAGGCTAACACACACTAACACAGAAGTACTTACATTGCATTTACTTTATCTTCTGGGCCCTGAATTTGGCCAGTAACAGTCCCTTGTCTGGTATTTTTAACCCAGCCAACTACTCCCATTTTTCTAGCTTCATCTTCTGTGTACTGATTTGAAAATAAAACAAAAAATACACATAGTATATTCAGCACCAGCAGTTATGAGACACACACACTGTGCATGAGTAGTCTTAAAGCCCCAGTTACATTTTGACAACTTTCGTAAAACGTACTCTTCCTAAAAAGTATCTGTAGATATTAATGCACCTTCCCAAACATCGGGATTTTCCTGCCAGTTCTGGACTTGCAGCAGAAACAGATAATTTTTCAACAAGAAAGTGAGACTTATCCCCCTTGTGCTTATCCGTGTTTATCATAACTTCATGCCTGGGCTTCACTTCCAAGCTACATTGCAGGCAATAAGGCAAGTAGCAGTATAGCTTCTTCGGGATAATTTTCTCATGATATGTCAGAACCTATTAATGGTTCCATTTTGGGGAGAATACAAAAAATCTACACACTCCATTTTAAGAATTTTCAATATATATTATCTTCTTGTAGAGAGGTCAAGAGTCTTCCACATCACCCCATAGCTGCCACTTCGAAGAAATAACACTGGCAGCAAAAACTGGCTGTAAAAACTTCATCTTTTGGTAAAGCACTTCTGAATTTGCTACACTCCCTTATGACATCCCATCTTCAAGCAAACTGTCAAAATAATTAGCAACCTTCCTTGAGAAGTAAATGAAGAACAAAACACTTGAAGAAGAAGGAATTGTGGTAGCAATAAAGTCTGAAGTCCAGTTAATTGTTTGGGTTGTTAATATGGCTCTTTTTGCAATACATTATTATTGTGAACTTATGCTGATTGTTTGTCACTTACTTCTTGAGATGGCTTCAGCCACTTCAGTTTATCTCTACTTTTTTTTAAGTTTAGCCATTTTGTATTATCTTTCTCATACCTAAGTAACATATGCGTATCTTTAAATATACATGTTTTAACACCACAAAACTGCATAGAAAAGGAAGTCTATTTCTCTGAAATCCAGCAAAGAATCACTCTTTCTTCTTTGGGTGGAATAAGTCAATCAATATTAGCCAACACATGTTCTTCTACTTCTCATACATCAATTGTATAAATATAGATATCTCAGGTATTTTAACTATCTACATCTTTTCTAAATCAATTGAGAAGAAACAATCTGTGTGCAAGCATGCATCTCATGTTTATGTGCTGCAATGCAGAGTATAGACAGACTCACCACAATTGTAAACTTTAATGCAGTTTTCAAAGATATAGTTGGGAGTTTTCCAGTTTGTTGTAAATGTTGCTCAATAATACAATAATATACCAAAGTATGCATAGAGGCTTTCTCTTTAGATATCTTTATCCAGTTACATATACTGCACTCAGATTTGGCTATTAGCCTACAGGGATTACATTTTAGTATATTTCATATACACTCGACTGGGTTGGCCCAGGCTGCTATTAATGAATAGTTATTATTGATTAATTCACTGGAGAACTGTTCCTATTTAGACACTATCAGCACAACTTCAGTATTTTAGTGTCTTCTGTTGCATCTGTGAAACAGTAACAAAGAGAATTTTTTAACTATTTGGTTACATTTGCCTGCAGATAAGGCATCAAAATATGAGAGAGGCATAGATTGTTTTCTCACACAACACTCAATACTCCCTTCTCTCCACCTAAATATAAAGCAGGCCTGGGATGACGTCATGACTTTCAATCACACCCAGACAGATTCGCACTTCCAAGTTAATAGTAACTTTGCACAAAGCAATGACCATATATCTGATGGAGTGGCAACTCAGCACAGGAGCCCAAAGTAGCTGGGATAGACCACAGCTGACTGGGTAGAATAAATCAATGTCACCAAATTCAAGACACATGTTATACCCTAAATTCTTCAGCCATTTCATCTTTCAGCTGTTTTACAAATATAACCATAATCTGAAAAAGCTTTATGTTTAATATTAAACATAGGTCAATATTTTAAGAAAATACAGTATTCTAGCTATTTCCACTCTGTGAAACATGTATCCTGTTGATTTCTGAATTTCTGCCTTTTGAATTGTAACGTTCCTGCTGCAGGTTCAGAACTGGTGGAGAAGCTTGGCTGGGATCTGAGCTGCAGAGTCCAGCTTTTCACATCATGTGATTATTAGACATCATCTGTCAGAAAAATAATCATAAGCACTGTAGATTAATTTCTTTAATTCTCTGAAGAATTAACACTGCACTTTTATTTTCATGAAGAAAAATAAAAAGAGAATACACATTGCTTCAGTAGCTCAAACAAATGTTTTCCATTCAACACACTGTCAGGCCCTTTTGATATTTAAATTCAGTGACTGAAGCCTCTAGATATTACTATGATACAAACAAATTGAATAAAATCAATATGAATAAACTTTTCTTTAAAAATTCTATTTTAATAGTAGGATTATTCTATACCATGCATCTACTATAAAAAGAACTATGATTTAAAAAAACAACAACAAAAACACACAATACTTAACTGTCCAGCTAAGGACTGTAAACGCCAGCTGGATTCCTTTGTATTCTACTATAAGCCTCCTAAATATTTTTAGCATTGGAAGTATTACACTGTTGTAATGTAAATTGGCCCAGTGCATGCTGCCTTACCATTCTGAAACAAACACCTAGAAAAAAAATGAAAAGGAAAGAGATAAATTTGACAGAATTAACGCTATTGCTAACAACTTTACCTAATTTGTGTGTCTGTAAACTAAACTGGGTACTAGAGATTTGTTCTAGTCATTTTCTATGAAACTTTAAAGAATGGTTATACCTATTTATCACACTTCTAAAATACAGCTAGCTACTTAGGAGTCAGGTTTATATATACACACATCTTCTGACCTTATTATTAGGGCCCTACCAAAATCATGGTTCATTTTAGTCAATTTCATGGTCACAGGATTTTAAAAATGGTAAATTTCATCATTCCAGCTATTTAAAATTGAAGTTTCATGGTGAAATTGTAGAGGTCCTCACCCAAAAAGGAGTTGGGGGAGGGAGGGTGTTGCAAGGTTATTCTAGAGGCGGGTTGAAGTACTGCTACTCTTACTTCTGTGCTACTGCTGCTGGTGGTGCTGCCTTCAAAACTAGGCAGCTGGAGAGGGACAGCTGCTGGCTGGGAGACCAGGTCTGAAGGCAGGTCTGTCACCAGTAGCAGTGCAGAAGTAAGGGTGCCATTGTATGGTATTGCCACCTTACTTCTGTATTGCTGCTGGCAGGGCACCGCCTTCAGAGCTGGGCTCCCAGCCAACAGCCACCACTCTATGGCCACCCAGCTCTGAAGGCAGCACAGAAGAAAGGGTGGTAATACCATGATCTCCCTGCGACTCCCTTTTGTCTGGACCCCCAATTTGAGAAACACTGTGAAATCTGTAGAGTATAGGGTAAAGCACACAAAAGACCAGATTTCACGGGGGGGAGACCAGATTTCATGGTCCATGACGCGTTTTTCATGGTTGTGAATTTGGTACATTCCTACTTATTATGGTCTTCCTTAGGACAAATAATGACAGAAAAATGTCTTACTTGTAATCCTACCTCTCCCTTTTGCAGGATTCTCTATCCCTAACCATAACTTCTTAGCAATACAGCAGAAGAACACTCCTTCAGGTTTTAATCCTTGAGGACAACCGTAGAAAGGTAGAAGATAAGCCAGGCCCCTTTGATTCTTGCATAATGTACTTAATTTTTCTGCAGACATCCCAGGAGCCGCTCCCCACCCCCATTCTTTTTTTTTTTTTAAAAAAAAACACCTCATGTTGAACATCCAAAATTGGCATTTTATTTGTGTGAACTTTGCCTACCATGCAACTGAAGAAACTGAGTGGAATGTTCAGAAGGCTCACAGGGACAAGGCTCACTCTATACCAACACTGCTGCCCTCAAGACTCACAAACTAGGAGAGTTCCATCATCTTCTGCTAAGGAGATAAGACCTCTAGTCAAAAATCCTGCATAGGCAGTATCTTTACAGAACACAGAATGCCAACAGTCTCCAAGTATGAAATAAATGCTATATTATAAAAACATATTTCCAAGCTTTTAGCTACACAATTGGTGGCCTACTGTACAAAAAAATTAAGGTTACCAAATGTATGTATGAGAATATATATAAATAGAATATATATAACCTTTTATGCCTTTATTTTTAGAACACTATCTGAACAGAGACAGTTTATATCTTCATGGTGGAAGTACTGAGTCCTTAGTTATGCAAGATAGATAAGAGTTATATCGTGCATCAACAAGAATTTCCATTTTTATGTACTTGCATTATAGCAGTATTTAGTGGCCCCTGCCAATATCAGCCCACCTTGAACTAGACATTGTACAAAGTAGTAGTAGTAACATGGATCTCTCTCATTCAGTTTATGAAGTTTGTATTTTTATTCCTGTTTACAGCTATATAATCCATAGCCTTCCTTCACACCATCCACTTAGGCATGATCAAAAAGATATCAAGCCAACTCTATCACTGGTATAGATAGATACAATTACATCAAAGTAAGTGGTGTTATATCCATTTTTACCACGGTAAATTTGATCCATCAGCTGCAAGGTAATATGATTTGTGATTTTTATAATTTTTTTTAATGCAGAACTAAACAACGTTTTGCTGATCCTCTATTGCTGATATATCTATGGTGCATATTCTGACAATCTGAGAAAGTTGTCAATACTTTCAGCTAACAACGTGTTTTAAATACAGTTACAATATAACAGAACCAAACAGGAGACATGCACTTGTCAGATAACTTACAAAGATACTCATAGTATCAGAGGGGTTGCTGCTTTTAAAGATACTCATGTTTGCAGTGTTGCTATAGCCATGTTTGTCCCAAGGTATTAGAGAGACACGGTGGATGAGGTAATATCTTTTATGGGACCAACTGACTTGTGGCACTCTGAGTACTTATATACTACCTCACCCACGTTCTCTTTCTAAAGATATTCATGTAATTTAAGCAATGCCCTTGTAGTTTGCCTTGAACTATTGCCAACATCCCCTCTCTATTCAAACTTAGTTAAATTATGTAGAAAAAACACTTACTTTTTGTAACATTTGCTCTTCAAGATGTGTTGCACATGCCCATTCCATTAACGGCATGGACATGCCCATGTGCAGAGTTGTCGGAGACTTTTGCCTTAGCTTTATCTGTAGGGTCGGCTGTGACGTCCCCTAGAGTGCAGCACTCATGCATCGGTATATTAAATGCTGCCGACTCTATGCTCTCTCAGTTCCTTCTTGATGACAATTCCGACAGACAGGTAGGAGGGCAGATAATAGAATGGACATGAGCAACACATCTCGAAGAACAATAGTTACCAAAGGTAACCATTTTTTTCTCCTTTAAGTGCTTGCTCATGTCAATTCCATTCTAGGTGACTTACAAGCACTATCTATGGAGGTAGGCTCAGAGTTCATAATTTCACGGCTTGCAGTACTGCCCTACCAAAGCAAGCATCATCCCGAGCCTGCTGGGTCATAGAATCAATCATAGAATATCAGGGTTGGAAGGGACCTCAGGAGGGTCTCCCTGCTTAGCAGTCCAACCCCCTGCTTAAAGCAGGACTAACCCCAGTGCGCAGTACGACATAAACATATAAGCATATGTCTTTGTGATGACATAACACCTCATGTCATGTCCCCCAGCGCAGCAAACTCCTGAGCACAAATCTTTGAATTTATTTAGGAAGCCCCATAGATTCAAATTATAGCGCACCAGCAGGGCCTGGCAATTACCTGCCATCGAATAAATTTTTTGGTCACACAAATCAAGTCTTTTGGCCTCTTTGTTCTTCGGTGTGCTGCTAACTTGACCCTGTCTGTGCCTTTCATTCATTGCAGACACAACCAGTGATGCTGCAGGGGGATGTGTATAGAGATATTGAAATCCCTTTGCAAGGACATAGTATTTTTTTTCCACCTTCTTGGATGTTGCAGAATAGAAGAAGGAGTTTGCCACAGTGACTTGGCAATTTTAAGCAACACCAGTTGGAGGAGCCGAAATGATATTGAAGGGGTCGTCGGCTTCCTCCATGACCCGGAGCTTTAAGTTTTCAGCCACCCATTAAGGAGTGGTGCTCCTTAAAGTCAGCCGGGGGACTGCTGGAGTGGGAAGGCCCGGCCATCACAAGAGATGATGATGAGGACTGTCCTGCTTGAGGAAGAGCGTGTTTTCCCTTCTTGTCCAGGGAACACTCCTTTGGTGTTGGGGTCCGGTGCGCTGATGCTCTGACTGCAGCACCAGCAGTGCCATAGCCAGCTTATCTGAGGCAGCCAGGGAGGGGGATTTATGTGACCGGCATCAGTGGCATTCCCCATGGGTTCCAATAGGGCCGCTGGGTAGGCCACTGTCCCTGCTGCAGTGGCACTGTGATAAGTACTGCAACAGTGTCAAGGAGGTGCCACCGCCAACCCTACAGATAATGCTAAGGCAAAAGTCTCTGACAACTGTGCACATGGGCATGCACACACCTGGCATGGAATCATGGGCACACACTTGAAGAACTGAAACTTCCATTCTAGGTTTATCAGCTTCAAGATATCAACTTATCTAACTTTCACACACAGTGAATGCAAATAAAAATAATTTAGACTACATTTGAACATATAGTATTTTAAGTACATTTTGTACTTATTTCCATATTCCATTTATTACATCCTTATTTCTTAGAATAAGCTAGGTCTGCCCCACAGAACTATATCATGGGCTTCCTGAAATCACTTCAAAGTACTGCACTTCTAATTATCAATTTTAACATCTTTAAACTTTTCTGCTTATTATGCAGTTCACCTAATTACTAATGCTGTGGAACTCTTTTAATATAAATCCTTTCCCCCGAACAACTTTACTCCATTGGTGGAACTACAATTTGCAAAAGGTGCTTCACTCAATAGGAGGCTTTCAAGGTGCATTACTACACATGAAATTTCACTGATTCCAAGTTTATCATAAAGGAGTGCTATGCACATCTCTGAGAAAGCTTCTGTTCTTCACAAACAATCCAGCCTCCTTGTTTGGCAGCATATGGCTGTGAAACTCAAGCACTCATATTTTAAAGTTATAGCTTGGAGAGAGTTTGAAGCTTTCATACAATCATAGAACTGGAAGGAACCTCCAGAGGTCATCTAGTCCAGTGCCCGGCACACATGGCAGGACTAAGTATTATCTAGACCAATGTTCCCTCTAATTTTTGACAGGCCATGTGCACAAAAAAAAAAAATTCTGTGAAAATTTTTGACTGGCTGTGTGCGTGAAAAATTTCTTCTGTGCAAATTTTTATGCGCGCAGTGTTTTGCCTTGTGTGCAGGGTTTAGGATCTGTGTGCGCGTACACATGTGCACAGCTTAGAAGAAACTGATCTAGACTTTTCCTGACAGGTGTTTGTTTAACCTGATGGAGATTCCACAACCTCCCAGAACTGGACACAATACTCCAACTGAGACGTAATCAGTGCAGAGTACAATGGAGAAATTACTTCTCATGTCTTGATTACAACACTCCTGCTAATATAGCTGAGAATAATGTTTGATTTTTTTGCAATAGCATTACACTGTTGACTCATATTTAGCTGTGGTCCACTATAAACCCCCAGATCCCGTCTCACATACTCCATCGCAGGCCGTCACTTCCCATTTATGCAACCCTCTGGAAAAATTATATGGATGGGAAGGGCAAGATTACTGCCTAGAAGCAACAAGAAACAATGCATATTTGACGGGCACGTACGGGACCTTTACAAGCCCTCTATTTTTCACGTTGATCTCAGTCAGATCTCAGACGCATGCTGAAGTTTGATACGCCAGGAGAGATCGTGACGGGAAGTTCAACACCTTTGCCCAGCTGAGGACATTCCTGCACGTCATTAGGAAAAGACTAAGGGCCTAACCGCTCTCTCTCTCTCGCTCTCTCTCTCGGGGGAAGGCGGAAAGAGTGGAGCCCCCCACCCAACCCCTGTTCTCCGGGCGCGAAAAGCCCTGCTGCACGGGCCGCAGCCACTTAAGCGCATGCGCACCCAGCACCGTCATGTACCAACCCCCCCTCCTCCCAACGCCCCGGATGAGGACCCGGTGTACCCGCCCCCTGCACTTACCCTGCACCCGCCCGAACACTTCGTAGTCCACCGACTTGAGGACGCTGGAGGCCTTGACGGACATGGTGGGATGCAGGCGAGGGAGCCGGCCTGCTCGGATCCGCTGCGGGAGTACCCGGGACCTAGGGAGCCGGCACGCGCCGCGCTAACCCCCGGGACTCGGCTGGAGGGGCAAGGACGGCAGCGCGCGGGGCTCAAGCTTCTTGGAAAAGCGGCCGTCTGCCAAGCTGAGCGTGTGTCGGGCCCGAAGCTCCCTGCCCAGCCGCGCGGGGGGAGCTTTGAGAACGTGTCTCAGCGCCCAACACTGGCCAGATACCGAGGCCAGCCCGCTCCGAGAGACACCGCAGCCCTCTCCTCCCCCCACCCATCCCCCGAGGGCGGCTCAACCCCAGACCGGGCTGGGGATGGCACCTAATTCTTGAGACGACTCCCCGCCCCTCGGCAGGGGAGAGATCTCTAAATATTAAGCCCTTGGCTAAACCAGTTTGGGGGACTCTCCCCCAGCCGTTGAACCCAGAAACAACTCCCTAATGAGCGGGAGAACCACCCCCCCTTAAGGGAGCCGCAGACCCTCCCAGGAAGTCCCCTCCCCCAACACGACTTAGTGCCGCCCCCGAAGAGCTCTCCCCCCCCCTGAAAAAAGTGAGGCGTGGCAGGCCATGTGTGAGGGGATTTGGGATAGGGACTGTATGGGAGAGTCTCTCCCTTCCCTGGCCTCTCCAGGAAGCAAGGGGCTTGGGGCAAAAACCTTTTCCAACTTCTCCAATGAATAAGGAGACTTGGGGAAAGCTCTTCAATTGTTTTTCATTGGGTGGACCACACCTTTATAGAGTCTCATGGATCACATTTCTAATCATGTAGGACATGTCCTTTTCCATTTGTGATCCAGTAACATACCTGTGTCAATTGCTAACATTGAAAATAACTTTAGGAAGGTATTTAAGGTACTGCAGAACTTTAGAGAGAGTTATGAACACCAGAGTTATTAAGTGACAGTAGGGCTCTCAAGCGATTAATCATGCTGTTAAACAACAATAGAATACCATTTATTTTAAATATTTTTGAATGTTTACTACATTTTCAAATATATTAACTTCAATTGCACCACTATTTATTTTTGATGACAAATATGTGCACTGTAAAAAACAACAAAAAATTTCAATTCACCTCATACAAGTACTGTAGTGCAATCTTTTTATAATGAAAGTTGAACTTACAAATGTAGAATTGTATAAAAAAAACTGCATTCAAAAATAAAACAATATAAGTTTTATATATATATAGATATATATATATAGATATAAAAATTTAGTGCAGGGGCGGGCAAATATATATTATATTAAATATAAGTTTTATATATTAAATATATTTAGTGCAGGGGCGGGCAACTTTTTTGGCCTGAGGGCCACACTGAGGTCGCCAAATTGTATGAAGGTCCAGGTAGGGAAGGCTGTGCCTCCTCAAACAGCCTGGCCGTGCCCCCATCTAACCTCCTCCCACTTCCCGCCCCTGACTGCCCCCCTCAGAATTTGTGACCCATCCAACTGCTCCTTGTCCCCTGACTGCCCCCTCCAGAGACCCCCTGCCCCTAACCACCCCCTGCCCCCAGGACCCTAACCCCTACCTAACCCTCCTGCTCCGTGTCTCGTGACTGCCCAGACCGCTATCCACACCCCCAGGACTCCCACACCCTATCCAACGCCCCCGTTCCCTATCCCCTGACCACCACCCTGAATCTCAACTCCTTCCAACAGCTCCCAGTCTCCTTACTGCCTTGCTGGACTCCCTGCCCGTTATCCAACCCCTCCCCCGCCCCACTGGCACCGGCCCCCTTACCATGCTGCTTGGACTAGCAGCATGGTAAGGGGGCCAGTGCTTGGACACTGCCCCACAGGAGCTCACAGCCCCCCCCCCCCCGAGCACTGCCTGCACGGGGGAGAGGGGAAGGCAGGGATGGGACAGGGGAGCCTCCCCAGCCGGGAGCTCAGGGGCTGGTCAGAGCAGGCTCACAGGCCATAGTTTGCCCACCCCTGCTGTAGAGCCTACAAGTCCACTCAGTCCTACTTCTTGGTCAGCCAATCACTCAGACAAGCAACATTGATTACAATTTGCAGGAGATAATGCTGCCTGCTTCTTGTTTACAATGTCACCTCAAAGTGAGACCAGACGTTCGCATGGCACTGTTGTAGCTGGCGTTGCAAGATATTTACATGCCAGGTGCTCTAAAGATTCATATGTCCCTTCATGTTTCAACTACCATTCAGAGGACATACTTCCATGCTGTTGATGGGTTCTGCTCAATAACAATACAAAGCAGTGGGGACTGACACACATTCATTTTCATCATCTTAGTCAGATGCCAGCAGCAGAAGGTTGATTTTCATTTTTCGTGGTTTGGGTTCTGTAGTTTCAGTATCAGAGTGTTGCTCTTTTAAGACTTCTAATAGCATGCTCCACACCTTGTCCCTCTCAGATTTTGGATGGTACTTCAGATTCTTAAACCTTGGGTCAAGTGCTGTAGTATTTTTAGAAATTTTACATGAGTATCTTCTTTGCGTTTTGTCAAATCTGCTGTGAAAGTGTTCTTAAAATGAACAGGTGCTGGGTCATCATCTGAGACTGCTGTAACATGAAATGTATGCAGAATGCGGATAAAACAGAGCAGGAGACATATAATTCTTCCCCCGTCCCAGGAACACAGTCACAAATTTAATTGACACATTATTTTTTTAATAGGCATCATCAGCATGGAAGCAAGTCCTCTGGAATGGTGGCCATAGCATGGAAGGGGCAAACGAATGTTTAGCATATCTGGTATGTAAATACCTTGCCACGCTAGCTAGAAAAGTACCATGTGAAAAGTACCATTCGCATGGTACTTTACTTTTAGGTGACGTAAATAAGAAGCAGACAGCAGTATCTCCCATCAATGTGAACAAGTGATTGGCAATATAAGAAGTAGGACTGAGTGGACTTGTAAGCTTTAAAGTTTTACACTGTTTTATTTTTGAGTGAAGTTAAGTAACCAGAAAAAAATCTGCATTTGTAAGTTACACTTCCACAATAAAGAGATTGCAATTTAGTACTTATACGAGGTGAATTTAAAAATACTCTTTCTTTTGTTTATCATTTTAGAGTGCACATATTTATAATAAATACTAATGTAAAGTGAGCCCTTTGTATTCTCTGTTATAATTGAAATCAATTTTGAAAATATAGAAAAACATCCAAAAATATTTAATAAATTTCAATTGGTATTCTATTTTTATAAGTGCGATTAATCATGGTACATTTTTTGAGTTAATCACGTGAGTTAACTGATTAATTGACAGCCCTACTAACCAGTCAACTACACACCTCATTTGGAACAGGAAGTATGCAATCAGGCAGCAGCAGAGACCGAAAAAAAAAGAAAGAGGCAAATACAGTACAGTACTTTGTTAAACGTACACTACTGAAAAAAAAGTTTAATTTTTTTTTTACAAGATAAGGAAACATTCTGTGCTTGTTTAATTTAAATTAAGTTGGTTAAAAGCAGCATTTTTCTTCTGCATAGTAAAGTTTAAAAGCTATATTAAGTCAATGTTCAGTTGTAGACTTTTGAAAGAACAACCATAACATTTTGTTCAGAATTGCA
Source organism: Dermatemys mawii (assembly GCA_007922305.1). Taxonomy (NCBI): domain Eukaryota; kingdom Metazoa; phylum Chordata; order Testudines; family Dermatemydidae; genus Dermatemys; species Dermatemys mawii. The sequence continues at coordinate 22,022,284 of ML677359.1, read as the reverse complement.
AACATTTCAGAGTTACGGAACAACCTCCATTCCCAAGATGTTCGTAACTCTGAGGTTCTACTATATTTATAGCTTTCCGTAATGCAGTTTGTATGCAGTGTTGACATAGTTGTGTCTGTCCCAGGATATTGGAGAGACAAGGTGATGAGGTAATATCTTTTATTGGACCAACTTAAGCCATTGAGTGAGACAAACTTTTGAGCTTACACAGAAAGCTTGTCTCATTCACCAACAGAGGTTATTACAATAACAGATGTTACCTCACCCACCTTGTCTCTTTAATGCAATTTAGCAGGTAGAAACAAAAGTTGGCACCTTATGAATAGCCATCTCTCTACAGAATCCCAGATCCATAGGCCACAGTATTGTGGCATCTCTATGAAGCAGTAGTAGATGTCAGGGCCTTGTGATGGGAGGAGAAATCAGAGATGTGCTGTCTAGGCATGTTCTTAGTGCAATTTGTTTATTTTACACTATATACAGCAGCCCTTGAACAGAGTTAGTCACAAACTGCTTGCATACACTCCCCTCTTTCATGCGGCTCAGTTCAAATACAATCGGCTGGTTTCTCTCCCTCAAGAAGTGACTCTAGTTAGAGCAGTGGTGGACAGCCTGCAGACCGCATGTGGCCCATCAGGGTAATCTGATTGTGGGCCACAAGACATTTTGCTGCCATTGACCGTCCACAGGCACATCTCTCCACAGCGCCCAGTGGCCACAGTTTGCCATTCCCAGCCAATAGGAGCTGCGGGAAGCAGTGGGCTGCAGGGATGTGCTGGCCACTGCTTCCCACAGCTCCCATTGGCGGGGAATGGTGAACCACAGCCACTGGGAGCTACGGGGCAGCGTGCCTGCAGATGGCCAATGTCAGAAAAATGTCTTGCAGCCCCCAATCAGATTTTTCACCACCAATGAGTTAGAGAGATTAAAGCAGAGAGCAAATTCCTTTGATATTTGCCACAGCTTCCCCCAAAAGACACTATATCACAACACTAACAAGAATACAAGAACTTCTTTAAAGACTGTTTGCTGATTGCATGATAAAAAATATATTCTTAAGACCGTATGTAATAGTACCAGACGGTGAATCCCACCTTAACAGAATGAAGTTTGTTATTACTTTCTGACAATCATGCTAATTCAGCTACCCAGGCAATCAATTTGCCTGCCTTTTTATTTGTGCTGTATATAAAATGGCCTAGCCCTACCGACCCTGGGCTGAGCATGGCAAACCATGTGGCCTTGCGCTCCGGGCCGGAGGGCCGGCCAAGCGCCGCAAGCCCCGTGCTCTGGGCGGGGGGGGCCGGGCCCAGCGCCGCAAGCCCCGCAGCCCTGCACTCCCAGCTGCGGGACCGGGCCTACCGCATCTTGCCGCTGGGCTTCGCACTCCTGGCCTGGGGTTCTGGGCAGAGCAAGGCAAGACGCGCGGCCGGGTGGAGTGCTGCGAGCCGCGGGGCCCTGCACCTGGCTGAATGGATAAGCCAATTGGGGGTGGGGAGGGCTTAGGTGGTGGTGGGAGGTGGTTAGGGTGTGTGGAGTCTCTGGAGGGGGCAGTCAGGGAACAGATAGCAGGGGGGGCTATATAGGGGGTTGGTTCCTGGGGGGCAATTAGAGTGGGGTGGGTCTCTGGGAGGGGCCATCAGGGGAAAGGAATGGGGGGTTGGATGGGTCCGGCTTCTGAGGGGGGCAGGAAATGGGTGGGCCTCAGATAGGGGGCAGGGCCTTCGCTACCTGGCCCTCTGCACAATTTTGAAGCCCTGTGTGGCCCTTGGGCCAAAAAGTTTCCCCACCCCAGTATTAGTATGTAAATTTCTACATTTATTGCAACACCCCCAAAACCCTTATGGAGTAATGTGAATGCCTGTACCATGAATATTGATAACTCTATACTGAATATAATTATTCCTGTCCCGATTACTATTTACCTCATTAGCATATTCTACTGATAAGTTTTACTTTGAAGATACACTTCTTTGCTATATTTGCAGTTATGAACTCCTTGGATCAGCAGTTTGCAGGGGAGGGAGGAAGGGGCCATGACCCAGGACTTCCTTACATAGCTGGGAAAGGAAGGGAGGAGGAGATAACACTTCTTTACCCAAAAGGTATTCTTTAGATCCCCACAGTTCTTGTGCTTATTAACTCTTAACAAGGAGAAGGGAAGGGAAAGGGGTAACACTTTATCTATTAAGTGAAGGAATAGTGCATGCCTGTGTCTACTCCCTGACACCATGCCAGCACACCAGCAGTTGTTCATGTCTTTACTTTAGCCTTACATATCCCAACATTCCCCCGCTCTCTTCAAAGAAGGACCCAGGCGCCCCTTCTTCTTGCACACTGAATGGTGGGTCATTCAGGCGGGAGGCCCTGGCTCCAGCTTGCCTGACACTTTGGTCCCACTGATCATGCTATGAGGAAGGAATGAAGGCAGTAAAAAGGGGTAAGCCACTGAATTTACAAATATGGCCTTTGGGGAGAGTCTAAGGCAGCACATAATTTTAAATACCTTATAATAAGTATAATTAATATTACAGTTAATAGGAATAATATTCCCACAACATGAGTGATATGACTATGAAGTGAATGAGTGTCAATTAGGCCTGTCCGAAGAGCACAGGCAACATTAGTCCAAGCACAATTAGCAGGCAGTTTAGTAGAGAGGCATTAATTCCTTGAAGGGCCTGGGCTTCCAAGACCTGCGTTCGGGGTTGCTTGGCCTGGAGCTGCCCTTGCAGTGTTCATGTGCTCTTGTCTATATCATGAGTTCATTGAATATGTACAGAGAAACGGGGTACTGTCCAAACCAGCTTGACTACTTGGTATGGAATTGGGTAATGTGCTGGTTCGATTGTCCGCAGCAATGAATTCCACAGATTCATTCATGCTCTAAGTCCTGATGACAGCATGTTGATGAGTGTAATTGTGCTGATGCACTTGTACTTTCAAGTGATATATTAAAGAATTGTGCATGCTTTTAGCAGAACATTCCATTCCCTATATAAATTACATTTAATTGTTTAACCCTGGCACAGGCTATTGGGTCTGCTTCTTTATGGCCATTGGGGAGGGACACATTTAAAGATTTTCTTTGGATAAACAATTACTGAATTGAATTACTGTCCATTTTACACCATTCCATTTCTTCTATTTATTTTCCAGCAGTTCCCAGTGAGCTCCTTCCTTTCTTATTATTTCCATAGGGCTCATGGGGACTACATTAATTGCCATCTTATTCTAAGGTGCCATTGCAGCTATTACCCAGGTGCAAGCTCCTTAGTTGAGTATTTAGCATTTTTATACACACCTATCCCCAAGTTAGCTTTTTGAAGCCATCCCACACCCATGTTACAAGGTTCCCTGTTCATTGAGTTAACTGCAGGTTCACCTCTGCTGTCCTTTTCCATTCCATTGCAATTGCACATAGTTGCTGTGCCAGTAGTTCATTGATTTGTTGTTGAAGTTTTACATTTGGGCTTATAAATTACTTAGTTATCAAACAGTCTCCCAGATTCCATACACCCAACCCTGTGGTTCCTACTGCTCATAGATCCCTCTTGCAGTGACAATACTATGTATATTCCCTTACCCACTAATTAAATTGTTTCTTCAACCTTTTCATGTATGTGCTGTAGTTGGAGTGTACCTGGTCCACCCACCATTTTCTGGGGTGCACCACCCATTCATGAAATGGACTGAAAGGACACATTGACAAGCTTTGGTTGCTCCTGCTCCCATAGTGGCTTCCACATGTTCGCCCATAAGGAAGTATTTTCAGCTCCAGGCTGCTGCCAGCTTAAATCAGGATCCTTCCAGATCAGCATTCATATTACCTGTGACAAAGAGTCCTGTGGCACCTTAAAGACTAACTAAAGTATTGGAGCATAAGCTTTCGTGGGCTAATACCCACTTCGTCGGATTCAAGCAGTGGAAGTATCCAGGGGCAGGGATAAATAAGAGGCAAGGGCCAGGTTGGAGATAACAAGGTTGGTCCAATCAAGCTGAACCAGCTTGTTATCTCTAATCAGGGAAGATGAGGTCCTCCTCTAGCAGCTGGTCTGGAGGTGTGAACACCGAGAGAAGAGAAGCTGCTTTTGTAGTTAGCTAGCCATTCGTAGTCTTTGTTCAATCCTTGATTGATGATATCAAATTTGCAAATGAATTGCAGCTCTGCAGTTTTTCTTTGCAGTCTGGTTTTGAAGTTTTTTTGCTGCAAGATGCTGACCTTTAGATCTGTAATTTTGTGTCCCACAAGATTGAAGTGTTCTCCTACAGGTTTTTGTATATTGCCATTCCTGATATCTGATTTGTGTCCATTTATCCTTTTTTGTAGGGACTGTCCAGTTTGGCCGATGTACATAGCAGAGGGACAGTGCTGACACATAATAGCATATATTACGTTCGTAGATGTGCAGGTGAATGAACCAGTGATGGTGTGGCTGACCTGGTTGGGTCCTGTGACGGTGTTGCTGGTGTAGATATGTGGGCAGAGTTGGCATCGAGGTTTGTTGCATGGATTGGCTTCTGAGCTAGAGTTATTGTGGTGTGGTGTGCTGTTGCTGGTGAGAATATGCTTGAGGTTGGCAGGTTCTCTGTGGGCCAGGACTGGTCTGCCTCCCAAGGCCTGTGAAAGTGAGGGACCTTTGTCCAGGATGGGTTGTAAATCACTGACGATGTGTTGGAGAGGTTTTAACTGAGGACTGTAGGTGATGGCCAGTGGTGTTCTGTTGTTTTCTTTCTTGGGCTTGTCTTGCAGCAGGAGGCTTCTGGGTACACGTCTGGCTCTGTTGATCTGTTTCCTTATTTCCTCGTGCGGGTATTGTAGTTTTGAGAATGCTTGGTGAAGATCTTGTAGGTGTTAGTCTCTGTCTGAGAGGTTGGAGCAAATACGATTGTACCTCAGTGCTTGGCTGTAGACAATGGATTGTATGGTGTGTCTGGGATGGAAGCTGGAGGCATGAAGATAGGCAAAGCTGTCGGTAGGTTTTCGGTATAGGTTGGTGTTAATGTGGCCATCATTAATTTGCACCGTGGTGTCTAGGAAGTGGACTTCCCATGTAGACTGGTCCAGGCTGAGGTGGATGGTGGGGTGGAAGCTGTTGAAATCGTGGTGGAATTCTTCCAGAGTTTCTTTCCCATGGGTCCAGATGATGAAGATGTCATCAATGTAGCGTAGGTAGAGAAGGGGCGTGAGTGGACGAGAGTTGAGGAAGCGTTGTTTCAGGTCAGCCATAAAGATGTTGGCATACTGCGGGGCCGTGCGGGTGCCCATAGCAGTGCCACTGGTCTGGAGATATATATTGTCAACAAATTTGAAATAATTGTGTGTGAGGATAAAGTCACAGAGCTCAGCAACCACTTGTGCTGTGGCATCATCAGGGATACTGTTCCTGACAGCTTGTATTCCATCTCTTTGTGGGATGTTTGTGTAGAGAGTCTCCACATCCATGGTGGCTAGGATGGTGTTTTCTGGAAGGTCACCAATGCATTGTAGTTTTCTCAGGAAGTCAGTGGTGTCATGGAGATAGCTGGGAGTGCTGGTGGCGTAGGGTCTGAGTAGAGAGTCCACATACCCAGACAGTCCTTCAGTGAGAGTGCCAATGCCTGAGATGATGGGGCGTCCAGGATTTCCAGGTTTGTGGATCTTGGGTAGTAGATAGAATAACCCTGGTCGGGGCTCTAAGGGTATGTTAATTTGCTCCTGTGTTAGTGTAGGGAGTGTCCTGAGTAGATGGTGCAGTCTCTTGGTATATTCCTCTATGGGATCTGAGGGAAGTGGCCTGTAGAAATTGGTATTGGAGAGTTGTCTGGTAGCCTCCTTTTGGTAGTCCGACCTGTCCATGATGACAACAGCACCTCCTTTATCAGCCTCTTTGATTATAATGTCAGGGTTGTTTCTGAGGCTGTGAGTAGCATTGCGTTCTGCACGACTTAGGTTGTGAGGCAGGCGATGTTGTTTTTCCACAATTTCTGCCTGTGCACGTCGGCGGAAGCATTCTATGTATAGGTCCAGACTGTCATTTCGACCCTCAGGAGGAGTCCATGTGGAGTTCTTCTTCTTGTGCTGCTGTTGGGAAGGTGTCTGTGTATCAGTGCGCTGTTCCCTGTTGTCTTGAAAGTATTTTTTGAGTCAGAGATGGCAAAAGTAGGCTTCCAGATCACCACAGAACTGTATCATGTTTGTGGGGGTGGTGGGGCAGAATGAGAGTCCTCGAGATAGGACAAACTCTTCTGCTGGGCTGAGTGTGTAGCTGGATAGATTGATGATATTGCTGGGTGAGTTACGGGTACCACTGTTGTGGCCCCATGTGGCAGGTAGGATTTTAGATAGTTTACAGTCCTTTTTCCTTTGTAGAGAGGTGAAGTGTGTAATATAGATCTCCTGTCTTATTTTAGTAAAGTCTGTTCGTGTGAAAGGTTGGTTGTTTATGAAGGTCTCCAAGTTGGAAAGCTCTTTTTTAATGTTTTCCTGTTTGCTGTACAGGATGCTGATCAGGTGGTTCCTCAGTTTCTTTGATAGTGTCTGGCATAATCTCTCACTGTGGTCTGTGCAGTATGTAGATAGCAATGGATTTTTCACCTTCAGTCCATTAGATATGATGTCCATCCATTTGCATTTGGAGAATGATATCTGATATTGTGCAAGTTTCTTCATGAGGTTGATGGATTTCCACTCTATACGGCTAAATGCAGTGCCTTCCATGATGTCAAGAATCAGAGAGGTAGCCGTGTTAATCTGGAATTGCAGAAGTGACAAAGAGTCCTGTGGCACATTAAAGACTAACTAAAGTATTAGAGCATAAGCTTTCGTGGGCTAATACCTGTACATTCTGCAAAGAGGTTAAATTGTCATATACCTGATGTTTAAGGGGAGACTTCATGCCCAGTGTGGTATGTACATAACTGCAAACCTAAGGATTATTAATTATGGAAGTACCATTATGTTTGTACATGGTAACACCACACCTCAGTTGTGGAACCCTATAACTCAAACACCTCAGGAGACCAGAGGGTTATATGATTTGTAGGCCCTTTATGACAAACCACATGTCCAGATGACTATGTTTCCCACTGTCATTTGTTATGATATATTCTAAGGAATACCATGTAATATTTCCTGATAAATTTGATATTCTTCACCAGGTTAGGATCCTCACTACAATTTATACATTACATACCAACATTGCCAACTTCCTATGAGGGATTAGTAGTAATTTTTCACAAATAAATCTTTAAAATTCTTTTTTTACTTTATTACCACCACTTGGGGATGTAACTGTTCATGTGTTTCCTCCTTTTGCCATTTTACATTGTGGTATCTGGGCAGAGTTTATAATAGTGACAATTGTGATTAGCAACTACGATTGTTCTATTTCAGGCAAGCGAATCCTTGGTTTCTTCTTTGTAGGTCCACCTGTAATATGCATGTAACAATTTATACATTTTTTATTAGCCCCCATTTTGTGCTTTTTATTTGTGTGCAATAAACCCATTTCCATTCTTCATTTTTTGTTCTTAATAGCAGCAGGCTGGGCCCTAACTGGTTAAAGACTAGGTAAGGAACCCTCCATTTAGGAACTGGGAATGGATGGTAGTCTCCTGGAATGCAGTACATCACTTGATTCCCCCCGGTTTGGTAGACTGTGCTTTCCAGGCAGGTTATACCATGTACTAAACTTTGCTGCTTTATGCATTAAATTTCCTTGTAAAATATCCACCAAAATAACGGCAATAATAAAACAAACAAACACAAAACACCATCTTTGTCGCGACAATAGACCCATGGTGTTCTGAGTTGTTCTTTCACCAGCGCCAGCTTGTCCACAGTATTTGAAAAAACAAAATAAACATTTCCCAGTCCCTTGGAAGGGACAGATTATTGCTTTAAAATACTCCCCCTCCCTTTTTTTTCTACAAATTCTTTTGCTGACTGCAGGAAAACAGAAGAATTACCTTTATACTTTTTGTTATGTTTTATAGCCAGGCTAGGTTTTTACCCTTAAAGGGAAAGAGTGAATTATCCCACTGTTCATTTATGAGGTTGTGTACCTCAGTTTCCTCTCTTGTACAACAGACCGGGTTTGTAATGGTTTTTCTGCTATGCCAAGCATTAAGTTTATTTACAGGTAATAGCTGAGAGGCAGTATTACCATGAGACTTTTGACATGAAATTTGCTTTCATTTACCATTTTTAGCATGCTTAAAAATTTTCCTAAAAAAAATAAATCACACATTATACATTGTTACGAGATTACTCCCTAGCATTTATTCCAAGGTTTAACATTGTGACAGTCAGATTACTTAGAGCCACTTTAAGGCTCAGTGTTGTGCATCTCACCCCTGCTATTTCTCCAGAGGGGCACTGTCTTTTAATGTTTTTTTCTTCTCCTTGTGCAATTCTTAGCTGCTATTACAAAAAAAAAAAAAATCCAGAAACGTCCCCCATTTTTTCAATTCTGGCTGCCCCAGCCAGGAACATATTCTGTAATTCTTATTTAAAAAGGTAGTACACTGTATAAAAACATGGAAGTACCCAAAGGTTAAATGCCAAAAGGCACATCACACTGGTTGCCCATGGTCTATCATAAGAGTCTGTTAGTGTTGCAACTTTGAATGAGAGATTGAAATGGAATTTTAGTGGCATCCTGACACAAGGAAGAAAGGAGAGCAGCAGAATACAGACCCTGGACTTCAGAAAAACAGACTTTGACTCCCCCAGAGAACTGATGGGCAGGATCCCCTGGGAGAATAACAGGGGAAAGGGGAAAGGAGTCCAGGACAGCTGGCTGTATTTTAAAGAATCCTTATTCAGGTTGCAGGAACAAACCATCCCAATGTGTAGAAAGAATAGTAAATATGGCAGGCGAGCAGCTTGGCTTAACAGTGAAATCCTTGCTTCCTACAGCTCCCATTGGCTGGGAATGGCGAATTGTGGCTACTGGGAGCTGTGAGGGGCCGAACCTACGGACACTCCGGTAAACAAAGTGTCTTGCTGCCAAGCAAGAGCTTACCCTGCGCAAGCCATGGAACGAGTTTGGGAACCCCTGATTTAGTAGGTATTGATCCTGCTTTGAGCAGGGGATTGGACTCCTGGGGTCTTTTTCAACCCTAATATTTTATGATTTTATAATTCTAACGACTTAGCCACCAAGTGCAATCCCTGAAACACAGCTGCCTTACCCTGTGCATCCTTTACCTTAGGACTGTTTAAAAAGGCAGCAAAACATTTGTTTGCATGGTCACCCACGGACCTTTTACTTTAAAAATTTTCATGAAATGCAGCAGACTTCTGACATGCTTTGTCCAAACAAACTTTTTACTAAGTATGCAAAGCACCATCCATTAAAACTTTAGAAAATCAAAAGTGTGGGGGAAAGGGGGGAGGGTGGGGGAGAAGGAATAGGTGGAAAAAAGAAATTAACCTGGTGAGGTCCATTTAAAGTACAGGCTACCAGCAGCAAATTAAATGAACTGAGAGAAAGAAGAAGGAAAAGAAGAAAAGGATACAGTTAGCTCTGAGCTAAGAGTAGGTTCCATGGGTTGAAACATTGGAATGAACCCCTAGGTTCTCATTCTGCCTCTGGGAGGAGAATGTTTGTTTTTTTTTAACTAGCTCCTGCAAACTCTGCCAGTTTTTCACTCTCCCAGGACCAAGTCTCAGCTCCAGTTTTTTAAAGGTAGTTTGTTAACTCTGCTTTTGACTTTAAACCCTGTTGTGCCAAATTATTTTTAACTACCCCTAACTTTGATTTAGAACCCTTCAGGAGCTCTTGCTGAAGCAGCACTAAACTTGAAAGGTTACTGGCAGCCTATGAGAAGGGATGGGTGAGTAAAAAGGGGTCGGGGAACAAGAATTTTGCTTTAAGGCGTTTACTTGATCCTTCTGGGCCAGGTTCTTTGACTTAAGATGATTAAAATTGTCCATAGATTTTTAGCTAAAACCTGACAGACCCTCAAAGAGAGCCTGCAACAAAACAGCCTTTTTTATCCTGGGAGCACTTGATGCCAGGGCAGCTTCCACCCAGCCCTGGATGGCTGGCCAACCGTGACAATCCACCCCCCACCCCCATCTCCCCACACATTTATTAATAAACTCCTTAACTGGGGTTGCAGTAAAGGGCCCATTCAACTTACTCATTGAATCCATGGCAAGATGTGGTGATCAGGCATGAATCTCCCCTGGGATCGTGTTCGTGATGTCAGATGTTGGAAGAAGAACAGACTGACCCAGACATGGATTTGAGTTGATGGGCTTCTTTATTGCGGTACTTATTCCCCTGGACCCAGTTGTCCCGTAAGCACTGGATTAGTTACATTAGTATGTAAATTACTACATTTATTACAACTCCAAAAAACCCTTATGGAGTAATGTGAATGCCTGTACCATGAATATTGATAACTCTATACTGAATATAATTATTCCTGTCTCAATTACTATTTACCTTATTAGCATATTCTACTGATAAGTTTTACTTTGAAGATACACTTCTTTGCTATATTTGCAGTTATGAACTCCTTGGATCACCAGTTTGCAGGGGAGGGAGAAAGGGGCCATGACCCAGGACTTGCTTATGTAGCTGGGAAAGGAAGGGAAGAGGAGATAGCACTTCTTTACCCAAAAGGTATTCTTTAGATCCCCACAATTCTTGTGCTTATTAACTCTTAACAAGGAGAAGGGAGGGGAAAGGGGTAACACTTTATCTATTTTTTTTATAAATCTGCAAAATACATTTATCTATTCTTAATGCTTATACAAGGTTTCATATTGCACAATGCCACATTTCTCTGCAGTAGTAAGGAAACACACATATGCTTCATTTCAGTTACAAAGATAAAAGGCTGAACTCTGGGGTACAGATGTGGGAACCCGCATGAAAGACCCCCTAAGCTTATTTTTACCAGCTTAGGTTAAAACTTTCCCAAGGCAGAAATTTCTTGTCCTTGGAAAAATACTATTGCTCCCACCACCAAGTGATTTAGACAAAGATTTAGGGAAATTTTATTCCCCCAAAAATATTCCCCCAAATCCCTACACCCCCTTTCCTGGGAAAGCTTGAGAATAATATCCTCACCAATTGGTACAGGTGAGCACAGACCCAAACCCTGTAGAACAATTAAATTAATCAGGTTCTTAAAAAATGAATTTTATTTAAAGAAAAGGTAAAAGAATTCCCTTTGTAAAATCAGGATGGAAGATAACTTTACAGGGTAACAAAAGATTTTAAAACACAAAGGAACCCCTCTAGCCTTAGTTTTAAAGTTACCAAAAAAAAAAAAAAAGGAATAAACTTCCCTCTAGCAAAGGGAAAATTCACAAGCTAAAACAAAAGAGAATCTAACACGCCTTGCCTGGCTGTTACATAAAACTTTTGTAATATGAGAGACTTGCTCAGGATTGTGTGGAGGAGATGGATTGCTGTCTGGTCCCTCTCAGTTTTAAGAGTGAACCCACACACAAACAAAGCCTCCCCCACTCAGATTTGAAAGTATTTTTTCCCATTGGTTCTTTTGGTCAGGTGCCAACCAGGTTATTTGAGTTTCTTAACCCCTTACAGGTAAGGGGGTATTGTAGGCTACCGTTAGCTATATGGCTATGACACGCCCCCAAATCACAGACCGTGCTGGACAGCCTGTTCCACACTGGCTGTGATTTCTTCCTGGAGCTCTGTGAGAAAACAGAGTTAATAAAAGAGATGCACCTCTAGATATACTACTTATATAAAAACTAACAATATGTTTCACATTTTAAGGATGATTTTAACCAGTTCATTTTGGGAAACTTTCACAGGAGAGTGCATCAACCACTTTGTTAGAAGTTCCTACACTAACTAAATCATCCCAGCCAAGGCTTTGTCAAGCTGGGCCTTAAAAACCTCTAAGGATGGAGATTCTACCACCTCCCTTGGTAACTCATTCCAGTTCTTCACCACCTTCCTAGTAAAATAGTGTTTCCTAATATCCAAACTAGACCTTTCCCACTGCAACCTGAGATCATTGCTTCTTGTTCTGTCATCTGCCACCACTGACAACAGTTTAGCTCCATTTTCTTTGGAACCCCCGCTTCAGGTAGTTGAAGGCTGCTACCAAATCTCCCCTCATTCTTCTCTTCTGCAAACTAAATAACCCCAGTTCCCTCAGCCTCTCCTCATAACTCATGTGCTCCAGCCCCCTAATCATTTTCATTGCCCTCCGCTGGACTCTCTCCAATTTGTCCACATCCCTTCTGTAGTGGGGGGCCCAAAACTGGATGCAATATTCCAGGTCTGGCCTCACCAGTGCTAAATAGACGGGAATAATCTCTTCCCTTGATGTGCTGGCAATGCTCTTACTAATATAAGCAACAAAGAGCCTTGTAGCACCTTATAGACTAACAGATTTTAGGGATCATGAGCTTTCGTGGGCTAAGACCCGCTTCATCTGGTTAAGTGGGTTTTAGCCCACGAAAGCTCATGATCCCTAAAATCTGTTAGTCTATAAAGTGCTACAAGACTCTTTGTTGCTTTTGCAGATCCAGACTAACTCGGCTACCTCTCTGATACTAGACACCTTACTAATATAGTTCAATATGCTGTTGGCCTTCTTGGCAACAAGGACACACAGCTTCTCGTCCACTGTAATCCCCAGGTCCTTGTCTGCAGAACTGCTGCTTAGTCAGTTGGTCCCCAGACTATAATGGTGCATGGGATTCTTCCTTCCTAAGTGCAGGACTCTACACTTTTCCTTGTTGAACCTCATCAGATTTCTTTTGGCGCAATCCTCCAATTAGGTCATTTTGGACCCTATTCCTACTCTCCAGCATATCCTACCTCTCCTCCCAGTTTAATGTCATCTGCAGACTGGCCAGGATGCAATTCATCCCATCATCCAGATCATTAATAAAGATGTCGAACAATACCAGCTTCAGGACTGACTCCTGAGGTCCTCCATTTGATACCAGCTGCCAATTAGACATTGAGCCATTGATCACTACCCACTGAGCCCAAGAATCTAGCCAGATTTCTCTCCACAGTGACAGGGTCAGGCCATATGGCTACAAGAGAGTGATAGAAGGCAGATATATTAGCCCCAGGTTAAGCAGATCCCCTTTTCCCTGGGTAAGGTAACAGGGGTAGTTCCAGAACAATCAAGAACTTATAGAAACAATTAAAGCAGACAGGCTAATTAGAGCACCTGGGTTTAAAAAGGAGCTCACTTCACTTTGTGGTGTGCATGCAAGGAGCTAGGAGCAAGAGGCACAAGAAGCTGAGAGTGAGAAGGTGTACTATTGGAGGACTGAAGAGTACAAGTGTTATCAGACATCAGGAGGAAGGTCCTGTGGTGAGAATAAAGAAGATGTTGGGAGGAGGCGATGGGGAAGTACACCAGGGAGTTGTAGCTCTCACACAGCTGTTATAAGAGTCACTGTAGACAGCTGAAATCCACAGGACCCTGGGATGGAGTAGAGGGCGGGCCCGGGTTCCCCCATCTCTCCATCCCCCCAACTCCCTACTTGTTACTGGAGAAGTTGATCTGGACTGTGGGTTCCACCAGAGGGGAAGGTTTCTGGCCTGTTCCGCAATCCACAAGGTAGATCAGTAGAGACTGTGGGAATTGTTCTTCTTCCTATTAGCTGGAATCAAAATAGTTAAATCAAAAAGGGAAAGATAAAAGCCTTACTAGATGATTATTGTGGCTTTGAAGAAGGGCTATGCGTTTCTTAAATGTTTTATTATGTTTTTACCTGTTTTTCCTATCTTTATGTTAATTGATTTAGTGGAAGTGTTAGAAGATGGATGTAAAGGGAGGATGGTGATTAAAGGGGAAAGTAGGAAGTAGACGTAAAGGTAGAAGAAATAGAGAATAAGAGTGTTTGTGTGAATGTATGCATGGTAAAATAGGAGATGAAAGAGGTACCAGTGCCAGCCTAAGAATTACAGCTTCTCGCATCGTTGGGCCAAAGAATGCGCAAGGTGAAGGTGACTGAATGACCCTGAAGGGCAAGCCGGAACCCTGCTATTATCACCAGACAAGAGGGACAAATGGCTGTAGAACAAAGATACACAAGATAATCTCCCCACCCCACGTGTCATGGGAGTGCTCTGTGTTGATTGATTATCTCATCAAAGGTTACAGCTGCTTGACAAAGTGTGGGAGAAAATCTCTATAACAACTGAGTAAAAATGTAAGATGTTGAGTCTGGTTCTGCTACCACCCTCCAGGGGCATCTGATGCGCATCGAACAAAGGATCTACTCCACCCTCAAGCCCAGGCTACCTGGCCAGTAACTTGGCAGGAGCAACTCTTAGGCTGGTAACTATAGCAACCTCTCAGAACTCTTAGGAATGAATGCATGAGTGTAGGTGTGTCTAATGATGGGTTATAACTAGAAATAAGTAATTTGCTATTGTGTTGCTTTTCTTGCCTGTATTTGCAATAAATGTGGTTAAGAACATAAGAAAGGCCATGCTGGCTCAGACCAAAGGTCCATCTAGCCCAGTATCCTGTCTACCGACAGTGGCCAATGCCAGGTGCCCCGGAATGAGTGAACCTAACAGGTAACGATCAAGTAATCTCTCTCCTGCCATCCATCACCCACCTCTGACAAACAGAGGCTAGGGACACCATTCCTTACCCAGCCTGGCTAATAGCCATTAATGGACTTAGCCTCCATGAATTTATCCAGTTCTCTTTTAAATCCTGTTAGAGTCCTAGCCTTCACAGCCTCCTAGGCAAGGGGTTCCACAGGTTGACTGTGCACTGTGTGAAGAAGAACTTCCTTTTATTTGTTTTAAACCTGCTTCCCACTAATTTCAATGGGTGACCCCTAGTTCTGCTATTATGGGAACAAGTAAATAACTTTTCCTTATTCACTTTCTCCACACCACTCATAATTTTATATACCTCTATCATATCCCCCCTTAGTCTCCTCTTTTCCAAGCTAAAAAGTCCTAGCCTCTTTAATCTCTCCTCATGTGGGACTCGTTCCAATCCCCTAATCATTTTAGTTGCCCTTCTCTGAACCTTTTCTAATGCCATTATATCCTTTTTGAGATGAGGAGACCACATTTGTACGCAGTATTCAAGATGTGGGTGCACCATGGATTTGTATAAGGGCAATAAGATATTCTCTGTCTTATTTTCTATCCCTTTGTTAATGATTCCTAACATCCTGTTTGCTTTTTTGACCGCACACTGCATGGACATCTTCAGAGAACTATCCACGATGACTCCAAGATCTTTTTCCTGAAAAGTTGTAGCTAAATTAGCCCCCATCATATTGTACGTATAGTTGGGGTTATTTTTTCCGATATGCATTACTTTACATTTATCCACATTAAATTTCATTTGCCATTTTGTTGCCCAATCACTTAGTTTTGTGAGATCTTTTTGAAGTTCTTCACAGTCTGCTTGGGTCTTAACTATTTTGAGCAGTTTAGTATCATCTGCAGACTTTGCCACCTCACTGTTTACCCCTTCCTCCAAATCATTGATGAATAAGTTGAATAGGATTGGTCCTAGGACTGACCCTTGGGGAACACTGCTAGTTACCCCTCTCCATTCTGAAAATTTACCATTTATTCCTACCTTTTGTTCCCTGTCTTTTAACCAGTTCTCAATCCATGAAAGGATCTTCCCTCTTATCCCACGGCAACTTAATTTACGTAAGAGCCTTTGGTGAGGTACCTTGTCAAAGGCTTTCTGGAAATCTAAGTACACTACATCCACTGGATCCCCCTTGTCCACATGTTTGTTGACCCCTTCAAAGAACTCTAATAGATTAGTAAGACATGATTTCCCTTTACAGAAACCATGCTGACTTTTGCCCAACAATTTATGTTCTTCTATGTGCCTGACAATTTTATTCTTTACTATCGTTTCAACTAATTTGCCCGGTACGGACGTTAGACTTATCGGTCTGTAGTTGCCGGGATCACCTCTAGAGCCCTTTTTAAATATAGGCATTACATTAGCTATCTTCCAGTCATTGGGTACAGAAGCCGATGGTTCTTTGCCATGTCACTCTTATAATATTCTGCTAGTTTTCATTTACGTTCCCCATGCTGGCCAGTGAGGCTAACTGAATGAACGGCAGATTTGAGCCACGAAAGTGGCCAAACTGTGGGTTGCCATGAACCTCTGAGGCGAGCAAATCTGCCAATAAGTGCAGGACCTACCAAGGCAGAGGAGGAATTTTGTCACACCACCTTATAGTCCATTCATCCTATCCATACTTTTTTAACTTGCTGGAAAGAATACTGTGGGAGACTATATCAAAAGCTTTGCTAAAGTCAAGATATATCACACACACAGCTTTCCCCATATTCACAGAGCCAGTTATTTAATCATAGAAGGCAATCAGGTTGGTCAGGCATGAACCCTTTGTGAATTCATGTTGACTGTTATTGATCACCTTCTTCTCCTCCAAGTGCTTCAGAATGAATTCTCTGAGGACTTGCTCCATGATTTTGATGGGGACTGAAGTGAGGCTGACCGATCTGTAGTTCCCTAGATTTTTTTTCTTCCCTTTTTAAAATACGGGCACTATATTTGCCTTTTTCCAATTGTCCGGGATCTCCCCCGATCGACACAAATTTTCAAAGATAATAACCAATGACTCTGCAGTCACATCTACCAACTTTCTCAGCACCCTTGGATGCATTAGATCTGCACATCCAGCTTTTCTAAATAGTCCTTAACCTGCTCTTTTACCACTGACAGCTGCTTACCTCCTCCCCATACTGTGTTGCCCTGTGCAGCATTCTGGGAGCTGACCTTGTCTGTGAAGACTGAGGCAAAAAAAGCATCGAGTACTTCAGCTTTTTCCAAATTATCTGTCACTAAGTTGCCTCCCTGTAGTGGGGTGACTACCCCGCTCCTAAAAGTAAAGGGGTTAAAGTCAGCTCTGGGAGAATGCTGGGGACTGAGAGCTGCTAAGCTGGGCTGATTAGGAAGCAGCCACAGCTGAGTCATGCCCCAATCAGGCTACCTCTAGCCCTGATAAAAGGGCTGTTAGTTTAGAGCTCAGACAGTCTCCTCTAACTGTGGAGGCAGATGTGCCTGGCTGCTGGGGAGCTTGAGAAGGTACCTGGAGTGGAGTAGGGCTTGGGGAAAGCCAGAGGAGCTGGGGAGCTCCGGCCTGGAAACCCCCCAGGCTGCCGGCCTAGTAGAAGGCCAAAACGGGTACTGGAGTTGCAGGGGGCAGTCCATGGGTAGGCAGAGGCAGCAGGCCCAAACCCTCTTTGCCTATGGTGACTGGCTTATACAGACTGCAGTCGGCCCCAGTGAAAGGGGGCTTGACGGTGACTGGCAGTAGCCCATAGGCTGAGGCAAGGTGGGAATAGGGGTAGGGGTTCCCCAGGGAGGGGAGGTCTCCTGAGATCTTTGAAGGGTACTGCAGGAGTGCAGCACCCCAGGTAAGAGGTCCAGGAGGGACATGGGGCCAGTGGCACGCAGGACATCGACCTGCAGAGGGTGCTCCGTATTGGAAAGAGCTAACTCACGGACGACCAGCAGGAGGCCGCAGGGGTGAGTCATCGCACTGTTACACTCCCCCATTCAGTAAGGGTCCCACACTTTCCCTGACTTTCTTCTTGTTGCTAACATACCTGTAGAAATCCTTCTTGTTACCCTTCACATCCCTTGCTAGCTGCAATTCCAACTGTGCCTTAGACTTCCAGATCACACCCCCGTATGCTCTAGCAATATTTTTTTACTCCTTTTGAAAGGGGAATGTTACAGAGGTCTAAGAGACATTATTTGGCTTAAAGGAAGAAAGAGAAATGGGAGTGGGGAGAACCAAATCTATACTCTTTAGTTTAAAACCACAAGGATAAGAATGTTCATTCTAAGGGTCTGATTGAAAAGTAAACGGAAGTTTGTCTAAAATTGGATTTAAATAGACATACATCAAAACAGTATTAAAATTTGGGAAAACCTTGGCTAAGATTTTGCTAAAGATTGCATTGTCTCCTCACATGCAACACAGTAAGAAGAAGAAGAAGGTATGGTCATTTAAAGCAATCAGGGTCTCTATTCTTTATACTCACTGGCTCCTGAAAAATGAGGAGTTTAAATGTTGCCCTTTCTACAGTGACTAGGGCAGTGATGTAAAATTGTGTGTGGGCTCAGGCTACACAAAAGAACTTGCAAGCACAAAAGACTGTGGGCTGCCAAAGGAATGGTTCATAACGGAGGTGGGCTGACAGCTATTACATTTTGCAGCACTGTGAAGCTATTTGATTCATTCTCATTAATGACATTAGCCCACCATTCATGCCTGAAAACAACAAAGAGAAGCCGTCATTAGTGTTTCAGGATCGTGAAATGTATTTGAGGCATATTTCTTCAAGTATTTCAGTCAAATCTTACTGATTTGATTACGGTTTCCATTCGTGATGGAGAATTTAAATAGTTCAAATTACAACTCCTCTCAGATGGAATGTATTAAATCAAGAATCTACTATTATAATGGAGTCATTTGATAGCTGATGGGGAGAATATGAGTTACAGTTTCTTAAATTTAGCACTACATGTTGGCACTCTGTTAGTTTCTGCTCAGTCATTTGTTCTCTGGGAGGAGAACATTGTTGCCAGCTTTTAGTAATTTATATAGGTAGCTTATGAAGAGTGCCAACAAGTAACCAAAATGTATGAATTGTTTCTTCTCCCAGGAGAGAAGCACTTCACTAGGCTAATAGGTAAACTCGAATATGTTTGCAAAATTTTCTAGTGTAAGAAAAAGATTGATTGATTGGCCATGGACTTAAAGTGATTCTAGGATTGAAGACAGACTGTCATCCAGAAGCTGCGAGCCTAGAGCTACATAAAACATTTGCAGGCAATGTGACATTGGCAAATGCTTGGCTGTTCACCAGTTCCGCTTTACGTTCAAAATATTTTCTCACTAATTGTAACATTATCCAGGGTATGATCTGGACTAATGAACAGCTATGTCCCCGCAGTTCTTTACCCTAGGGTGCCATTTACACTGCTTTGCTGTGATAACTGCTACTCCTGGCCTACTCACACACAGCTTTCAGCATGTAAATTACTCCCAGTTATATTGTATGAGTACTATAGCCAGTTACTCATGAATTACACTGTGGAGTAACACCAGCAAATTTCCAGTCCCAGATTTTCCCCAGAAATGTACATCTTATACTGTCCAGTCCTTTCCTAGACAATACAAGCTCACATAAAGTCTGTCATTTTATTAACAAAAAATGATATGCACAAATCCTAGTATTCCAAATTAAGTTTTCCAATCACTTCAATATAAACAGAATAGTTTAGATAAATCAGTAAAACAAGTTTATTAACTACAGAAAGGTAGATTTTAAGTGATGAGGCATAAAAGTCAGAACTGGCTACAATAAAAAATAAAATGCAACTAATACCTAACTTATCAAGCTAAGTGAATCCAAAGCAAAGTTTCTCTCACCATGTGTTTCAGCAGTCTTTGTGGCTGAAATTCTTTCAGTCAGGATCCCTCCCCCAATCCAAAACTGTTTCCTTTGTTCTTTAGGTGTTATATATTCCATGGCTAGAGAGAAAGCGAGAGATAATTTGGGGCATCTGCACCCGGTTCTTACAGTTCTTATTCTTCGAGAATCATCTCAAACTGAGGTTCAGGAGATGGAAAATCTGTGTGGATGGGAGCCCCCAGCTGTTTCTTTGTCAAAATGTAGATTTTTGCCCACACTCTCTTTCCTACCAAAGAACAGCCACTTAACCAGGTGATAGTCCATTCAATTTTGTTGACACCTGGCTGAGGTGTCATCTTTTGTCTCTGGGGAACTGGTTTATGGCTGCTCCACTGGACTTAGAACTCATCTTAATAATACCACATAGAGGAATTAGATAACTTTACATGCAATGATGCCATACATATTTTACCAGGACAATAATGATCAGCAAATTATGACTTTTCAAATGATACCTCACAAGACATACTTTGCACAAAATTTATCATAGCCCTGTAAAAAGGTGAACATAGAGTATAGACTTTCACACTGTGACAGAGTGCTGGGCTGGGACTCCTGAGCCAGCCCTCTGTCATGCCAGCTCTAATCAAGGGGGTTATATTGGAGCTGCCTAGAGAAACCTGTGCCTGATTGGAAAGGGGGAAAAAACTGCCAGCCTGATTAGCCTGGAGCTGCATAAAACCCTCAGAGGAAGCCAGGCAAGGCAGACAGAAAGGGGGAAACTGGAGAGTAGAAGCTCTTCTTTCCTGCCTGCAAAGGCTAAAAAGTTTTTCAGACTAAAACTCCCATGCTATATATAGTGAGAAGGTGGTGGGATTTCATGCTGTAAATAAACTGCACTGGTGATTACTGAACCAGAAGGTCTCTGAGTGGTTTTTGGAGCAGAGCAGAGGCATGAGCAAAGGGAGCCCTGCTATGCCCTGTTACACACACTCTAAAACATAAGCTATTTTTTCTAAAACAAGCTATTTTTTCTGTTTGTTTATGTACCCATCCCTCACCAAAATAAAAAAAAAACATGCAAGATATGGCCCTATGATATACCTATAGATATATGTAAAAATCCTTCTCTGCTGGGCCTTGTACTCTCCATCCCCATTTGACCTGTTTTGTAGACCTCAAACTCACTGGTGTACAATGGAATACCCCAAAACTTTTTCGTAGTCTGCAGTCATACCACCTTATCCTGTGACCCTATCTGACTTCAGGAACTGAGTACTTTCAACTGGGGCAGTGCTTGAATGGAACCCATGTCCCAGCATGGTGTGTAGGGGCACTATGCTTCTGGAGGTGCCATCTTTCACATGAGTGTTAAACGGAAGTCCAGACTACTTGTGACCATCAGCAATCTTAAAGCACTTTCTAAATGAGGTGGTAATGCTAGTGTTATAGCCAAGTTCCAGTTCAAGTAATTACATTCTGCCTTCCCACATTCTTACTGCAATTTTACATCAGGTTGGAACTAGAGCTGGTGAGGGAAGCAAGTATCTTCACTAGTCCATGTACTGTACCTGTGTCTACAAACACAGGTGGGTGAATGAAAAGGAGCAGAGTGTGTTGTAGAGTCTGGCAGAAAGACTGCTGCAGATTCTACAGTCATCCTTTGTGACATTGTTATGGAAGAAAGTGCACAGTGTATCCTTCACAAGGTTATTTTTATTACCCCTGTGTTAAAGTGTGCTATGTGTCCTTGGGCCTATTTGGAATTATTACCTTTCAGGTTTGCTCGTCAGCTGAGTATCCCCATAACACTGTATGAGAGCAGACTCTTCTTCAGTAAATTCAGCAAAAGGAACTTCAGCTCAGCAGACAAAGACCATGCTGCACTGGGTCATGGGCAATCCATGTTTAATCACCTAAACAAATGGCTTTATTATACAAAGTGCCCCCCTACCTGTTTTGCCTCCAAAGGGGGCTCTATTGACTCAGGTTGCTAGGCTGTGCTACCCCATTATGGGAGGGGGAATTAGGTAGACTCTGGCCATTGGGCCTCACTGCCCTAGGGGGCACAATGAATGGACACATTACGTCACTTGGGAAGATGCAATATATGGACCCTGTCCATTGGGCCACACTGTGCTGACTAACGGGGGAGGGGGTGATTAGAAAAGGGACATAGGCTTACAGAGGCGGGGTTACCCAATTCCACCAGGCCCCGACCCAGAGCCCTGACAGTGGTGGAGGGGTCCGCCAGGGAATCAGTAGGGAATCCTACTGAAACATGCTGACCTCACAAAGGTGGGAGGTCACTCTCCCTGAGTCACTTCCTACCAGCTCTCCTGCAGCAGTATGGTTTCAGGATCTCCAGGCTTCTCAGCACCAGACACTCCCTGGGGTTCCGTTAGCAGCAGACTTCTGGTCCAGATCTCTGGCTCTTCAGCTCTCATAGGTAAATGCTGTAATGGCTCCTGTAATGGAGCCCCTGCCAAGTGTCCTTCCTCCAGTGCAGTCAGCCCTGACTGAGCAGTTCTGCAGGCTTTTATACCAGACTTCAGGTGGACCATGCCCAGCAGAGCCTCAGGGGTGAGGCTTCCTCTCCTAAGAGGGAAGGACTAATCCCCTCTGTACAAGTGCGGTGTCGATCTGCCTCTTCACAGCAATTAATCACAGTTTCAATCGCACTGTGAAACAATAGAATACCAAATGAAATTGATTTAATAATTTGGATGTTTTCTACATTTTCAAATATATTTCTGCTCACTTTATATTATTTTTATTACAAATATTTACACTGTAAAAATGATAAACAAAAGAAATAGTATTTTTCAATGTACTTCGTACCAGTCCTGTAGTGCAATCTCTTTATCGTGAAAGTGCAAATTACAACTTTCAGGTGACATTGTAAACAAGAAGTGGGCAGCATTATCTCCTGCAAATGTAAACAAACTTGTTTGTCTTAGTAAATGGCTGAACAAGAAGTAGGACTGAGCGGACTTGTAGGCTCTAAAGTTTTACATTATTTTGTTTTTGAATGCAGTTATTTTTTGTACATAATTCTACATGTGTAAGTTCAACTTTCATGATAAAGAAATTGCAATACAGTCCTTGTATTAGGTGAACTGAAAAATACTATTTCTTTTGTTTTTTACACTGTAAATATTTGTAAACAAAAATAAAGTGAGTACTGTACACTTTGTATTCTGTGTTGGAACTGAAATGAATATATTTGAAAATGTAGAAAACATCCAAAAATATTTAAATAAATGGTATTCTATTATTATTTAACAGCTTGATTAATTTTGATTAATTTTTTTTAATCATTTGACAGCCCTAATATCAAGGATTTCACAATTTCAGGTTAGCTACTGTCTGTAAATAACCCTCCCGGAAGGTAGTTGGAGCTTTGTTTACTGAAGTGCTAAAGGAGTCCTATTGTAGGTGGTTGGAAGAGAAGCAAATACTCAAACTTGGGAAGTGAGAATTGCCTGTAAAGGTCTGGTAAATACATACATTGCTTGTGGGGGGTGGACAAAGAGAGAGAGACAGACATAGGGCTTGGCTACACTTACAAGTTAGAGCACACTAAAACTGCCCATTGCGCTCTAACTCACTCTCTGTCCACACTGGAAAGGCATGTAGAGCACTCTGACTCTATGTCTAGAGGGCTCCTGGTAGTCCACCTTGGTGAGAGGAATAACGTTTGATGCACCCCCCTCTGGAGTGCTCTGATCAGCCTCCAGAAGTGTCCCTGTAGCAGGATGCTGGTGCAGAGGCACCTAATCAGCCCCTGCTCAGCCAGCCCCAATCAGGGGAGATTGAGGCTGGAGAAAGCCTGATGCCTGGCCTGTGGATTGGCTACACCTGCTGGCCTGAGGGCTATAAAGGCTGGAAGGAGTCAGCAGAAAGGGGGAATGGTCAGGGCAAGGTCAGTCTCTTGGCTGAGGGCTGTTGTGTTTGTGAGGAGCCAAGCAAGCCTCTAAGATTGTATATAGTTTAGCACTGGTGGTGGGCACTGCATTGTAAATAATAAATACACAGGTGTTGCACAGTGGAAGCCTCTCTGAGCTGTATTTGAGCAGCCAGTGGGCTGCAGGAACAGGGGGCCAGCAGACCCTGTTTCACATGGGGGCTTGTCCGGGAGATACAGCCAGAGACTCAGTTTGGCAACCTGGAACATAGAGGGGACCCTGCAGTGGCTCACTGAGGAGCAGGCAGAGACCCAGAAGGCACTTCAGGCTTTCCAGCAGTCCCACCAGGTGGAGAGGCAGGCTTTACTCGCCTGGCAGGCAGAGCAGCAGAAGACCCTGCAGGATTTTATCAAGGAGCAGTCTGTGGTGCAGCAGCAGCTCCTGCAATGATTGGTGAGTCCTGCAGGGAGAGAGGGCACCCGGGCCCCAGGCCTCAGCCTTTGCAAGATGGCCCCATCTGATGACCCTGATGCCTTTTTGGGCACCTTCGAGTGGGTTGCCCTGGGTGTGGGATGGGACCAGACAACTTGGGCCTTGCAGTTAGCCCCCTATCTAGCTGAGGAAGCACAGGCGGCATATATGGCCCTGACAGATGCCCAGGCTAGGGACTATGACAATGTCAAAGCTGCAATTTTGGACCGCCTGGGACACTTGGCCAAGAAATACCAGCAGAAGTTTGGGGCAGCCCGGTGGGCAGGTGGCGTGCAGCCCCAGGCCTTTGCCTAAAAGCTGACGGACTGGGCGACCCGCTGGTTGAGGCCTGATGCCCACACGGTGGGGCAAATAATGGACCAAGTGATCCTAGAACAGTTTGTTCAGTGCCTCCCAGACAGCGTGCAGGTCTGGGTGCAGTGACACCAGCTGGCCACCCTGGAAGCTGCAGTCCAGCGGACTGAGGAGAATGCCGAGGCAGACTTCCCCCCCAAAGAAGTGTCGGACCCTGTGGGACATGGAGGGATGCAGGAAGGCTCGAGAGCACCCCGCTGGGAAGCCAGTCGACCAGTGTCAGGAGGAGCCCAAGGGAACACCCAGCCGCCCGGGGCAGTTTGTGTGCTGGCGCTGCGGACAGCTGGGACATAAGAGCCGGGACTGCCCAGTGATGGACTGTGGGGCAGCGGACTTTTGTGGTTGGACTGGGATTGTGGGGTGGAGAAAGAGGCGCAGGTTGGCCACTATCCCGGTGTGGGTTGGGAGGAAGCCCCTGAGGGGTATAGTGGACACGGCATCAGTCTGTTCCCTCATACAGCAGTGCTTAGTCAAGCTGCATTGGCTTATCCTTGGGGAAAGGGTGCAAGTGAAATGCATCCACAGGGATGAGGAGTCTTGTCTCGTGGCTCAGGTACCCCTGGAGGTACAGGGAAGGTTTACTTGGCAGTGGGTGGGGGTAAAAGAGGAGTTGGCCTACCTCCTGGTCCTGGGAAGGGACCAACGAGGCAAGGGAGAAAGAGAACCCTGGGAGGAGGGGGCCAGGCTCTTAGGGAGGTTGTCCCTGTGAAAAAGGGGTCCCCACAGCTTCCAGAAAAAGACATCGAGGAGCCTAGACAAAAGGGCCAACACAGGGAGCCTGCAGGAGTGTCCAGTGAAGGAGTGGAGTTTCCAGGACAGGACCGCCCAGGGGAGGGAACCCCAGGGAGGGTAGCAGAAAAGCAGATAAAGAAAGCCAAACGGGAGAGGCCCAAACCCCAAGGAGCAGGGGGCCTGAACCAGAGGTAGGGGGTAGACTCAGGGCGGTGGGCTCTGACTCATCTCCCCCACCAGAGAAGGAAAAAGAGCATCCAGAGCGACCTGCCCAACCATGTGTGACCTCTGGGTGAGTGTGGGCTTGTGGGGTACCCCACCTCCTACTCAATGTGCATTTTGTAGGTGGGGCATGCCAACCCCCCCCCCCCCAGGGTTGAGCCTACAGATAGGCCTGCTGGGCAGGGCACTGAGCCCCAGCGTACAGTCCCCGGCCGAGGGAAGCAGGGCCGAGGAAGGCCTCACATTGGCTTTAGGCGGGAGGCATGTAGCAGAATACTCGTGCACCACCTCTGGAGCACCATGGTCTGTTAATGTGCTCTGATCAGCCTCCAGAAGTGTCCCTGTAGCAGGATGCTGGTGCAGAGGCACCTAATCAGCCCCTGCTCAGCCAGCCCCAATCAAGGGAGATTGGGGCTGGGGAAAGCCTGATGCCTGGCCTGTGGATTGGCTACAGTTGCTAGCCTGAGAGCTATAAAGGCTGGAAGGAGCCAGCAGGAATCAGGGGAATGGTCAGGGCAAGGTCAGTCTCCCGGCTGAGGGCTGTTGTGTTTGTGAGGAGCCAAGCAAGCCCCTAAGATTGTATATAGTTTAGCAGTGGTGGTGGGCACTGCACTGTAAATAATAAATACACAGGTGTTGCAAGTGGAAATCTCTCTGAGATTTATTTGGGCAGCCAGTGGGCTGCAGGAACAGGGGGCCAGCAGACCCTGTTACAGTCCCACAATGCCTGTTCTAGCCACTCTAGTCATCAATTTGAACTCTACTGCCCTGCCGTCAGGTAACTAACTGTCAGACCCGCCCTTTAAATTCCCTGGGAATTTTGAAAATCCCCTTCCTGTTCCTTATCCAGGTGTGGAGTGCTCTCAGCAAATCTTTCCAAGTGACCATGCCTCCACGTACCAGGCGATCCCCAGTACGAAGCAACGGCGAGGTGCTAGATCTCATCGTGTTTGTGGGGAGGAAGCTATGCAGTCCCAGCTGTGCTTCAGCCATAGGAATTACAATACCTTCAGACATATATCAAGAGACATGAGGGAAAGAGGCCATGATTGGGATGCAGTGCAGTGCAGGGTTAAAGTGAAGGAGCTGTGGAATGCCTACCACAAAGCCCATGAGGCAAACAGCCGCTCCAGTGCTGCCCCTGCAACCTGCCATTTCTACAAAGAGCTGGACACCAGGGTAGTGTAACCACTAGGCAAACTAGGCAGCTGCTTAGGGCACTAAGATTTGGGGGTGCCAAAAAGCTCTTGGGCCGGGGAGTGGCAGCTAAGCCCCATGTTCCGCTTGGGGGGTGGCAGCGCACGAGGGCTCCTTGCCCGTGTCCTGCTTGGGGGGCGGCGGCATGGGAGGGCTCCATGGCTGTGTCCCCGGGAGTGGGGTGGCTGCAGAGGATGTAGCTGAGCCTGGATAGCCCCCTGACCTGGGGGGAAGAAGCTGAGGGAGAGGGGGCGCAAGGTGGAAGTTTTGCCTAGGGCACAAAATAGCCTTGCACCTGCCATGCTGGACGTGATACTTGGGGACAATGCCACCTCCATTCCAAGGACCACCATGGACACTTCAGAGCCCAGTCCAACAAGCCAGGAAGAAGGGGAGGAAAGTGGGAGTCAGGGTGCTGAGGCGGAGGAAGGCACCCTGGAATCTGTAGATGCATGCAGCCAGGAGCTCTTCTTGAGCCAGGAGGAAGGTAGCCAGTCGCGGCGACTGGTGCTGGGGAAAGACAAACACCAGAGAAGGTTCCCAATGAGCGTTTTTTGGAAGGAAGTTATTCAGTGCGGGCTCTTGAGGCAAGGAGGGTTTGGGCTGCATGCGTGCTATGACAAAGTTCCAAGTCTGTATTTGTGAGTCCCGTGCTTCCTGGCAGATTTAGGGGTCTCAGAAACTCATCTAGGCCCCAGAGTGACTTCCCTTTTCCAGTAACTAATTAGGGGAGGCAGAAAGGGGGGAGCCCAGGCCCACCCTCTACTCCGGGCTCCAGCCCAGGGACCCTAATAGTATCAGCTAAGATGGCTGTCCTTTTAGCCACAAAACACAATACAATTCCCTGGGCTACTTCCCCACAGCAGTCCCCGCTTCTTCAAACTCCACTTCACCCCTACCTCAGGGCCTCATTTTTTGCATATGATATGTTGTCCAGCACTAAGTCTCACCAACAGCACAACTTCCTTCCACAGCTCCTGACATCCACACCCACCTGATTAACTGGGAAGGTTTTTAACTGGTTTCAGCCAGCCCCTGATTGGCTTCAGGCGTCCCAATCAGGCTAGCTATTTCTGCTGCTTTCTAGAAGCTTCTTAATTGGTCCCAGGTGTCTTGATTGGCCTGGAGTAGCCTTTGTTTGGCTATCCAGGGAACAGGGACCTGCACATCCTGAGGCTAATATACCTGCCTTCCAGCACACTCTTATAGCCTTCTGGACTGATTCCATCACAATGCCTAGATGGGAAATAGGGTGTTGATGTGCGCTCTCACATCGCGGTAATCAGCTCTCTTCAAAGGTCTCATCCAGAACAGGCAATACGCTTGTGCAGGTTTATTAGAAGAGCCACCGTGGCCCTTGTCCCAGTCAGGCTAATATGTCTGCACCACTGTGCTGTGAGGGGTAGAGACCGACCATTGCTGCACACAGGCAAGCTGCATATGGGCCAGGGTGGAAGCCGCATTGTAGTAGAAGACTCTTCCCCACCCTCAGCAACAAGATACCTTCCGGATGAACTCCTGTGGAAAATGTGGGGACAGTGTTCAGTATAGGGGCCCCATGCAGCTATTGGCTCTCCCCAAGGCACAGAAACCCAGAGGTGATGGAATAATGTGACTGGAATAGCAGAGACTTGGTGGGTTAACTCACATGACTGGAGTACTGTCATGGATGGATATAAACTGTCCAAGAAGGACAGGCAGGGCAGAAATGGTAGGGGAGTTGCATTGTATGTAGGAGAACAATATGACTGCTCAGAGCTCCGGTATGAAACTGCAGAAAAACTCTAGAGTCTCTGGATTAAATTTAGAAGTGTGAGCAACAAGGGTGATGTTGTAGTGGGAGTCTGCTATAGACCACCAGACCAGGGGGATGAGATGGATGAGGCTTTCTTCCAGCAACTAAGAGAAATTACTAGATCACAAGCCGTGGTTCTCAAGGGAGACTTCAATAGCCCTGATATCTGCTGGGAGAGCA
This sequence comes from Dermatemys mawii, assembly GCA_007922305.1. Taxonomy (NCBI): domain Eukaryota; kingdom Metazoa; phylum Chordata; order Testudines; family Dermatemydidae; genus Dermatemys; species Dermatemys mawii. The sequence continues at coordinate 21,994,004 of ML677359.1, read as the reverse complement.
ATACAGCGGTGCACAGACAATCCAGGAAGTTTTTGGGAAGTGTAGGGGACAATTTCCTGGTGCAAGTGCTGGAAGAACCAATTACGGGCAGAGCTCTTCTTGACCTGCTGCTCACAAACTGGGAAGAATTAGTAGGGGAAGCAAAAGTGGATGAGAACCTGGGAGGCAGTGACCATGAGCTGGTCGAGTTCAGGATCCTGACACTGGGAAGAAAGGAGAGCAGCAGAATATGGACTTTGGACTTCAGAAAAACAGATTTTGACTCCCTCAGGGAACTGATGGGCAGAATCCCCTGGGAAAATAACATGAAGGGGAAAGGAGTCCAGGAGAGCTGGCTGTATTTTATAGACTCCTTATTGAGGTGGCAGGAACAAACCATCCGAATGTGTAGAAAGAATAGTAAATATGGCAGGCAACCCCCTTGGCTTAACAGTGAAATCCCAGCTGATCTTAAACACAAAAAAGAAGCTTACAAGAAGTGGAAGATTGGACAAATGACCAGGGAGGAATATAAAAATATTGCTCAGGATGTAGGAGTGAAATCAGGAAGGACCAAATCACACTTGGAGTTGCAGCTAGCAAGAGATGTTAAGTGTAGCAAGAAGGGTTTCTTCAGGTATGTTAGCAACAAGAAGAAAGTCAAAGAAAGTGTGGGCCCCTTACTCAATGAGTAGGGTGACCACATAGCAAGTGTAAAAAATTGGGACAGAGGCTAGGGGGTAATAGGTGCCTACATAAGAAAAAGCCGCCAAAATCGAGACTGTCTCTATAAAATCGGGACATCTAGTCACCCTACTCAATGAGGAAGGTAACCTAGTGAAAAAGGATGTGGAAAAAGCAGATGTACTAAATGCTTTTTTTGCCTCTTGTCTTCCCGAACAAGGTCAGTTCCCAGACTACTGTACTGCACTGCACAGCACAGTATGGGGAGGAGGTGACCAGCCCTCTGTGTGGAAAGAAGTGGTTCAGCACTATTTAGAAAAGCTGGACGAGCACAAGTCCATGGGGCCGGATGCACTGCATCCGAGGGTGCTAAAGGAATTGGCAGCTATGATTGCAGAGCCATTGGCCATTATCTTTGAAAACTCATGGTGATCGGGAGAGGTCCTGGATGACTGGAAAAGGGCTAATGTAGTGCCCATCTTTAAAAAAGGGAAGGAGGAGGATCCGGGGAATTACAGGCAGTCAGCCTCACTTCAGTCCCTGGAAAAATCTTGGAGCAGGTCCTCAAGGAATCAATTCTGAAGCACTTAGAGGAGAGGAAAGTGATCAGGAACAGTCAGCATGGATTCACCAAGGTCAAGTCATGCCTGACTAACTTAATTGCCTTCTATGATGAGATAACTGGTTCTGTGGATGAGGGGATTGCTCTGGAGGTGTTATTCCTTGACTTTAGCAAAGCTTTTGATATGGTCTCCCACAGTATTCTTGCTAGCAAATTAAAGAAGTATCTGCTGGCTGAATGGACCATAAAGTGGATAGAAAGCTGGCTGAATCGTCAGGCTTAATGGGTAGCGATCAATGGCTCCATGTCTAGTTGGCAGCCAGTATCAAGCAGAGTGCCCCAAGTGTCGGTTCTTGGGCTGGTTTTGTTCAATCTTTATCAATGATCTGGAGGATGGCATGGACTGCACCCTCAGCAAGTTTGCAGATGACACTAAACTGGGAGGAGCGGTAGATATGCTGGAGGGTAGGGATGGGATACAGAGGGACCTAGACAGATTAGAGGATTGGACCAAAAGAATTTTGATGAGGTTCAACAAGGACCAGTATAGAGTCCTACACTTAGGACGGAAGAATCCCATGCACTGCTACAGACTAGGGACTGAGTGACTAGGCAGCAGTTCTGCAGAAAAGGACCTAGGGATTACAGTGGACGAGAAGCTGGATATGAGTCAACAGTGTGCCCTTGTTGCCAAGAAGGCTAACGGCATTTTGGGCTGTATAAGTAGGGCCATTGCCAGCAGATCGAGGGACGTGATCATTCCCCTCTATTTGACATTGGTGAGGCCTCATCTGGAGTACTGTGTCCAGTTTTGGGTCCCACACTACAAGAAACATGCAAAAATTGGAAATACTCCTGAGGAGGGCAACAAAAAATATTAGGGGCCTGGAGCACATAAGTTATGAGGAGAGGTGAGGGAACTGGGATTATATAGTCTACAGAAGAGAAGAGAAGAATGAGGGGGGATTTGATAGCTGTTTTCATCTACCTGAAATGGGGTTCCAAAGAGGATGAATCTAGACTGTTTTCAGTGGACCAGATGACAGAACTAGGAGTAATGGTCTCAAGCTGAAGTGCAGGAGTGTGATAGGGCAAGGCCAGATGGCTATAGGAATGGGCTAAGGAACAGATATGTGAATCTCAGGCTAAACAAATCCCTGGTACCACTGGAACCTTCTAGAAAGCAGTAGAAACAGCTAGCCTGATTGAGACACCTGAAGCCAATTAGGGACTGGCTAAAACCAGTTAAAAACCTCCCAATTAGTCAGGTGGGGGTGGATGTCAGGAGCTGTGGGAGGAAGTTGTGCTGTTGGAGAGACTGAGTGGTAGACTATATATCATACCAGGGAAGGAGGCCCTGAGGTAAGGGTGAAGTGGAGTTTGAAGAAGCGGGGACTGCTGTGGGGAAGTAGCCCAGAGAATTGTGTTGTGTTTTGTGGTTAAAAGGTCAGCCCTCTTAGCTGATACTATTAGGGTCCCTGGGCTGGAGCCTGGAATAGAGGGCGGGCCCGGGCTCCCCACTTTTTGCCTCCCATAATTAATCACTGAGATTGAGAGACAACAGAGACTGTGCCAGGAAGGATAGCTTCTCCTCACTGGCTTATGATGAAAATGGCTCAATAGGCTGTGACCTTGTCTCTAGAGAGAGAAGGGCTACGTGGAGGGTCACAGTGAGCCTCTGAGGCTAGTGAAATCCACCAGGAAACGCAGGATCCATGAATATAAGGACAGAGCATTGTCACAACTGCTCTCAGGGGTGGGATCATCGTACACAGCGTGGCGGAAAAAAGAGGTTTTTTAAAAAAAAGTGCACTGGGGTTTTGGATTTTTTGTTTTGTTTTGGTTGGTTGTCTGTCTGTTTTGTGCCACAACAGAGGAGGTGATAAGAGCTCTGGTACAAGCCACAGCAGCCCAGCAGGAGGCCACTCGGGTTCAGGCCAAGACACAACAGGAGTCTGTGCGGTGTCAACAGGAAACTAATTAATTATTAATGGACCAGGTGATCCCAGGTAGTGTGCTCTTGCGAGAGGTGGTGGATCAGCTAAAGATATTCACCACCCAGCCCCGAGGGTCTGATGGGATGCAAACCCTGAAGGCCACTGTTTGTCTGCCAAAGATGATGTCAGAAGATGATGTTGAGGCATATCTCCTCTCGTTTGAGAGGACTGCTCAGCGTGAGACATGGCCCCAGGAGCAGTGGGTCAGCATTCTCGAAGAGGGCCAGAAAGCCTCCTTTAACCTGCCTGCCACAGATGCCATTGACTATCTCCAGCTGAAGGCAGAGATCCTAGCACGATCAGGGGTTACAGCAGCAGTACAGGCCCAGAGGTTCCATGTGTGGAAGTACCAGGAGAACAAACCCCCAAGGTCCCAGCTATTTGACCTCATACACCTTGCACGGAAGTAGTTACAGCCTGAGGCGTGCAATCCGAATGAGATTTTGGAGACCCTGGTGATAGATCATTACATGCGGGGACTGCCACCAGATCTCCACAAATGGGTAGGCCAGAATGATCCGTCCACCTATGACGAGATGATCACGCTGGTAGAAAGATAGATGACAGCCAGGAAATTGACCCGACTACCTAAGGAAGGCCCCTTTCGGAGCAAGCACCCAAATCCAACCGTGGAAGGTTGGGCAAAATCCCAGGAAAATCCTAGGTGGAAGAAGGGATGGACTGAAAACCATGGGGGACCCCAGAAGGAAGGGATTGGCCTAAGTGGGGGAAACCCTGGGTCTAAATCCCCTAACTCCTGTGATAGGGAAATGATTAGAAGCAATTATAGATGTTATGCATGTGGGGAGTAGGGACACATAGCAGCACAGTGTCCCAGCACCAAGGAGCCTATGCAATGTAACTTTGGAGATTGGGAGGTTCCGTGCTCCCTTATCCACCTTGCAGGGGTTGCATTAGCCCCACATAAACTACACGAGACCAGTGAAGATAAATGGAGTAGAGACTACAGCCCCTGTGGACTCAGGGAGTGCTATCACCCTTATATCAGGAAAGCTGATAAAAAGTAGCCAGCTGCTGCAATCCAAATACGTAGCAGTGACATGCATGCGTGGGGCCATAAGCCATTATCCCACCATCCTGGTGGAGATAGAGGTTCAGGGGAACCCCATTGAGGTGACTGTGGGTGTAGTTCCTAAACTCCTATATCTTGTAGTCACTGGGAGGGATTATCCAGGGTTTGATAATTTACTCCCCACCAGAGAGGCTGGAGGAAATTGGGAACCCTGAGGATGACAGCTTGCCACCAGGGGAATGTCAACCCACAATGTTCACTGAAATTTCTGAGGATCTGTTCTCAGCCCCCTGAAGGACCCGAAGACTAAAAAAGAAAGGAAGGCCGAAAAGGCCTTAGGAACCCGGATTCTGACCCAGGGTCAGAAGACTGCTCTAGTAGGCAAAGGGAGACGAGCAGCCAGCAGAGAAACTTCCACCCCAGAAAATGAGCCAGAGGCTGCCCCCAGCCATGATGGCGGTGAGCCATTGGAAGAAGCAGGAGCCAGTCCCTGGGAGCTTGGGCACATTAGTTCTGGGAGTCTTTTGGGCAGGACCAGGCAGAGGACCCTAGATACAATAGTTCCAGAAAAGAAGTAGCCAAGATAAATGGGATACCCGTGGATGGGAAGGTCCGGGGTCCAGGACCTTACTTTATGTAAAGAAAGATCTCCTGTTCTGTATGATGCAAATACAGGAGCAAGAGACACATCAATTTCTGGTGCCAAAAAAACATCAAAAGGCCATATTGAGCCTTGCCCACAGTCACCTATTTGGAGGACACCTAAGGGTAGAGAAAATCCAGGCACGGATCCTGCGGAGGTTCTTCTGGCCCGGAGTACACGAACATGTTCAGAGACACTGCATGTCTTGTCCAGAGTGTCAGTTACATAGCCCTCGCCCACACTTGCGGGCTCCTTTGGTACCTCTTCCAATAATAGAGGCCCCTTTTGAACACATAGCCATAGATCTGGTAGAACCCCTTGAGAAGACAGCTCAGGGCCACCAACATGTGCTTGTTGTACTGGATTACGCAATCCAGTACCCGGAAGCCTTTCCCCTATGCAGTACAGCCTCCAAGACAATAGCTAAGGAGCTAGTACAGATCTTTGCCTGAGTTGGGCTACCCAAGGAGATATTGACTGACCAAGGGACACCTTTTGTGTCCAAATTGATGAAAGATCTCTGTTCATTGCTTCATGTACAAGCCCTACGGACCTCTGTACACCACCCACAAACAGATGGCCTTGTGGAAAGATTCAATAGGACCCTGAAGGCCATGATCAGAAAAGTGGTGAGCCGGGATGGAAAAGATTAGGATACCCTATTGCCTTACTTCATGTTCGCCATCTGGGAAGTTCCACAAGCCTCCACGGGTTTCTCTCCATTTGAACTACTGTACGGGCGCCATCCCTGGGGCATACTGGATATAGCCAGAGAAGCCTGGGAAGAAGAGCCAAATCCTGGAAGGAACACAGTCGAGCATATACTGCTGATGCGAGATCAGATAGCCTGAGTTACGCCCATTGTATGCGAACACTTAGAGAGAGCACAGGAGACCCAACGAACGCATTAGAACCACCAAGCAAAGCTTCAGCGGTTCCACCCAGGAGATCGGGTGATGATACTGGTGCCCACAGCAGAAAGTAAACTATTGGCCCAGTAGCAGGGATCCTATGAAGTGATCAAAGCTGTGGGAGAGGTGAACTATAAGGTACGGCAGCCCGGCCGTCGAAAGCCGGAGCAAATTTACCACATCAATCTTCTAAAACCTTGGCACGATCGAGAGGCATGCATAGTCACCCAGGAGACCCTTTCCCAGGAGGATTATTTACATGAGCAAGTAAGGATATCTCCAGACTTGACGCTGATCCAAAAGAGCGAGGCAGCCGACATGATCAATCGCAACCGAGATGTGTTCTCTACAAAACCAGGGCGGATGACTGAGGCCTATCACCATATCCACATGATCCCCGGAGCCAAGGTAACATTGAGACCCTACCGAATTCCAGCAGCCAAAAGAGAAGAAATCAAGGCTGAAGTAAAGAAAATGTTAGAATTAGGGGTTATTGAAGAATCTCACAGTCAGTGGTCCAATCCAATTGTTCTAGTGCCTAAACCTGACAGAACCATAAGATTCTGTAATGACTTTCACCGACTGAATGAAGTATCCCAGTTCAGTGCATATCTCATACCACGCACTGATGAACTGGTTGACCGACTGGGTAGTGCCCGATTTTTGACTACATTGGATCTGACAAAAGGGTACTGGCAGATTCCCCTGACCAAAGAAGCTAAAGAAAAGACAGCATTCTCCACTCCAGACGGGCTATTCCAGTACACTCTCCTCCCTTTTGGGCTACATGGGGCCCCAGCCACATTCCAGTGTCTCATGGATAAACTGTTGTGCCCTTATACTAGTTATGCAGCATACCTAGATGATGTCATCATCCATATGCCAGAGAACCCACTTGGAGAAAGTTGAAGCAGTACTGCGCACCTTAAGGCGGGCTGGCCTCACTGCTAATCCCGCTAAATGTGCCATAGGACTAGCAGAGGCTAGATACCTGGGATATATTGTAGGAAGGAGCATAGTAAAGCCCCAAACTAATAAGCCAGAGGCGATTCAAAACTGGCCCTGGCCAATCCGAAAGAAGCAAGTCCGTGCGATCCTAGGCGTAGTAGGCTATTACCGACGTTTTATGCCCCACTTCGCTACCAGGGCAAGTGTCCTAACGGACCTGGTGAAGGCCTGAGGTCCAGACATGGTAAAGTGGACTGATGCAGCAGAGAGGGCATTCATCGACCTTCGGACGGCCCTCTGTAATGATCCTATACTTATAGCCCCGGACTTTAGCAAGGAATTTATTTTACAAACCGATGCTTCTGAGGTGGGGTTGGGGGCAGTTCTGTCACAAATGGTTGGAGAAGAACACCCGATCCTCTACCTAAGCAGAAAGCTGCTGCCAAGAGAACAGGAGTATGCAGTAATCAAGAGAGAATGCCTTGCTGTCAAATGGGCCATGGAGACACTGCGTTATTACCTCTTAGGCCGGCGATTTACTCTTGTGATGGACCATGCACCCGTCCAGTGGATGCAGCGGAATAAAGAAAAGAATGCAAGGGTCACCAGGTGGTTCTTATCCCTCCAACCGTTCCAGTTCCGTATTCGGCACAGGGCTGGATGCCACCACGGCATTGCTGATGGTCTGTCACGAGCACACTGCCTGGCATCCCAAGTTGCCCAACTTGATGGTGTTGAGTGAGGGGGAGGCTATGTGATGGGGGCGAGGCCAGATGGCTATAGGAATGTGCTAAGGAACAGATATGTGAGTCTCAGGCTAAACAAATCCCTGGTACCACTGGAATCTTCTAGAAAGCAGTAGAAACAGCTAGCCTGACTGGGACACCTGAAGCCAATCAGGGACTGGCTGAATCCAGATAAAAACCTCCCAGTTAGTCAGGTGGGAGTGGATGTCAGGAGCTGGGGGAGGAAGTTGTGCTGTTGGAGAGACTGAGTGGTAGACTATATATCATACCAGGGAAGGAGGCCCTGAGGTAAGGGTGAAGTGGAGTTTGAAGAAGCGGGGACTGCTGTGGGAAAGTAGCCCAGGGAATTGTATTGTGTTTTGTGGCTAAAAGGTCAGCCATCTTAGCTGATACTATTAGGGTCCCTGGGCTGGAACCCGGAGTAGAGGGCGGGCCCGGGCTCCCCGCTTTCTGCCTCCCGTAATTAATCACTGAGATTGGGAGACAACAGAGACTGTGCCAGGAAGGATAGCTTCTCCACACTGGCTTATGATGAAAATGGCTCAATAGGCTGTGATCTTGTCTCTAGAGAGAGAAGGGCTATGTGGAGGGTCACAGTGAGCCTCTGAGGCTAGTGAAATCTGCCAGAAAATGCAGGATCCACGAATATAAGGACAGAGCTTTGTCACGGAGGTTTAGGTTGGATATTTGGAAAAACTTTTTCACTAGGACGGTGGTGAAGCACTGGAATGGGTTACCTAGGGCAGCACATTTCATTAGGGTGTCTACCCACAGAGCCCCACCCTAGCTCCACCTCCATCCACTCCCTCCCACTTCCCGTCCCCTGACTTCCCCCTCAAAATGCCCAACCTCCCCTGCTTCTTGTACCCTGACTTCCAACTCCTAAGACCCCCCTACCCTAACTGCCCCCCTAGGACTCTACCCTCTACCTGTCCCTTGACTGCCCCAACACCTATCCAACCCCTCATCCACTGACAGACCCCCGGGACTCCCACACCTCATCCACCCACCCTGCTCCCTGACCACCCTCTCCAGAGACCCCCACCCCTAACCACTACCCTGGAACCCTATCCAATCCACCCTGCTCCCTGTCCCCTGACGGCCCCCACCCCTTACCTGACCCCTCAGCCCCAGCCCCCTTAACATGAGGCTCCTAGCAGCGTTTGGCTCAGCACAGAGCCAGACAGGCTGCCCCATGGGAGCAGGCAGCCCTGCTCCCCCAAGCACTGCTCTGTATTGGGGTGTGCCTGGGCACACCCTGTGCACACGCTTATGCTAAGGAGGAGGTGGAACCTCCTTCCTTAGAGATTTTTAAGATCAGGCTTGACATAGCCCTGGCTGGAATGATTTAGTTGTGATTGGTCCTGCTTTGAGCAGGGGTTGGACTAGATGACCTCCTGAGGTCCCTTCCAACCCTGATATTCTATGATTCTTTGACAGTATGGCTATGAAACAGAGTTTCCCTTGACCATGTGCTTACTCACCATTTTGGGGTTCCCATGGGTTATGTACGCTCGCTTTGGGATAGGCAAATTATGCTATTGCATAGACTGAGCTTGCACTCCTTAAGTGCAGGGGAATCATTGTTCTGTCTGGTGTGAACAATGCTGCCTCTGTTAAGTGTTGCATTTTGCCTTTACAGATACAGCCTTGAGATCTCAGCTGTCCGTGTTATCACCGGCCGAGAGACTGCAAAGAATCAGGAAGAGGCCGCATAGAAGCAAAGAAGAATGCTGCATGAAGTAATTCAGTAGTCACTTAACGAGAATCTAAAGGTGCAGTAGTGGAGGAAAAGTGAAAGGAGGATCCGCCAGCAGAATGAGGAACACCAGCAGAAAAACGTGGTGCTCCGGCAGCAAAGGACGGATCGACTGATAAGCCTCATGGAGTGCCAGGTGGACTCTATCCAGGCGCTCGTAGCCATACAGATGGAGCACTACCACACTCACCCTCCCCTGCAGCCCTTGTCCCAAAACTCTTTCTCTTGTACCCCCATGTCACCTCTAACCCAACATCTAGGTTCTTACCGCCCCCAGCTGCCTCCAACACCTGTAGCTTCACCACCCAGCCATGAAAACTACGACCCTTATCCACTACACTCAACCCCCATCACCATGCATTATAGCCATCCCTGACGTGCAGCACTTATTGCGCAGCACTCCAGACAGGAAGTCTGAGTATGATAACAGGACATAACGCAAGTCTGTGATTGTACCATTCCCCACTCCACCCCCTTGCCCTTTCTGTTTCCCAAGCAGTTGTGTGCTGTCATCGGCCAAGTCCAGCTTCCCATACAGATAACACCCGCGGTCCTTTAAAGGCCAAAAGCACACTCCACGGTCATTCTGCATTGGCTCAGCCTGTTGTAGAACTGCTCTTTGCTGCTGTCAAGGATCCCCGTGTAGGGTTTCATGAGCCACAGCGACCAGGTGGGCTGGTGCCAGAATTTGAATATGCATCCCATCTATTGCCCCTCAACAGTTAGGGAAACTCATTTGTGCAAAGCCAGCCACAATATCATGCGTGTTACCCAGAGTCACGGTTCTTCTGAGCAGGATGAGATTAGTGGTCCTGCAAACTTGCATCAATGCAATTCCAGTGATTGACTTTTCCACTCCAAACTGATTAGCAACTGATCAGTAGCTGTCTGGAGTTGCCAGCTTTCAGATTACAATAGCCACCCACTTCTCCACCATCAGGGCAGCTCTCAATCTCGTGTCCTTGTGCTGCAGGGTGGAGGCGACCTCCTCACCCAGTCCCATGAAAGTAGCTTTTCTCATCCAAAAATACTGCAGCCACGTCTCCCAGACTTGCATGACGATGTGATCCCATCACTTAGTGCTTGTTTCTCGAGCCCAAAAGTGGTGGTGAGCATGTCTGTGAATGCCACAAGCAATCTCGTGCCATATGCGTTACGCAAGTTGATATCATTGTCAAAGTCCTCACTGTCAGTTTGGATCTTAAGGAGTAACTCAACTGCCCAACATGACATGCTGGCGAGACTCGTTAGCACGTTCCTCAGCAGTTCGGGCTCCATTCCCGCAGACCAAAAGGGAAGACCGAGCGCACTGCACAAAAAACATTGAAAGGTGGTGCCAACTGTGGATGGAAGCACAGGGATTGCTGGGATTCAAACTGATGCATGACAGGGCTTTGGGACAGGACCCGGAATGCCCTGCACCTCCCACCCCCTTTCCACAAGCCACAGCGCCAGAATGGGAAGAGGTGCTCTGTGAGATAGCTGCCCATAATGCACCGCTCCCAGTACTGCAGATGTGGCCATGCCACTGAGCTTGCAGCTGTCATTGTGGACATACTGCAGCTCTTTCCGTGCTGCGCTCTCTGAAGGCTGGTTTATCTCAAAACACTCTACATTTGCAAGTGTAGCCATGCCCACAGAAGAGCTGTAGTTAGCCATGCAATTAAGGTTGGACAGGTCAACAACCAGTTCTACTTTATTGGCAAAAAAGAGCAGTTGCATGAAACAGCAAAATATTTAACGTTCATTTTTTATGTGAGTGACAGCAGGCTGAGAAATGACTATATTTCCTGGATTTCCTAGCATAGCAGAATCCCTAGAATTGGCCTTCACAAGGTCCTTTCGATCACATGCTTTCCTGCAGCTGCTTTCTGTCTGGTAAGTGGATGGGACATAATGGCAACCAACCTGTCAGTGCTGAAAAGCTAAAAAATGTGACACCTCTTTCCCTAAATTTGAAGGGCTTATTTTATAACTTGGAGGAACATATGTGATTTTTTTAAATCAGGCAGCAGTTATTTGGCAAAAATTCAGCTGCAAAACTCACCTAGTGGGGCTTAGCTCCCATATTTTGTCTCTATAGGCACAAAAATTTCCCAGTGACAGTCTCTGGGAGGTTCATGAGTGGAGAGAGCAAGCAAGCACAGTATCAGAATCAAGTTCTGATCTATCTTCTGAGAAAATTTCACTTTTAAAATCACAGCTAATAGGAAATCTATTGAAAAAAAACCCAGAATTTGGAGAGACAAATCCGATCCTGATGCAACAATTAATTACAGTGGACTAACACCAGCAATGATTTTGGTCTTGGTTTCTAGGCGTAGTGGATGTAGATATGTACTTGGTATGTCAGTGTCATTTTTCTACTCCCCTGTTAACTCAAATTAGCTGGGGAGGGATTGAAATTGAGGAGAATCTTGTGATCTATTTTATTTAACATTTAAAGGTGGCGCCAATTCTTGTCAAATTTAATTTTCAGGAAACTCAGATAAACAGAACCAGTATGAAGCTGAGGATGGCAGTGTGACATGCATGCTTCCAGCCTTCTATACAAAGGACAGTTCTACCAGTTATACTTCCATCAGTGGAAATTCTTATTCCAGAATGAGTGGCTTTTTTTGGTTTAGTTTGAGCCCCTTCCCAAATGATATAAACTAAATTGAAGAAAGGTGCTTCTGATGGAATGCTGTCCACACAGGGATATACTGGTATGTCTGCTTAAATTTACACCCTGGTATAAATGATTGTTGGAACTCTTTTTTTCTGTATTGGTGGAGGTGAAGGGAGTGGTGGAGAATCTGGGGGCCAACTGACTGCATCAAATAGCAAAATACTCTCGTTTTCTTTTGTTTTTTTGGCGGGGGAGGGGGCTTCTGAGGTACAGTAGTCAGATTACTAGTCACAGAAGGCCTAGTGGTTCATATACAATAAGCCCACATATTTTAGGGTGCTTATCCAAATTGCCAAATATTTAGTAGTTTGCGTATCATCTATTTTCACATTTACCTTATTCTAGAAAGGGAGATTGGATACTGGAGAAAATTTCTCTGTGGAGAAAGCTGGTTGCTTCAGATTGAGATCATAGTCATGTTTTAGGCTCAGGGGCAAGTTTCCTAAATACAGGGTGTTGACAATGCTAGTGTTAGTTGATCTAAGGCAGCAAGCTATTCAACAAAGGAATGTGTGAACAGTGGGTGTTGTGATATAAGCCAATGGTAAAATTTGAAATTTCTCATGAATGGAGGGACTGCATTTCCTGCACAGCTAAAACACTTAACTTGGATTCATCAGTTGTTCTCAAGACTTAACGCCAAAGATGACAGGTGGCACCGTATTTAATGTGCTCTCAATTGATATTCCTCCCACTTAATAAGAGCTGTTGATGCAAGCAGTACAGATGGATCCTCAGCTCAGAATACTAGTCCATCATATGACTCAGGAACCAAATATGCTTTTACATGCCAACTGCAGCCAAGACATATTACAAACCTGAAGCATGGATTTATTTTTGACTCTGTAAAACACTTCTGTAGAATGTATCATTTTGCTTTTTTAAAAAGCTTAGTGTCAGCACACTAAGGAAAAAGGGTTAAAATTATTTCCTTTTTGGAAAGGAGGTAAAAACCAAAGAATTCTAACAGTTAATTAATCAATGTATTTAAAATGGATAGAATATGCAAAACACAGTATGTTCTCAACACTATTATTGCAAATGGAATTAGAATGATTGTTTCCTAAAACTGCTTGTTTACCTGAAACAAAGTTTTCTGAAAAATATTGATCACATTTGTGAGTGCTAAGAAGGCAAATTAATGTGTACTGGGATTACTATGTTTTGGTGCTAGCCAGGTTTTGTATGTTAATGTAAATAGATAAAATAATGTTTAATTCTGGTTTCAAAGACAGCTACGTAGAGTGATATTGTTGATCTAAAGTAACAGAATACAATTTTAAAATTAACTTTAAAATGCTAGCCAATAGCAAAAATGTAATCAAAATTATAGTTCAAATCCAAACATTGAGAGTAAATTATGTCTAGTTGTCAAATGTCAATTTCTTAAACACTATCTTGCACTGAAAACTGCTTCTTGCATAAAACAGTCACAATCTACCTATATTCCTAAATGTTGTGTTATGTAATTTAATTGGTGTGAAACCAAGTCTCTCAGTGCCTGTAATTCATATCAGGCCTAACACACACAACACACTTGTCAGAAAATTTAGCCAAACCATGTCTTGTAAGGTATCATAAAAATTGGTCACATGCTGACCATGAATACAATTGTGCGAGGGATGTTCAAAGAGTTATTTATGTATGCTGGACATATGTTCTTAATATGTTTTGGCAGCAGTGAATATACCAAGCTTGCCCTAGACAAAGGAATGTGGAATTACCTGTCTGCCTGACTTGATTACAGGCAGAGGACAATGAAAGTACATTTACATAGAAGGTAAACAAAGAAATCAAACTAATGAGTGGTGGAGGAAACATTTTGATGGGCACAGCGATGAAGTTTGAACCCCCAGGGGATCTTTCTGACTCTTGAGTCAAAGACAATGAACTTTGGGAAACATAAGGGGAGCAAAGAAACATTTTAGTTACCCGTCACTTAGGAAACAAAAGGGACAGCACCCTCTAATTCTGTGAACATTGGATCCTCTTGCTAGAAGGGCTGGAGATGTTGGTTTATATAAGCGAGAAAGCTATTTAGGCAAAGATTGTAGTTTGCTAAAGTTAAGTCTTGGACACTAGAAAGCATGTTTTATTTTGTTTGTAACCATGTCTGTCTCTTTTACTCTTACTTGGTATCACTTAAATCTAAGTTCTTTATTAATAAACATTCTTAGTTTTATGTAGACCATCTCAGTGCTGTTATACTGAAGTGAAAAGTTTATTCTCAGCTAACTTAACAGCCTGGTGTGTGCACTCCCTCTTTGGAGGAAGTAAACTTAATTTCTGTTAATGTCCACTAAGAGCGACTGGACACTGCAGATACACATCTCCGGGGAATTCAGGAACTAAGGTTCACTGTATGTTACCTACAAGGTAAGTTGAAGATGGGCAAAATCTCAAGTTTGCTGCTGAAGTGGACAGACTCGGGTGGTAAGAAGCTGACACAGTTTAAGCCCCGGAAAAACTCACTCTTGCTGAAGCAGACAGGTACCAGTGGCTTATGGTTTTGGGTTTCCTAAGGAGAGTATCAAAATTGGGTAGAGGGACACAAAGGAACCATTTTAATTTTTAAACTTCAAAGAGTTCTTAAAATACCTAAATACATTTTAATTAGATTCACACTTAAACATTAGAATGCAGCTTTTAACTTCAGTTTCTGAATCAGTATGGAACACCCTTTGTCTTTGTTTAAATTTTGCAGTGATACTGTGTTAGCATCATGGCGTTCAGCTGCATCCTTTTCTGTCTTCCTTTTTCAGCAGTGTGTTATTTTTCTAGACTAGACAAGACTTACCACTTCTTTTGTAGTAATGTGTGTGATGAATTGGCTAATGTCTATAGGTAATATTGGCCTTTACTGAATAGAATTAAAATCTTGGGTGAGAAAAAGGAATGTGTTAATGTGGTGATCAACAACCCATTTTCTACCAATAATTACTACAAATTACAAGCCACAGAAACAAGGAATGGTAGATGGAATCTTAATTTTCTCTTAATGCTAGTTCAGAGATGTGACTCACCACCACACACATTATTTTAGTCACAGGAGTATTTTACTAAGTAGGGCATACCATGATAATTGACTACTTTTAATAATGAAAAGAAATAAATCACTTGGTTTGTTTAATATCAGTCTCTTCTGCTCTTTCTGGTAGAAACCACCACAGCACAGGACTTTCTGGCAGAAACCTCTTTCAGCAGAGGACTACCTAATGTGGGGATACTTCTGATTCACCCTCCCTCCCGCCAAGCCCTAGAGCAGGGATGGGCAAACTTTTTGGCCCGAGGGTCACATCGGGATTGCAAAATTGTATAGACGTCTGGGTAGGGAAATCTGTGCCTCTGCAACCAGCCTGGCCCCTGCGCCCTATCTGACTCCCTCCTACTTCCTGCCCCTTGACTGCCCCCCTCAGAATCACTGACCCATCCAACCTTCCTCTGCTCCTTGTCCCCTGACTGCCTCCTTCCGAGACCCCCCCAATCCTAATTGCCCCCCCAGGGCCCAACCAACCCCCCCCCCTGCTCCCTGTCCCCTAACTGCCCCAACCCCTATCCACACCCCCACCCTCTAACTTCCCCCAGGACTCTCTGCCCTTTATCCAACTCCAACGCTCTCTGTCCCATGACAGCCCCCCCAAACCTCCGCCCCATCCAACTGCCCCCTGCTCCCTGACTGCCCCCTGGGACTCCCTGCCCCTTATCCAACCCATTGGACCTGGCCCCCTTACCATGCCGCTCAGAGCAGCGTCTCTGGTGGCCTGGCTGGAGCCCGAGATGCTGTCCCGCTCTCCCAGAGGAGTGCGCAGCTCCACCCCTCAGAGCGCTGCCCATGTGGTGGCATGGCTCTGGGGGAGGAGGAAGAACAGGGGAAGGTCCGGGGGCAGCCTTCCCAGCTGGGAGCTCAGGGGCTGGGCAGGACGGTCCCATGGGCTGGATGTGGCCCGCGGGCCGTAGTTTGCTCACCCCTGCCCTAGAGGAACTAGAGCTTTTCAAATAAATGGATGAAAATTTACTTTAAAAGTGGCAAAAATATTTTTTATCCTCACCTCATTCCCTGAAGTGAACAAGCATTTTACTGAAGCTTTTAAAAAAATTATCTTAAGGCAGTGAATAAACATGGAAAATTTCAGCCCAAATGGTTAAAGTTGGAAAAGTTATAAGCAACTGAAAAGATAGGCTTATAATAGAAAGTGTTAGTTAGCCTTAACTGTAGCCATTGTTACCAGTTTCATATATAATTTAAGCACCAAATAAAGTGGTCTGATTTTTCAGAGGTTCTGAGCACCCTGAGCTTCCATAAATATGCATTGAGATGCCTACTTTTAGGCACTCTTGTCTGAAAGTGTTGACCTAAATACTTTGATTATAGCAACTGGCATGCTTTGAAAAATGTGACAATACTGATATGTCTGTAGTTCTTTCTAAAAGAAACTAAACAGTGCCTGCACTGATTTTTTTGACCTTGCCAAAGCAGTGGAATTTTCCTCTTTGGTCACAGATCCATACGTGAACATGACACACACCATTTCTTGCTGTGCTTATTTGTTTTATTATTGTAGAGTGTTAGTAAAGAAATTTACAACACTGAAAGAGTCAGGAAGGGATTAGGTGTGAATTTTTTCTTCTGGAAAATTAAACAGCACACTGAGTATCACAGTCTTTGTTTATTTTATGTTTAATTAAGGTTGTCTATTGCATTTCTTCCAGTGTCAATAACTGTACAATTGTTGCCCATTGTTTCAGCATTCAGAACCAGCCATTTTCCTTTATAAGCAAAACTAGTACAAATGTAAAGATCAGAAAATTGAATTTACTCTTAGTAGTACCTTTAAATCTGGATTAGTTTGCAGTTGCTGCATAGTAATTGTGTAATTCTTGAAAGGAATTTCAATTAATTATATTTAGGTGACAACTAGCTGTAATAGCTATCAGTATTCCTGTCATACACTCAACATAGGCTTTAAACTACACTTGATAAGTCAGTGGCAGAATCAGGCATCATTTGAACTCCACTTAAATGACTGAAGAAGTTAATAATTAAAATGGACCTCTGTAACAGAATCTTACTTGATCTGACATTAGACTCCTACTGCTGCCTCAGTTTCTTCAATCTAGTTAATTCACTGTCTCATTCTCTGCAAGTCTTTTGGCACTTCAATCTGCCACTTTTGGATAGGCCAATTCTCATGTTTCTTGTAGAGTTAGTTCTTCAGCCGAATCAGAAAATCCAGCCCTACTTCAGGGCAGGGAGGAAGGGGCATAGGGAGAAATGGAGCCACAAGTCCCATAAAATAAGACAGACATCCAACAAACTCATACTGGGTGTCCCATTATGACACCTAGGACAAACCTCAAGTCCACACAATGCTTTTGTCCTCAATTGGCTATATAGGTCCTTTTCTACACCCACTGGGCTCAGCAGTCCATTTGGTCTATTGGCAACAGAAATGGGACTTTCTCCTCGTACCCTAACCCATATTCCTAATCAAGTGTGAGTGTCAACTCCTTCAACTGTTCATACTATCCTATTCAGGCTGTGTTACCTCCTCTTGGAGGCTCTTTCTCGAGGCCTCTTAATTCCTTTGCATTAGGGTTCCTTCAACTAACCTTGTATCAGAGCTGCAAGGACCATCTCCTCTCTCTCTCACTCTCTCTCAGTACCTTAGTTCCCTTTGCACAAGAGATCTCAGCTGGTTCCACTTCAGGCTCCTGGCTTTGGAAAGACCTTCTCCAGCTCTTTACTAGACCAGTGCCTCCTAACTATTTTAAAATTAAATTTTATTTGATTTTCCTTCTAACTTAGCAGGATTTCTCTTATAGGAAGCACCCCCATTCCCCCTGGCACATGATGATTGGTCAACTGACCCAACCACCAGCCCAAATCCATCACCTGGGAAAAGTATGTCTGAGCCCAGCTACCCTGAAAGGACCAGTTTACACTATAACAACACCTAACACAGCATATTAACATGTCTAATCCAACCCATTTTGTACTAGTGTCTCCCCATGCCAGACTTGCTTTTTATTTTTTCTTAATAAAAAACAAAAATTATTTCAACCTCTTTTATTTAGGGGGACTTGATCAAAGTCTGTCAAGAAAATCTCCTGTGAGATTGTGTATTATTACCATATGAACTATTAGCCAGGATTTTTGCACTGTCAGTGAATAGCATTCCAGAAGTAGAGCTTATGCTTATAAAAGAATGTGCCCAGAGAACTTTATGGCTGAGATAGTCAAAGATGCCTAAAGGATTTGGATGCCCAATTCCTATTTAAAATTCATACTTTCTGGGAAACACCAGTATTTAATCCCCTTTGAGCCCCAACAATTTCACAGAAGTTGAAGGAAAAATGTGACTTCTGCTCTCACATCAGGGTAAACTTACTAAACTGCTTTTTGTTAAAGCATGAAGCCACAAAAAGTGGATTTTGAACATCAGTCGGAGTTGCGGACACTTGGCATTTCTGAAAATCAGTCTTATTTAGATACACAGATAGTTCCCCTTTTTTCCCCGCAGTTCATTTGAGCACACAGAACCCTTTTGAAATGTCCCACAAGCCATTGCTTCAGGGACCTGTGCTGAGAACTTGTAGACCAGATACCCAGAGGGTCATGGAACTGCAATTGTTGATTAAAGTGCTATAGGTAAGCATGGGGTACAAATCTACCCAAAATGGGATAACTAGTGTGGATGCATAGTACCATTGTTTCTTACACTGGTGAAATCCCACCACTACTAGCGCAGTCACTTTCTAGGTGATTATACCTCTTGGGCATTTAATCTTAGTTAAGACAACTGCACAGCTCTTGCTCTCACTCATATATATTTAGTACAGACTGTGAATGAATCCTGCAGTCTTACAATGTCTGATGTTGATTTCTTCAATAGCAAGATTGTCCTCAAATTAGAAAATTTCATTTTAAGTTATCTCTTTGTATTGTTTGGAATTAAAACCTCTTAAAAATATACTTTGTGTAATAATTCAGTCAAAATTCCACCCCCTTGTTCCCTTCAGGTCTAGCACAAAATGTCATTACAGTTTCTAATTAGGAAAACTATATTTTGCCTCACTTGCCACGAAGATGAGGGTAACAGTTTTACACTATCGTTAATACCATATTTGCGTGGATGCCACAGAAGCAGGGATAAGTATTCCTCTCCCACACTCTGTGTCAAGGGCTGTCAGGGTGGGACAATTTGTATAAAGATTTTTTTTTAAAATGAAATTTTAAATGGCCTCATTCAAATGCCCAGCGAAATCCTTCCTAACAAGACAGAGCGACTTTAAATATTGCCAGAATGAATCCAAACCGGACAGAGATCTAGGGCAGGTCAGCACTGCTAGGCAGCCAGTGACTCAGTCCCTTCTCTGTTCTCCCTCTCCAGCTCAATCTACACCTGGCTGCCCTTCAGACACACAATTCTGCCTCTTCCTCCAGAGCTCCTTTCAGCTCGGCCTCTTCTTAACTTCCTCCCTCAAATCCTCACCTTGAACTCCCCCTATCACGCTCCCCGACCCCCCAGAGCGCCTTAGCTTCCTGTGCCTGCCCCGAGTCCTGCAAAGCTCCTAAAGAGCCTCCCCCGCTCAGTCCCCCCATCCCCTGCGCCTCGCTATCTCAGCCCCCATCTCCACTTCACCCTTCCGCTCCCCCCGCCCACCGCGCAGGAAGTGACCTGACCGAGCGGGAGGCGGCCGTTCGCTCGGTTGGTTGCTTCGTCACCAGGAACCGCTGTGTGACTCGTTAGGACAGAGCCGGGCGCAGAGGGCGGCGGCGGCAGCAGCAGCCGGGGACGGCGCCAGCGGCAGCCATGGCCGGGAGCGGGAGTGGGCTGCCCGGGGAGGCGCCTGGCTTCGTGCCGCAGAAGGAGATCGCCTACAACAAGCTGCTGCCGTACGGGGACCGGCTGGAGGCCGAGGCGAGCCGCCTGCTGGCCCAGATCAAAGGCAACCTGGGCCGGGCCGTGCAGCTGCAGGAGTTGTGGCCAGGGGGGCTCTTCTGGACCAGGAAACTCTCCACGTGAGTCCTGCGGCCGGGCCGAGGCAGCGCCGCCCTGCGGGGAGCCGAGAACAAGCCGGGCCGGGACAGCTGGCGTGAGAAGGGCTGCGGGGTCGGTGTGTGGGTATGTGTGTGTGGGTGTGTACACACGCACCCGCCGTCGGTGCCTCCGGGGTATGCGTGTATGCGGGTGTGTACACGCACCTGCCGAGGGTGCCCCCAGGGTATGGGTATGGATGTGTGTACATACACCCGCCGTCGGTGCCTCTGGGGTATGAGTATATTTGTGTATGCACCCCTGCCATCGGTGCCTGGTACCCCAGTGCGTGCGTGCCTGCCTGCCTGCCTGCATGTACACCTGCTAATAGTATGAGTGCATGTACATATGCCATTGGTACCCTGGTCCATGAATGCCTGCACGTACATATGCCATTGGTACTCCTGGTGTGTCAGTTTGTATGTACACATGCCATTGGGCCCCCCGGCATGCGTGTGTGTGGGCCATTGGTGTGTCATCCCCCCCACCCTGGTGCATGGATGTGTGTACACCCCTGGGGTGTGTGTGTTTGTATGTATGTACATGCACCATCGTTGCTCCTAGGGCGTGAGTGTACATGCACCATTGGCACCCCCAGAGTGTGTGCGCGCATGCATGTGTAAACACTGCCCTTGGTATCCTCCCACCCCAAGGGGTGTACAAACCTACCCTTGGTATCTCTGCCCTCCTTGAGGTTGTGTATGGGTGTGTATGTACACCTGTCCCTGGTATCCCTCTTGCCTTTGGTCGTTGTGTGTGTGAACGTACAAACCCTCCCTTAATACCCTTCCTGAGGATTAGGTGCAGCCGCCTTTCTTATCCCTTCCTTCAGTGGTGTGTTTGTCCTCCAGCTTTTCTCTCTACCTGCCCCCTAGTGCGTGTTTGCCCTGCTGTCCTCTGTACCTGCTGCGTGTGTGTTTGCACTCCTCTGGCGTGGGTGCCTTTTGCCCTCTATCCCTTTATTTCCCCAGAGTTTTTGCTCAACGTTAATGTGGCGGGGGGAAGTCCCTGTGGGCCAAGCAGTCTGCACACTGTGAAGGGGGATCAGTGACAGCAGCTCAGGCTGGGAGCAGAGACCCTCTTCTTTGGCATGTGACCGTACAAAAGTCCCCAACCCCTGCACAATGAATCTGTCCTGTGTCTATTAAACTCCAGCCCTCATTCTCCTCTGCCCCCAAGGACCAGAGGGACCTTTGTCTGGATCTATTTATAAAGATGACACCAGCAGGAGCTGGGACTGGAGCCAGGTTTTAGATTGTTGCAGGTTAAACCCTCTCTTTAAAGTAGCAGGACTGATGTTGCTGCTTCTGGGAGCTGCTGCTCTTGTTTCGGGGAGGTTTGGGAGCTTCTGCTGCTGCCCCCCCAACTTGGGCAATTTCCACTGTAGGCTCATATTGCAATAGAGACTAGACTCCCATTTCAAGGCTGCTTAGCCTGTGTGTCTCTGTGGAAGGAGGATTTTATTGGCTTTAATGAAAGTAGTTACTCACTAAGTCTTCACTTATTTAGCCAGAAACTGTACATGACTGCTCCAGCTCTCCTGGGAATAAGTTTGTACTAGTCATTGCTGCCAAAAGTAGCACACAGGTTTTTGTTCAGTGGTTTCTTCTTGCACATCTGTGTATACTTTGTGGGGAGAGTAGACTGTGATAGGGCAGTAGTTCTACTTTCCAAAGAAAGGCTATGTTTCAGGGAAACTGAATTAGACTCTGGAATATGTATCAGACCCAGTGAGTGACTTGTTGAGTTTAATCTCAGTCTCTTCTCCGGCACAAAATACTCTTTGTCTCTGCAAATGTTGTATCACCATGAATGATACAAAACAGTCAAAGTGTACTTTGGAATAAGAAGTACAGTAACTCCTCACTTAAAGTCGTCCCAGTTAACGTTGTTTCATTGTTACATTGCTGATCAAGTAGGGAATATGCTCGTTTAAAGTTGTGCAATGCTCCCTTCTAACATCATTTGGCAGCTGCCTGCTTTGTCCACTGCTTGCAAGAAGAGCAGCCCATTGCAGCTAGCTGGTGGGTGGTTGGAACCAGGGCAGCCCCCACATCAGCTCCCTCCTCTCCTAAGTTCCCTGTGCAGCAGCTGCTCAGCAGGCTATCAGTTGCCAGCAGTTCAGCTATCCCTCCCCCCCACTGCAATGTGCTGCTCCTGCCCTCTGTCTTGGAGCTGCTGCCTGAGACTCCTACTTCCCGAGGGGAAGGGTAGGAAGAGTGGGGCTAATGTCAAGCTGTCCCCCTCCCCCCTGCTCCTGCACCCGACTTATCCTATCTTCCATAGAGCAGGGAGGACACATAACACGGCTCAAGATGGAGGGAACTTGCTGGCTGCAAGCTGATCTAATTAACAAGGCAGTGTACTTAAAGGGGAAATGGGCATCTTTCTCTCTCTCTCTCTCTCTGTTTTACACACAGAGTGTGTGTCTGTGTCTCTGTCTGCCCTCCCTCTTTTCCTGCTGCCTTGTAGAGTGTGCGAGTTAACCTTTGAGGGCTCAGCCAATTGCTAATCATTTAGCAGTAAGGCACTCACTGGGAAATATCCCATCCTCTGACTCCTCCACCTCAACCAAGCTTCACAATCATCATCACTGTGAACCAGTATTAAATAGTTTGTTTTAAACTTATACTGTGTGTGTCATATATATGTATAATATATATATAGTCTTTGGTGAAAAAAAATTCCCTGGAACCTAACTCCCTCGTTTACATTAATTCTTATGGGGAGATTGGATTCGCTTAACATCATTTTGCTTAAAGTCACATTTATAAGGAACATAACTACAATGTTACTGTAAGGGCCAAGGGGGATGTTTCATCACACTAAACTAGGAGGAGTGGTAGATATACTGGAAGGGAGGGATAGGATACAGCGGGACCTAGACAAATTAGAGGATTGGGCCAAAAGGAATCTGATGAGATTCAACAAGGACAAGTGCAGAGTCCTGCACTTAGGATGGAAGAATCGCATGCACTGCTGCAGACTAGGGACCGAACAGTTAGGCAGCAGTTCTGCAGAAAAGGACCTAGAGGTTACAGTGGACGAGAATCTGGGCATGAGTCAACAGTGTGCCCTTGTTGCCAAGAAGGCTAATGGCATTTTGGGCTGTATAAGTAGGGCCATTGCCAGCAGATCGAGGAAAGTGATCATTCCCTTCTATTTGGCATTGGTGAGGCCTCATTTGGAGTACTGTGTCCACTTTTGGGGACCACACTATAAGAAAGATGTGGAAAAATTGGAAGGAGTCCAGAGGAGGGCAACAAAAATGATTGGGGGCTGGAGCTCGTCACTTATGAGGAGAGAACCGGGATTGTTTAATCTGCAGAAAAGAAGAATGAGGGGGGGTTTGATAGCTGCTTTCAACTACCTGAAAGGGGGTTCCAAAGAGGATGAATCTAGACAGTTCTCAGTGGTAGCAGGTGGCAGAACAAGGAGTAATGGTCTCAAATTGCAGTGCGGGAGGCTTAAGTTGAATATCAGGAAAAACGTTTTTATTAAGAGGGTGGTGAAGTACTGGAATGGGTTACCTAGGGAGGTGGTGGAATCTCCTTCCTTAGAGGTTTTTAAGGTCAGGCTTGACAAAGCCCTGGCTGGGATGATTTAGTTGGGGTTAGTCCTGCTTTGAGCAGGGGGTTGGACTAGATGACCTCCTTAGGTCCCTTCCATCCCTTGTATTCTATGATTGGTAAAGGCATCTTTGTCTACTGGGAAACTTAATTTTGTATATGTTCCTGATGTGAAAATCTGCTTCCTCTCTCACCTTTTCCTTGTTAAAGAGAGTGATTCAATTTTTAACCATTTTTGCAGTATTGAGAGGGAAACAAGTTTTAAGAGATTTTATCCTTTGGACCCACAGTTAATAAAATCATTTTGAGTCAGATGGGTTGCTCAGGCTCCATATTCTATTACTAGGTCCTGTTTACATCCAGATTGCTGGGTCTTAGGTGGGAGTTTCAAAAGGTGCCGCAGGCTGGGATTTTCAAAGGCTCCCAAAAGTTCTAGGCACCCAAACCCACTAGATATGCAAGAGGATGTAAGTGTGTCTTTAGTCTCTTGAAAGTGTCAGCCACAGGTGTTTTTGGAAAAAATCCCATATTAATTTATCCTAGATGTATGTTGACAAAAAGCTATTATTACCAAGTGATGGATGGTTGGGTTATGTAGAATGAGTTTATGGATTCAGTCCAGTTTCACTAGTGGATACACACATAAAAACTGGGGCCTCTTTTTCGTTATTCACAGTCCAAGGTCTAAATGAGCATGGAAATGAAACATGCCTTTCCTCCCAGAAGTGGCAGAGCTTTCTGGGTAAGCTTGCCCTTTGGTTAGCCATATTGTAACTACACTGTTGAAATTCATTTTCCAGTGCTTTCAAACCAGAGTATCTCATGAACATCAAAAGTACTGAAGTGCTGTCTTTCCAAAAGGGCATAACTGCAAAATTGGAATTTAATAGTCCCTTCTCCATAATAAGCACATTTGTAGGTGCAGTATTTAAGTATTATAAAACAGTCCACTAACAAAAATTGCATCAGTGCTCCCCCTGCTCTGTACTAATGGGAATATTAGCATAAATTGGGTTCTGGCATTTACTAGCATTTTTGCCATGGTGTTAACAAAGTCCTACAATGATTAAAAACAGAGCTGCCAGAGGTTTGTCTGTATTAGGTGTCCCGCTGATGCTAGTGATGTTTCTGGTGGTAACACCAGTGGGAATATTTTCTAAATTTTCTGGTGTAGATGTAAGTTGGAGGTGTTTGGAGCATTATAGAAATACATAAGTACATTTGAAAAACAGCCAGTTTCATATTTTCTAATGATCTGTTGTTCTGCCTGGCCATGTCATAAGATGCCATTTTTACATGGCGACTGCTGCAGTCCTCTAATCAGTGTATCACATCCATATGAATAACATTCTGTCTTTGCTAAGCACTGTGCATCTCTACAGCAATGACATTTGCTACATAACAGAGACTAATGAGTAAGTCCGTTTCCTAGAGATCTGTGACAACTGCATTTGGTAGTCTGGCTCCTAGATTCATTGTAAAGTGGCTCTTCACCTATGTAATTAAAAAAAGGCAAAACAGTATTTTTGAACACTTGGGAATTTAATACATACATGATTAGTCAAAACCAGATTTTTAATTATGTCAGTGCAAGTGACCTTGTGTTTACGAAAGAGTATTCTTGGATAGCATTTGTAGATGCAAAATGACTCACATGACTGCATTATGAGACATTTTGAACTTGATTGATACTGTTTTTCCCCTAGCCATCTGCTAACTCATACTGTTTACAGTGATGCCTGTTGTTTTTAGTCTTCTGGTAGAGGTTCATATGCTAATGCTGTCAAAACATGTTGTGGCATTTGTCAGTGGCTGAGAGGAAGGACTGCCTCTGAAGGTAGGGTGACTTTGGCAATTCATCTGCTGCAGTTAGGCTCTTTGCAGTTTGACAACGTGTATGTTGAACTAACCATTAGTATTCTGTAAACTGCAACTACTGTAACAGTTTAGTCAGTAGGGCAGTGAGTGCATTCCATCCAGAACAGGGGTGGGCAAACTATGGCCCACAGGCCACATCTGGCCTTCGGGACTGTCCTGTCCAGGCCCCTGGGCCCCTCCCCTGACTTCCCCCGGAGCCATGCTGCTGCTAGGAGCCTCATGGTAAGGGGCCCAGGGCTGGGGGTTGGATAAGGGGTGCGGGCAGTCAGAGGACAGGAAGTAGGGTGGGTTGGATAGGGGGTGGGGTCCTGGGGTGGTGTTAGGGGCAGAGGGTCTCTGGAGGGGGTGGTCAGGGAGCGGGGGGAGTTGATGGGGTGTTGGAGTCCTGGGGGGCTATCAGGGGGCGGGGGGTGGATAGGGGGTCGGAACAGTCAGGGGACAGGGAGCAAAGGAGGTTAAGTTGGGGGGGTGTCTCTGGAAGGGGTGGTCAGGGGACAAGGAGCGGGGGGTTGGATGGGTCGGGAATTCTGAGGGGACTGTCACGGGGCGGGAAGTGGGAGGAGGTCAGATGGGGCAGGGCCAGGCTGCTCGGGGAGGCACAGCCTTCCCTACCCGGCCCCCTGTACAATTTTGCAATCCCAATGTGGCCCTCGGGCTAAAAAGTTTGCCCACCTCTGATCTAGATTCATTTCTGTGCTGCTCTGTGAATCACAAAAGGGACAGGACTAGTATGTTTTGCCACTTCCTCTTTGAAGGTTGAATTCATTGTGTTTGTGATTCAGCTTGGTTCTCTCTACCGAAGGGGTAAAAAATGCCCTTTAGTTAATCCCAAGATTTTTGTAGTACTATAATGCACTGCAATGATCTTGGAACACGTTTTTTTTTTTTTTTTTTTTTTTTTTAAATAATACTGGGAGAGAAGTGGAGGTCAACTCTTTATTCCCTTTCCAGCTGTCCTACATAAGTTACACACTGATTTTCTGTATGAACTTATTTTACTATAACCAAAACCAGACAAAAAGGCAGAACCTTCAGGATGGTAAAGTTATTGTTTAGTTTTATTTCAGATATCCAAATTTAAAATGTTATATTATCATAATATTTTATAATGCAGTTAATGATACAGAAAAGGGAAAAAAGCATCAACAGCAGAGTAAATAAGTATATATGAACTTACTACATACAGACACACAAAATATTTGATATGTATATTTATACATGTTTTTAAGTGTTTATGTGTATTTAGTGTTGGGGTACACAAGGAGTACAAGATCATACCTAAATACATTTTCAGTTGAAAATCAGATACTATTTCAGTTCTTGCTGACAACTGCATCTTGGATCTTGTTTACTGCATATTGCAACAGCTGAGAACATCACTAAAACACAGGGTGGTTTTGGAAATGTAGCTGTTTCAGGTGTCCATGATGTCATCAGTTGTTTAGAAGAAACACAAAATGCTGAAATCAGATATCATCAGGAAAAATTCTTTTCAGGTCACATTTTAAAGGTATTTGTGCTTGATGCTTATGATTCATAGAATATCAGGGTTGGAAGGGACCTCAGGAGATCATCTAGTTAAACCCCCTGCTCATGCTGATTCTTTGTACACTCAAAATTTCCAGTGAAGTAAATTCTTTATTTGTGCCATGGATTCTTTATTTGTACCATGTACACACCCTATAAAGAGAGAGAATTCTCTCTTCCATTAAGACACTCAGGGGGCGCTCAGGGTTCCCTGCATGTGCTGCTCTTGCTTCCTCCCGGTAACTCCCATGAAGCTCCCACTGGCCGCGGTTCCCTGTTCCCGGCCAATGGGAGCTGCGGGGGGCAGTGCCTGGAGGGAGGAGCCCTCTGCCTCTTCCCCCTTCCCTCCTGGCCGAAGGGACATGCTGACAGCCGCTTCAGAAAGTGGCGCAGCACTCACAGCACCCGAGGTGGGCGGGGGGATGGGGGTGGGGAGCTTGGCGGGGCAGTGCGGGGAGCTTCACAGGCCGCAGGGAAGGGCTTGGTGGGCCGCATGTGGCTCGCAGGCTGCATATTTGAGACCCCTGATCTAGTCCAACCCCCTGCTCAAAGCAGGACCACTTCCCAATTAAACCACCCAATAGATTTTTTGCCCCATATCCCTAAATGGCCTCCTCAAGGATTGAACTCACAACCCTGGGTTTAGCATCTCATTGAAGACTTGTGCATATTACTTATTTAACTAATACAGATTGTGATTAAATTAAACAAGTTATTAATGTTCTTATTGTAATTATTATGACAAACAGTTTATTTTCCAGAGGATGGTGCAGCTGAGGAAGGACATATGGGTCTTTTTCTAGCATAGTAGAGGTAGATGCCTATATTCTTGGAGCTAAAGGACCAAGATTTGTTTCTAGCATCGTAGTTTTGTGTAGCTTAGGTAATTACTGTTGTGAGTAGCAACAGATTTGTTGCAGAATGTAGGAAGATGCCAATGCATGAAAAATGTGATTCATTTTTTGAATTACACGTTGCACATAATTAAAATGAATGTAAATCCACTCAGTAGGACAGGGGTGGACAAACTATGGCCCACGGGCCATCGTGGGCAGTGCTCTGGGGGCCGGGGCTGTGCACTTTTGTGGGGCAATGTGTTTGGCTCCGTGCGTGTTTGGCTCCCCTCTCCCCCAGAGCATGCTGCCACTGTGCACAGAATGCTCTGGTGATAGGGGAGGCGGGACTGTACGCTCATGCGGGGCAGCATGTCTGGCTCTGTATGAAGCCAAACATGCTGCTAGGAGCCTCATGGTAATGAGACTGGGGCTGGGGCGGGGGTGGATAAGGGGCAGGGGCAGTCAGGGGACAGGGAGCAGTGTGGGTTGGATATGGGGGTGGGATCCAGGGGTGGTGGGTAGGGGCGGGGGAGTTTCTGGAGGAGGCGGTCAGGACTCGGGCGGGGGGGTTGGATAGGGCATTGGAGTCCTGGCGGTCTGTCAGAGGGTGGGGAGGGGGATGGATAGGGGTCAGGGCAGTCAGGGGGCAAGGGGGGCTAAGTGGGGGGTCTCTGGAGGGAGCGGTCAGGGAACGAGGAGCGGGGGCGTTGGATGGGTCGGGGGTTCTGAGGGGACGGGAAGTGGGAGAGGGTCGGATGAGGGCAGGGCTAGGCTGTTTGGGAAGGCACAGCCTTTCCTACCCGTCCCTCTGTACAATTTTGCAATCCCGATGTGGCCCTCAGTCCAAAAAGTTTGCCCACACTACTACAGTAGATCTATCTGTGTGGTTGTAGTGATATTTCATTATAAGCTTTGCCTTTACTCCCTATTCTATCTGTGAAGAAATCATGTTATTCCAGGGCAAAAGTTGGGACTCAAAGGTACACAAGAAGAATTAAAAAAACAATTAAGGTAGTTTAAATGGTTTACAAACCATGGCTAACACTTATTTTTGCATCTCATATTTCAAAAACTGTTTTTATGGATCACTGTAGATTTGGACAGAAAACTGTCTTCTGCTACACATGAAAATTTTTTATTGGAAACCTTAGAGGATTATAGAAAAGTTACTAAATTCATAAGTGAAAGCAGTTCTCAGTCTTAACCACGGCAGAGCTTCCACCTTTCTGTAATATAGATCAGGGGTCTCCAAACTTTTTTGACTGCACACCTCTAGTAAAAAAATTTTTTTGAGCAGGCACCCCCACAGGGGAAGCCCTGCCCTAGTCCCGCCCCCATCCACTCCCTCTCATTTCCCGCCAGACTGCCCCCCTCAGAACCCCCGATCCTTGTCCCCTAACTGCCCCTCTGGGGCTGGTCTCCGCTGCGGCGCCGGGCTCCTAGGGCCGGTCTCCGCCATGTCTTCCGGGGCCGGGGTGCTGGGCACCCAAGGCCGTGGCACGTGGGGGCTGGGGATGGGGCTGCAGCTGCAGGGCCTGGCGCCCAGTTCCTAGGGCCAGTCTCCACTGCGGCACCCGGGGCTGGGGCTGTGGCACCCGGGGCTGGGGCTGTGGCATCAGGTGCCCGGCACCATGGTGCACGGGGTCTGTGACCGGGGTTGCAGCCGCGGCGCCTGTCTCCTCCGGCTGGGCCATTGCGGCTCTTGCAGAGGAGCCACAGGGGTAGCCCAGCTCCTCAAGCCTTATTGGAAACCTCCCGGGTTTCCAGTAAGGTAGGAGGAGCTGGGTTGTCCCGGTGGCTCCTCTGCAAGAGCCGCCATGGCTCCTCCTGCTGCGGTGGCCTGTGGTGCTCGCAGAGGAGCCACCCAGATCCTCCAGCCGCTGGGGCTGTCGCAGCTCCCTGTGGGCGGTCTCACCCACCTCTGGGGGTGACCGCACCCCAGTTTGACAACCACTGATATAGATAATGTTCTTCTACAGTTTAGAATGTTTATTTGATAGTACAGTACATTTTCTAAAAATGAAGAAGCCATGTACTCTAACTGTAAAATGAGAGACTAGTGTATAGCACATAGGAATACAGATAGATGTTTTTGTTTTTGTTTTTTAAATTGTTCTTTGAGAGCTACTGTGACACTGTACTGCGTGAGGAGTAAAAGTTAACTCTGCCTGCATGGGGATGGCAATAAGAATGGAAAAAGTAATAGCATTAACCCTGCTGTTTTCAGTGTCCAACTAAACTCCAAATCAGAACCCCTTATCATACAGTCCAGTCCAGTGGGTCTTCACTGTGCAGCACCATTGATCTGGGGAATACTTGCAAGGCCAGAGCATAAGGAGGAGTAAGGTCCTGTAATGTCACTGATGGACATCTTAAAGCAGGAATCGAATGGGGCAGTTAAGGTTGTGTGGGAAGTGTCACTTAACTCAATATTTTATGGTTGTCCAGAGCTTCCTATTTGTTTCACATAATGTTAACCTTCATTACAGGGAACTTGAACATTTCCTGGTTCTCCAGTATTTGAGTTTTCGGAATTAAACTCAAATATCGTGGAAGGGCACAAGGAGAATAGGACAATACTGAGTGCCTACTACCTTAATTCCACGTTAATATTTCTTGCATATGAGTAAAGACACATTCTCAGATGTGGATTCCCAAGAATCCTGTGGGATTCATAAAGCCCTGCACACACACACTCCTTATTAACTGTAATATTGTGTTCTTTTTGTGGACACAATTTTTAGGGTGCTGTGAAAGCTTTAAAAGTTTCATGTCGATGTTACTAGTGTTGGCTTCCTTAATCTTGGAATGCTGTTGAGGGCAGATTGCTTAGCTCCTTCATGGGAGGGAGTATTTTAGTGTCTTGATGCACAGTTGGATTAGTTGAAGATAATGATTAGAAGCTTAAAAATCTGTTTTTTTTTCTCCGCTTACATAAAGAAGTCTTTTTGAATCTGTAAGAACAGAAGCCATTTCATTGTTTAGTTTTGCGTCCTGTGCATAGTGATATGCTTACACTCTGGAGACTTGTGTATTCTTAACTTTCTTCCCCTTCTGTTTCTTAAAGGAACAGCATTTAGTACTGACAAACTACTGTTACATTTTCTGAAATTGGTTAATGTCTTTCTATTACATTATAGTGCCATGAGTGTTAACAAAGGCACTGAATCTCCATCCTGGCCACCTTCTATCCTTTTTCTCAGATTCCTTGGGCCTCAGTTACTTTGTCATCTTTCTGACTCTAACGCCTTCCAGAAGTCCAAAATTATGTCATCTGCTGAACCTTCAGTCTTCATTACAATTAGTAATCTTACTAACAGGAGTTGGGTTGCTTAAGTACAAGCAATTGCAAATCCTCTTGGCCTTTCTCTGTATTATCTCTTTCATTCAGTTTGCTTTGGAGTAGATGGAATGGGATAACTGTAAAGGATACTTCTAACCGAAAATTAGAAGTTTTCAAGGAAGACTCTAGAGCAGAGGTGGGCAAATTTTTGGCCCAAGGATCACATCAGTGTTGTGGCACTATGTGGAGGGCCTGGTAGGGAAGGCTGTGCCTCCCCAAACAGCCTGTCCTCTGCCCTCTATCTACCCCTTTCCACTTCCCACCCACTGAGTGCCCCCTTCAAAACTCACTACCCATCTAACCCCCCTCCTCCTTGTCCCCTAACTGTTCCATCCCGGTACCCTGCCCCTAACTGCCCCCTTATCCATCCCTCCCTGTCCCCTGACTGCCCCGACCACTATCCACACCCCTGCCTCCAACATGCTCCCCTGGATTACCAAGCCCATCCAATCCCCCCTGCTCCCCGTTCCCTGACCTCCCCCAACCTCTGCCCCATTCAACTGCCCCTCATCCCCTGCCTGCCCCCCGGAACTCCCTGTTTTCTATCCCCCTACTCCCGTTTCCTGCCTCTTACCATGCTGCTCAGAGCGGCAGGAGCTCGCGCCATGCTGCCCGGCAGGAACTGTGGGCCAGAGCGCTGGCACTGCAGTGCATTGAGGCTGGGGGGGGGGAAATAGTGGGTGAGGGGGCCGGGGACTAGCCTCCCCAACCAGGAGCTCAGGGGCTGGGCAGGAAGGTCCTGTGGGCTGGATGTGGCCCACAGACCTTAGTTTGCCCGCCTCTGCCCTAGAGCTTCTCCCTATTTTTCTTCCTCCCTTTGCCAGACAGCAAGAGTGAAGTTTTGTCATTGATTTAAATCTGGCCGGGATTTCCATGTGTGTCGTCTTAACCACAGAGAGGGAAGGAGGTGAATGAAATGCAGGCCAACACACTATCCCACCCTGGGAATCAAAGGGATGTTGATTGGCTAGTGATGGTTTCTGGCCACTGGTGTGATCATAGATGGTGGAAAACTTGAATTTTCCATGGTGTAGCAAATTGTTGGCACTATTATGATGCGTCCCGCGCTTTCTCTTCTTGTGGGGGGTTCAGGGAACCATTTCTTTCCCCTGAACAGGGTATTAATTGCCCCACTAGTGTCGTAGAGGAGGGGCAGTAGAGAGGGCGGGACCCAGCCCAGGGGCCCTGAGGATAGCTGTAAACCACCTGAACTAGCTATTCCTTCCCCGGGGCTACTTCCCTCTCCTACCCTTCAGTTTGTGGGGCTTCCTGCCCTCTCTTTACACAAGCCAGGTGTCACTTTACCTAGGGTCTGGGTCGTCTTTGTTCCAAACTCTCCTTCAAACTGCTCTCTGCTCCAACTCCTTCAAACTGCCTGATTGAAGCAGGGGATTTTTATCATGTGACTGGCTCCAGGTGCTCCAACCAACTTCTAGCAAACTTGCTTCCCTCTAACACTGTCCTGCTGCCCGCTGGCCATGCTGTATCACAATGGATATAAACAAAAACACAAACTGCTGAACACAGTGCAGTCTTCGTCAAAAGATGCTGAATGAAATTTGGTTTTCTTGTGGCCTAACCAAATTATATCTTTCAATTACTTTTCCTCTAGTGGCTTTTTTTTAGTACATTATTGTTTTCTTTGGAATAAAGCTCAGATGGAAATATTCTGGCTTTTATTGATTCACCCGTTCCCTCCTCCAACTCTTTCAATGTCAACCTATTGAAATGCTATATATTCTTGTCAATATATAGAAGGAAGCACTTCTAGTTGCCAAAATTGTGCATACTAAGCTCTTTTCAGGGTGGTGTCCTGTAGAATGTTTGTTTTGTAATTGCTCAAAAGAATCCAACAAGAGGTAAATTGAAGCACACACAGACTGGAATAAATGAGGTTTGGTGTGCTGTCCGTAATAGATAATATGGAATGTAATATTTGTTTTCCTATGATCTTTTTATTAAATTTTATAAAAATATACATACAGAAAAAATAAACATAAACTATATATAAACTTCTCATAATATATTAACCATTTGTTACCTAACCTGACCTATACTTGAAACATTTAATTATAAAATATGAATGAATATAAATCAGTTATTTGTATTACACAATTTGCAAACCAAATTAGTTGATAAAAGTCCAACTAGTTAAAGAAGAATTAAGATAAAGAATAGAAGCAAAGTTCAGAGGAGGGGAATAGAGATTGGGAGGGAAGGAAGTGGGGAGAGAAGTGGGGGTAGCGAGCGGGTGGGTGAAGGGAGGGACACATTTAATAGAATTATTCAAATACTTCCAGGAAAGCCTCCCATGTCTCTGAGAATTTTTCTTAAGTATTTCCGTTATGGTATACAGTTCTTTTCTATGGTTGCTAAACTTACGATGTCTGTGCTCCAGTCTTCAGTTGTTGGTCACTTTTTGGACTTCTATTTTTTAGATCAGTTCTGTTCATTACTTCTGAATCATCTGGCACTGGCCACTGTTGGAAGACAGGATACTGGCCTAAATGGACTTTTGGTCTTACTCAGTATGGCCGTTCTTATATAGTGCCAGTCTTTTAGCAATTTATTAGTTCTCTGCTTAGCTGAAGTTTTTCAGATTTATTCAGCTTTCAGTTAACATTTATTAGCTTTAAGATTACATATTTAGCTTGTAACAGTTTTATCTGATAGAAAAAAATTCACTCTCCAGTTAAGTTCTGCCCAAAACATATGGGTATAGGAGCATTCCCAGAATATATGGGTTAAGTTAGCACCTACTGAATCACAGCGCCAGCATTTGTCTGTTTTAGCAGCACCTGTTTTGAACAGTCGGCGAGTGGTCCAGTGCATCATTCATATGATTTTCTGCTGGATTAATCTTAAAACAGATGTCCAAGGAACAGTTTGTAGTATTGGGTAAAATTTCTTCCTGTTGATTAGCGGAGAAGAATTTGCCTAGTTCCTCTTCCCATTTCTCTCTTAGGCAATCCATATTTAATTAAAATTTTCCGGCCAAGTGTGGAGTTTGGGAAGACCAAATAGGGGAGAAGTCCAGCAGCAAATTGTTCAAAATGGGTGGATAACCAGTTCATTTCACAGACTGAAGATGAACTGTCAAGTGGCACATGTATGTCCATGGAATAGACAGTTGTAGCTCTCGAAGACTAAGTACTCAAGGCACAATTTGCTAAAATGGTGACCAAATGAGAGAGAGAGACAGACAGACTTATAACTATGGTATATAGGGATATGATTTAGAGTTGAGTCCACCCCATCTCCAGTTAAAAAGCCAGTATGAGATGGACCAAGGAGAAACTATTTCCCTTAGTTTTAACTGTCTTGCTAATAAAAATAGAAGAGATTGATTGCTCTACACCAAAGTCCTTCCAGAAATAGGACTCCTAATTGTGCTAAGAACACAACTTGTTATGGTATATTTTAATCTTCAATAATATAGTTAATGGAGTGTGTAATGACAGAGCAGTGAACTAATTTGCTTATTATAGTGTTTGCTATGAGAGCTGCTGAGGAGACTCAAGTCATGGTACCTGTTAATACTAATAGTGCAGTTAATTGTGGAAGAGTTAATTTGTGGTAGCTTTTATTTAATTCTCTTTCAGGAATAGTTTGCATTTTTACCTACAGCTCAACCCCTGAAACATTAAATGTGTGTAGCTGGGACCTCAGATATGTAGTCAAGGACTAGAAAAGCATACGATTCTTACTTAATCTTGAAGGATGAAAGAAGGTGGTAGTGGTGGTTCTTTTAAAACAAATAAACTTAATGCAGAAGTCTGAAGCACAAGCAGTAGCTTGGTTTGGGTCGGGAGAGGAAAGAAACCCACAAGACCTTAGTTCTGATCATGGAGTCATGGGTAAGGACATCCATAATATAGACTGCCCTCCCACCTGGGAGGTAGCACTGTTCTTGAACTAAAATTGGAGTTTCTAAACAGTAACCCAAATATCCTACAGAAGCTCTGAGGCACCACAGAGGGGATCTGTCTTCTCTGAGGCCACGTCTACTCTGCAACATTATGTTGACCTAACTTATGTCGACATAGTCACTGCAGTTATTAAATCGCTTGTGTGTGTGTGTGCGCACTTAGCTCCTTATGTCAGCGGTGCATGTCCTTGCCAGGAGCGCTTGTGCTGATTGTATTGTCAGGGTGGGGTACTGTGAGATGACCTTCTGAAGGCCGGTAATTATATTAATTATATTGACCGGGCTCGGGGAGGTGGAGTTACTAAATGGGCGTAGAGAGGCATCTTTGTCAGCAGGAGCCAGATTTAAGTGAATACACTTCCACAGTCAGGTTGAGGCAAGGCAGCTTATGTGGACCTAACCATGTAGTGTAGACCAGGCCTTAGTGGTGTGTGCAGTGGAGCAGAACTGAGAGCAGGGGCAGAGGAGGCAGCTGCATCCAGCTTCAGTTGTCATCTGTGCTTCCCCTCTCAAAGTTCTCTATTGCTGCCCTCCTACTTCCTTGAAAGCCCTGCTGCTGTGCTGCTCTCCTAGGTGCCACAGGACACTTTTGACTTCCACCTCCTCCTGAACTTGGATCAGTTTGCTTTATGTACCCCAGCTCCTCTCCCATTAAAACAGCAGCAGCTCCAACACTGGTTACCTGCCTGACCACTCTTAAAGAAGCAGCAGCTGCTTTGCTCTTTCTTCTCCCTTTTCTCCTATGAAAAAGGCAGTGGTTGCTTCTGTCTGCTTCCTACTGTCCACACTCTTACATCCCCATAGCTTTGGAGCTGTTTTGATTCAGTCAGGCCAGTGGGGCCATGTTCTTTTAAAAAAACAAACAAACGCAAAATCCAGTGTGTTCTGCAGAATACAGAGCGCTTGTGAGGTATGCTTCCATCCATAGATCTCAATTTGGTTTACAAACTAAAATTAGTTTCCCTACCCTCCTGCCTCTGTGAGGAAAGTGGTATTATGTTCATTTTACTTGGCAGATGGAAGACAGCAGCAGAGAGTGTAATAAAATTTCCAAAGGGCACAGAATGACTCTTAGAAAAAGAACCCAGAAGTCAGGATACCTAGTTTGCTATTTGAACATTTACACGAATAAACAATGCCTCTTTAAAGATTTCTCTGAATGCTGTGCTCCCACATTCAAGGGTGTGTGTGCACAATTATAGGCTGATGTGATGCTATTGCAGGATCCCTCATACACCCCAGTATTTTGTCCGTCAAACAAATAGTACCAGATCTGACACTTTTCTGATAGTAGGATGAAACCCTACTGTGTCACTAATGTTTATGTAGCATCAAATTAATCAAATAGACAGATGAGAAATAGAAAATGCTATCAATATTTCTTGTGAAGCAACTAGAATCAGAATAGCTGGAGCACTGCAAACAAGGAAGATTAGAAGGTCACAATAGATACTGTTCTATGGGTTTTGCTAGTGCAATTTTTTTTAGTTGGAATTTCCTTTTTTCATAATCTAAACTTAAACACACGGTTTGAAATTTTTTACCCGCTCTCTGCCAGTAGTGGGACTAAAGCTATACTGTTGTAGTAAATATGAAAGACAGTGAGGCCCAGTGGTAATGACTAAGTGGGAAGCCCAGCCTCACTGCCCCCAAATGGCATTTCTACCATGGTGCTGTCTTTGGACTGTGCTTTGGGCCCTCATCTTTTGTATTAGCCCTGGGATAATAGGTATCCATATGTCTGAAGCTTCACACCCTTCTAGCTCCCCTTCCAGTGTTTCCTAGCTCTTGTGACCTTCCAAAAGCAGCAGCTGCATGAAACTGACATGATTAATGACAGTTTCACAGCTATTCACAGAGTTCTATATAACAGCAGCAAAACTGACTAGTATAATCATTTCACATTGTTGCTGCTTGGTAAAGTTATGAGTGAGGCTACATTTTGGTCACGGGTATTTTTACAGGACAGGTCATGGGCAGTAAACAAAAATTCATGGCCCATGATCTGTCCATGACTTCTATTAAAAATGCCAGTGAATAAAACTGGGGGTTGGGGGGACTGCCTGGGGGCCCTGTGGGTTGGCAGCCTGGTGGCGGGGGTGGGTGGGAGAAAGCGCACAGGTGGTGATGATGGCCAGGACCCCCGCTGGTGCTTGAGGGGATGCGTGTGGTGGCATGTGGCCCAGGACCCCTGCTGATGATGGGGGGAGGGGCACAGGTGGCAGGCTTCCTACCTTGCTCCATGCCTCCCCCACCCCAAAGCAGCAGAGTTTGGGTGTGGGAGGGGATTGGGGCCTCGGATGAAGTGAGGTGGGTTCTGGGAGGCGCTTATCTGGGAGGCTCCCTGAAAGCAGTGACATCCCCCTTGCTCAGCTGCTAGGTGGAGCTGTGGCAAAGCAGCTCTGCGAACTGCCTCTGCCTGCAGGCGCTGCCCCCGCAGCTCCCATTAGCCGCGGTTCCATTGGCCAGGTACACTGGCCACTGCAAAGTCTTGGAGGTCATGGAAAGTCACGGAATCTGTGATCTTCATGACAGACTCGCAGCCCTGATTATGAGTAACAGCAGCAGAGAAACTGGAACTGAATGCAGACTCTGGAAAACTTCTCAAGTGCTTGAAATATGTTCTCAACACTTGCTAGTCCAAGGACTAAGTTTATTCACCATGCTAAAATCCACTAGTATCTTGAGCCACTTGCCTTCCTTCTGACTAGCAAAAAATAGGGTAAGCCCGAAGACCACCTCTCTTGCTAGCCAAATTCTGTGCTCCCAGAAAATCTTGCTGCTCATTTCCCTTAAATACACCAATTAATACTGGGCTACCCCCCAGCTAAACTAATGTTATGCTATTCAGACTCTCCTCCCATCTTATCTACCTACCTGTTTGTCCTTGGAGCTGTCTCTCTGTGGACTTGATTCACTGCACTGGTTCACATTTGGAAGGTTTTCTTTTCAACCATAAAAGGTACATACTTTTTAGATTTTTATTTTTTTATTTTAATGAAGCATTAGCTTCTGCAAACCTGGGTGAGTGGAGTTTTCAAGTTGTGGGTGTCACTGCATCTTTTAACTTTCCATATGTGATCCAAATGTACTTATAGCTTTTAGGCTGAAAACAACATCTTTAAATAAAAGCTTAAATTGTGCATAAATTGATGGCAGGTGCCCCAGCACACACAGGAAATTTTCTCTTCCGCTGTTGGTGAGTGGCAAGAAGGTTTTTCACTCTTTTTGAACAATTTAACATATTTATATCAAACTTGCGATCTTTGGTATCAGATTTTTTTTACACAATACAGTTGATATAATTATTTGTTCATGCTTACACACAAAGGTGAATGGATTATTTATGAGGTGACATTTTCCCCTCTGAAATGAGACTAGACTATTTTAAGAGGAAATAATATTTGCTTAACGTCAGAAGTGATGTTATAGGTCATGTGAGTTTCTGCTGCCAAAGGCAGGCTTAATTTCTTGGACAAGGAGAGAAATAGAGCAATACTGTAGGTAAAGATCTCAGCTTAGAAAGTTGAAACTGAAGTAGTGTGTTACTAGAGAAAATATGTGTAATATAGAGGCCACAGCCACATTTAAAGGGACACTGTCAACTAAGGAACCTATTTTTGAGTGAAACCTAAAATCATTATAAGATTAGAGAAAAATCTTTTTTTTCCAGTTAAAGTAAACTAACTATACATAAGTTATCTCAAATTCAGTCTGACTCTATCACTAAATAGGCATTTTACTCTGTATGTGTGGATCTTCTCAACAGGAGAGCATTTTTTTAAAAAAGGAAAATATGTGTAATACCACAAATTGGCAGGTATACCTTAAAATTATTTTTAAATCACTCTTTAAAACTGATCAAACTTCAAGTTGTTCCTCCAAAAATGGTTTATTTTTATGAAGTAGATTTGCCGTAAGACATTACCTGTGGTAAGTATTTGTTCAGGCAGCTCTTTATATATAAAGCTTGCTATAGAAGCTTTTGTTACTATAGAAGGAAATTAGCAAGGCTTAATTTCTGTTGAACAATATTTTTCCTTTTTGCCCACCCAAGTTTTTGGGTGAGACGACCCACTAAGCTCGGGTCCTCCTTTTTTTCTCTGTCTTGTTTAGTACCATCATTCCCTTCAAGGAGGGATTGAAGGGAGGCCTGGTCTATCTACATACACAGTTTAACTAAAGCTGTGCATCTAAATCTCTTTAGTTAAACTGGTGTAAATCCCTGTGTGGATATGTAGTTTGGTTTAAACCAGATTTGTATCAGTTTTGCTTGTCAGTAAAATTAAGCTTGGTCTACAATAAAAAATTAGATTGACCCAACTACCTGATGTAGTTAAGCCAATTTAAGGCCCTGTGTGTAGGTTGATGGAGGAGTTCTTTTGCTGACCCAGCTACTGCTTCTCAGGGAGGTAGATTAACTATGCCAAGGGGAGAACCCTTCCTATTGGTGTAGTTAGTTTTTACACTGAAGCACTACAGCAGCACAGCAAGAGCTGTGCTGCTGTAATGTTTCAAGTGTAGACAAGCCCTTACTAGGATTAAATCAGAAATATA
This sequence comes from Dermatemys mawii, assembly GCA_007922305.1. NCBI lineage: Eukaryota > Metazoa > Chordata > Testudines > Dermatemydidae > Dermatemys > Dermatemys mawii. The sequence goes on along the minus strand of ML677359.1, from coordinate 21,954,394 downwards.
GCCGCACAGAGGTTTATATGGTTTAAATTGCTTTCTTAAATCTATTTTAGATTAGCTGATGGAACGTCTGTGTGCAAGCAAGATGAGTCCATGTTGCTGGAGATGCTGATACCTAACATGATGCCTCCGTAGTACCTATGTTTGTGTTTGCTGGTGGTGAGAGAGGAAAAGGATTAAAGTCCTGTCCAGCTACCAAATTATTGTGATTAAGATAATTGAATCATAGAATATCAGGGTTGGAAGAGACCTCAGGAGGTCATCTAGTCCAACCCCCTGCTCAAGCAGGACCAATCCCCAACTAAATCATCCTCACCAGGGCTTTTGTCAAGCCTGACCTTAAAAACCTCTAAGGAAGGAAATTCCACCACCTCTCTTCCAGTACTTCACCACCCTCCTAGTGAAAACATTTTTCCTAATATCCAACTTAAGCCTCTCCCACTGCAACTTGAGACCATTACTCCTTGTTCTGTCATCTGGTACCACTGACAACTGTCTAGATTCATTCTCTTTGGAACCTCGTTTCAGGTAGTTGAAAGCAGCTATCAAATCCCCCTCATTCTTCTCTTCTGCAGACTAAACGATCCCAGTTCCCTCAGCTTCTCCTCGTCACTCATGTGCTCCAGTCCTCTAATCATTTTTGTTGCCCTCCGCTGGACTCTTTCCAATTTATCCACATCCTTCTTGTAGTGTGGGCCCCAAAACTGGACACACAACTCCAGGTGAGGCCTCACCAATGCCAAAGAGAGAGGAATGATAAAATCCCTCGATCTGCTAGTTAGCCTTCCTGGCAATAAGGGCACACTGTTGACTCATATCCAGTTTTTCGTCCACTGTAACCCCTAGGTCCTTTTCTGCAGAACTGCTACCTAGCCATTTGGTCCCTAGTCTGTAGCAGTGCATGGGAGTTTTCCATCCTAAGTGCAGAACTCTGCACTTGTCCTTGTTGAACCTCATCAGATTTCTTTTGGCCCAATCCTCTAATTTGTCTAGGTCCCTCTGTATCCTATCCCTACCCTTCAGCATATCTACCACTCCTCTCAGTTTAGTGTTGTCTGTAAACTTGCTGAGGGTACAGTCCATGCCATCCTCCAGATCATTAATGAAGATATTGAACAAAGCCGGCCCCAGGGCCGACTGTTGGGGCACTCCACTTGATTCCAGCTGCCAACTAGACATGAAGCCATTGATCACTTCCCGTTGGGCCCGACGATCTAGACAGCTTTCTATCCACCTTGTAGTCCATTCTTCCAGCTCATATTACTTTAACTTGCTGGCAAGAATACAGTGGGCAATGGTATCAGAAGCTTTACTAAAGTCAAGGAAAATCGGGTCCACTACTTTTCCCTCATCCACAGAGCCAGTTATCTCATCATAGAGGGCAATTAGATTAGTCAGGCATGACTTTCCCTTGGTGAATCTGTGCTGGCTGTTCCTGATCACTGTCCTTTCCTTTAAGTGCTTCAGAATTGATTCCTTGAGGATGTGCTCCATGATTTTTCCAGGGGCTGAGGTGAGGCTGACTGGCCTATAGTTCTCCGGATCTTCCTTCTTCCCTTTTTTAAAGATGGACACTACATTAGCTTTTTTCCAGTCATCCGGTACCTCCCCCAATCTCCATGAGTTTTCAAAGATGGAGGGGGTCGTCTGTGTTACCAAGTAATCTTTTATTTAAAAACATTTTAAAGGTTACTTCTTGGTTAGCAAAAGGCAGCTTTATGAAAGCTTGTGTGCAGCATGGCGATCAAGCTAAGTTCTGTGCAATGACAGATGTATGGTGATGCTGCAAGTGGCATAGGATAATTGAGTCTGTTCCCCGGCTAATCAGCATTCAGAAAAGAACATATAGCTTCTGATGCAATCTTAGCTAAAGTGGCAACACTTCCTCTACTGCAAAGCACTAGCAAATCAAAACTTATATTCATATGAAAACATGATCTAGTAGTGTACAATGATCTCTTGTAGGGCTAACAGCTTAAACTTGTGACCAGTGGAACAAATAACCTCTCTTCCTGTAAGCCAAAAATGCTCAAGGTGTGAGACCAACATAAAAAAAAGCAATATATCGCTGAGAATAAGAGATCAAAATCAGCAAGTTTTTGTCTCCCAGGAACTCCTGTTCTCCCTGAACACTCTCCTCCCGGTTTAGTGTCATCTGCAAACTTGCTGAGGGTTCAGTCCATGCCATCTTCCAGATCATTTATGAAGGTATTAAACAAAACTGGCCCCAGGGCTAACCCTTGGGACCCTCCACTTGATACCGGCTGCCAACTAGACATGGAGCCATTGATCACTACCCGTTGAGCCTGACGATCTATGATCAGCTTTCTGTCCACCTTATAGTCCATTCATCCAGCCCATACTTCTTTAACTTGCTGGCAAGAATACTATGGGAGACAGTATCAAAAGCTTTGTAAAGTCAAGGAATAACACGTCCACTGCTTTCCCCTGATCCACAGAGCCAGTCATAGAAGTCAATTAGGTTAGTCAGGCATGACTTGCCTTTAGTTGAATCTATGCTGACTCTCCATGCTCACTTTCCTCTCCTTTAAGTGCTTCAGAATTGATTCCTTGAGGACCTGCTCCATCATTTTTCCAGGGACTGAGGTGAGGCAGACTGGCCTGTAGTTCCCCAGAAGATTCTTCTTCCCTTTCTTAAAGATGGACAGTACGTTAGCTTTTTCCCAGTCATCCGGAATCTCCCCTGATCACCACGAGTCTTCGAAGATAATGGCCAATGGCTCTGCAGTCACGTCGGCCAACTCCATTTAGCACCCTTGGATGCAGTGCTTCCTGCCCCATGGACTTGTACTTGTCCAGCTTTTCTAAATAGTCCTGAACCACTTCTTTCTCCACAGAGGGCTGATCACCTCCTCCCCATACCGTGCTGCGCAGTGCAGTAGTCTGGGAACTGACCTTGCCTGTGAAGACAGATGCAAAAAAAGCATTGAGTATATTAGCTTTCTCCGCATTCATCTGTCACTAGGTTGCCTCCCTCGGTCAGCAAAGGGCCTACGCTTTCCTTGACTTTCTTCTTATTGCTAACATACCTGAAGAAACCCTTCTTGTTACTCTTAACATCTCCTGCTAGCTGCAACTCCAAGTGTGATCTGCCCTTTCTGATTTCATTCCCGCATGCCTGAGCAATATTTTTATACTCCTTCCTGGTCATTTGTCCAATCATCCACTTCTTGTAAGCTTTTTTGCATTTAAGATCAGCAATGATTTCATGGTTAAGCCAAGCTGGTCATCTGCCATATTTACTACTCTTTCTGCACATAAGGATGGCTTGTTCCTGCAACCTGAATAAAGATTCTTTAAAATACAACCAGCTCTCCTGGACTCCTTTCCCCCTCATGTTATTCTCCCACGGGACCTTGCCCATCGGTTCCTGAGGGAATCAAAGTCTGCTTTTCTGATGTCAAGGTTCCGTATTCTGCTGCTCTCCTTTCTTGTGTCAGGATCCTGAACTCGACCATCTTATGGTTACTGCCTCCCAGGTTCCCATCCATTTTTGTTTCCCCAAGTACTTCTTCCCTGTTTGTGAGCAGCAGGTCAAGAAGAGCCCTGCCCCAACTTGGTTCCTCCAGCACTTGCACCAGGAAGTTGTGTCTAACGTTTTCCAAAAACTTCCTGGGTTTTCTGTGCACCGCTGTATTGTTCTCCCAGCAGATATTGGAGTGATTCAAATCCCCCATGAGAACGAGGGCCTGTGATCTAATAACTTCTGTTAGTTGCTGGAAAATAGCCTTGACCACCTCATCTCCCTGGTCTGGTGGTCTATAGCAGACTCCCACCACAACATCACCCTTGTTGCTCTCACTTCTAAACTTAATCCAGACACACTCAGGTTTTTCTGCAGTTTCATACTGGAGCTCTATGCAGTCATACTCTCTTACATACAGTGCAACTTCCCCACCTTTTCTGCCCTGCCTGTCCTTCCTGAACAGTTTATATCCATCCATGACAGTACTTCAGTCATGCGAGTTATCCCACCAAGTCTCTCTTATTCCAATTACATCATAATTCCTTGACTGTGCCAGGACTTCCAGTTCTCCCTGCTTGTTTCTCTGGCTGCTTGCATTTGTGTATAGGCACTTAAGATAAGTTGCTGATCATCCTGCTGTCTCAATATGGGGCAGGAGCCCTCCCCTCTTGTGCTCTCCTGCTCGTGCTTCCTCCCAGTATCCCACTTCCCCATTTACTTTGGGGCTTTGGCCTTGTTCCCCCAGTGAACCTAGTTTAAAGTCCTCCTCACTAGGTTAGCCAGCCTGCTTGCAAAGATGCTCTTCTCTTTCTTGGTTAGGTTGGAGCCCTTCTGTGCCTAGCATTCCTTCTTCATGGAACACCATCCCATGGTCAAAGAATCCAAAGTGTTCTCTCTGACACTATCTGAGTAGCCATTCATTGACTTCCACGATTCAACGGTCTCTACTCAGACCTTTTCTGGTTACAGGGAGGATGGACGTCATGCCACTGGAGATTTTGGCATACATGTTTACATTCCTTTTTTTTTTGAACATCATTCTACCATAACAGATTCTTCTCCCTATACTGTGGTGAGATCCAGTACCTCCCGTTCAGACTATGCTGGAGCTCATCTGTGAATCTGCAGGGTCCTCTGTGCTGGTGGACTCTGCATGGTCACCTGTGATGGTGGGCTCTGCACAGTCCCTGTGCTGATGAGCTCGCCACACTGGCAAAACAGGAAATGAATTTCAGAAGTTCCTGGGGTTTTTCCTGCCTACCTGGCTAGTGCATCTGAGTTGAAAGTGTTGTCCAGAGTGGTCACGCTGGAGCATTCTGGGATAGCTCCCGGAGGCCAGTGCCATGGAATTGTGTCCGCAGTACCTCAAATCCAGAACAGTGATGTCGATTTTAGCGCTACTCCCCTTGCTGAGGTGGAGTATATAAACTGGTTTTAAGAGCCCTTTTAAGTTGAAAAAAAACGGGTTGGTTGTGTGGATGGATGAAGTTTTAATTCAATATAACATGGTTAATTCCAATATAATCCCGTACTATAGACCACCCCTGAGAGTACTTCCCTGCTTTTCTTTCCATTTATTACTTAATACTCCCAGAACTTCCTTTCCTGCTCACCCACTTGCTGACCCTTAGGACTCCTCTCCCACATGCTACTTTCTTTGGGTAGAGAAAATGAGTCAGTGCGAATGTGCCAGAGAAAGTGCACCCATTCATACCTCACAACCATCCGTCACTCTTTCACTTGTTCTCTTAACTCTTCCTCGTGTGCAGATTTACACACGCTTTGTCCATCACAATTGCTCACACTGATACATGCTTGAAGTCCATCATAGCAGTGTTGTTGGGGAGATAAAGGAGACAGACGCTGGAGGAATGGGAGGAAGAACAAATGTGAATTGCCTTGTATTAATTAAATATGAGAAACTGCACTTATCATCAGCTTTTCTTAGTGAGAGGTTAGGGACATTTTACTCTTCTGTGGCAGGATGACATTCTACATGGATTGCTCTCCCTTCAGTGAGCCAATATCCATGACCTTCTGGAATGTATTCATTCCAGATGGCCATGAATATTCTGATACTGGCTCTTACTTTTAGAGAGAATTTCTTTATGGGAATATATATATACTGGCTCTTACTTTTAGAGAGAATTTCTTTATGGGAATATATATAAAATAGGAATAGTGATAGTTGGAATTATGTGGTATTCTTAGAAGTGATTTATGCAAATTTCCTCTTGTGGGATATGACTCTTGCTGCTCCTGAGCTTCAGGAACTTTCTGAAAAAGCAGTGCCCATTGAGGCTGCATGAATGCCCCTTATCTGGCTCCGAACACTAGGAGCTGGAATTATAAAGGGTCATGTGGACCTCAGCTGCTTCAGTTCCTTCCTTTCCACAGCTAGTTGCCTGCATTAGGATCCTATCTCTTTGCCTAGCATATTGATCAAACTTTGTGCTTATTGCTAAAACTTTTGGGTAGTTTTTACTTTGATCCTCCATAGTTGAATAGTAAGGTTCCTAGATGGGGTCAGGCTCAGTTCTTTGGTAGGATGATTATGCTCAGCGCACAACACTGACTCGTGTTTTGCTTATAGGTATATCCGACTGTATGGGAGAAAATTTAGCAAAGAAGATCATGTGCTTTTTATCAAGTTGTTATATGAGTTAGTAACAATTCCAAAGCTGGAGATTAGCATGATGCAAGGATTTGCACGTCTGTTGATAAACCTGTTAAAGTAAGTACATTTTGCTGACATTCTTCTACTTAAATATTTACATCCATAAACTGATCATTTGATCCTTGGCCTACAGTATAGTTAACTGCGCAGTTTGTCCCTGTACAAATTACTTCACTTCCTCTTAACCTGCACAGATCTTTGATAATGGAGGGAGATTTGAGAAAAATGTCCCTTTTGAGGCTTAATTTCAATATTAATCAAAGAGGTAAATATCATATGTTAGTTTTGCTTTTCTTTATATAGAAATCCTATAAGAAGATGGCGATCTCCAAAAATAATATGGTCTGAGAACTAATGTTCAAGAGGAACAATTAAGGGATGGATGTGTCACATGTTATTGAAAGTATTTATTAAGAGTAATACAACTGCACTTGACAATTTTTTTGTAGAAACATTATGGATGTCGTGAATCCCAGAACGAATGCTTGTAAGTGGATAGTGGTTGGCATGCCATTAGTAGCAATAATGTAGAAAAAAGACAAATAAATGTACATTCAAATAACTTTCTGCTGTTCAGTTTTTAGGTGTTCTAATATATGATGAGTGCTGGTAAGGACAATGTTTAATCCCAAAGTGCACTTCATTTCTTAAATTAGGAAAAAAGAACTTCTTTCAAGAGATGATTTGGAGTTACCATGGCGACCACTTTATGAAATGTTGGAGAGGATATTGTATTCCAAAACAGAACACCTTGGCTTAAATTGGTTTCCTAAGTAAGTTTTGTTTTATTGTAGTTTGTTAAAGTTATTGCTTTGGTTTAAGGGGTCTTTAGAACACTGATAATGTGGTTGAAGATGATTTTTTAATTTTAGATCTTGATATTTTTTCATTTACTGTATATCTGTCTATCTAGACTTTTTATATATTTATGGGAATGAAGGATAAAAAAGGGATATCATCTTGCACATCCCTCTGACAGTGAAGAATTATTTGTTATGATATTTCTTCATTTTTCATGTACTCTATCAAGTTCAGGTTTAAGTATGTCAAGTGATGGGTCTTCAGCCACTTCCATTGGGAAAATAAACCACAGTCTAATAAACTTCAGTGATAATTTTTTTAAATTAAATCCAGTTAAAATGTCCTTTGTGAGATAGAATTAAACAAGAGTTACAAAAAAAAAAAAAGTGTCTCATATTTTGTGTCTATGTAAGAAACCTGCATGTAAAATGCCTGTGTCACGCACAAAGAAACAAAATGTTTTCAGTTGGGGAAGATTATATATTCATTATACATCAAAAATGCTAATACAGTAATGTAGGCAAATGCAATTGTTCTACAAAGTTAAAAGTTTTAGAAAACACATTTTATTTTTAAGGAGAAAGAAACTTGGAAAATGTTAATTGCACATTGCTTTTTCATAAAGCAGATATGCACTGTGTGAAGTCTGGTTATAGAGAACATTAATATGTAATGTTTTCTTGGTATCCACACTCAAAAATTGCAAATCATTCTCAATTCATGTATACACAAATTGGATCTCAGCCATACAGAGGTCTGTATTTATAGTAAACATACAGCACAATTGCTATTTATCAATCCACTGCCTATACAGATAATTTTAATCTCTCTGTCGTAAACTTGTTGCCTATTTTGCAGCCATGCAGTGTGCACAGATTTTGCAACTCCATCTTTGGCTACCTATTGAACTTTCCATTCTTCTTTGTCAGATAAAGGTTCAAAGGTCCTTATGTTGTATTTTCTTGATTTTTTTTTTTCTATCCATTTTCAACTATTGCCAGTTCATACAAGTAGAATAGAGTTAGTTGAAATTTTTCGGGAAGGTGCTGCTAATGTTGCGGAAACCCCATTTTTCAATGGAAAACACTAACCTCAACTTTTGAAAAGTTAGTGAGTGGCACAGTTACATTTCATTTTTTCTATTAAAAATTTCTCTGACTTTGGAAAAGTTGGAGTGCAAAAAGAAAATGGAGAGGAAAAGGTGAAGGAAAAGCCCTAGATTATAATAATTTTATTGCAGTCAGTGGCCAAAATAAATAAATAAATAAATAAATAAAGTGTGTGTGTGTGGGGGGGGAGAACAAAAGAAACGAGAGGAAGAAAGAAAAACCAATTCAGAATTTTTTGACAAAAACAATGTTTTTTGAAAACCAAACTGAAATAAAAACTGCAGTTTGAACTGAAAGTTTCCTATTTTTGAGTTTAAAATTCTCATTTGAAATTTTTCACAGGAAAAAACAAGTTTTTTGATCAGTGATAGTTGTAAATGACGCACACTTTTTCATAAATTTAGAAAAGGATCCTTCCTGTGATCTGTGTGTCATGAAGAGAAAACAACCAAATTGTTGGTGTAATTATATTAAGAAAGACTTCCCTCTGATATCTTCTGATAATTATATATAGTCTGAAAAAATATTCTATTAAAGGGAAATGGCCAAAGTAAAAAAATTTGCTCTTCTTTCTGAAAATAGTTTATCTACCATTTTTTCAAGTAACATCTAAAGGATTACTATATCTAAAAAGTCAGAGATAAAAATATAATTAGTTATGGATTTGCCAACACCCAGTGAAACTGACTATATGCAATGTGCCCCTCCAATTTGTCTGTTTTTCCTTTGCTAAGTGAAAAATACTCATGATAATTGACTAAATTTGAAGTTTATGTCATCCCGTTTACTATGCAGTGCGATGTGTTCTCATATGGTGTTTTTGCAACATTGCTGAAATTTTCCAATTTGAGTGAATTCCTTTTGCTGTATTGGAAGGGATGATTATTTAAATATTGCCAGGATCATTTAAATATTTTCTGCCTTTAGAGTTATTCTTATACTATATATGTTGATAGAACTGTTGTTTTTCCGTGTCATGTTTTACATCTTTTTTTTTTACATTCAGTTCATATCGACCAGGCTTGTCTTCACCTAAAACATTTGTGCTTAATGTTTTACATAGGTGGTAAGGATAATGTTTTTTTTGTTCAGCTCTGGCCGATGTGTTATCTTCTGCATGTTCTGTTAGACTGTAACACTTGACACACAGGTGTAACTTTCTGCATAAATAATTGTATTAGAAAACCAATGTTAACATTACACCACTATTTATGAGAATGTCGCACTGTATTTAAACCTTTCTAATTGTGGAAAAATATACTGTGTGTGATGTGGCTGAGAAAAATGGCTATCTGCTAATTATTTTAACCAACAAACATGAAAGGGTACAACACTAGGTGATTTTAATGTTTGAATTATTATTACTTGGAATACAGACAAAATGTATATTTATATAGCTTTAGAAATGCATGTCTCTTAAATGAATTTAACTTTGCTACAAAACATTGAAGTTTGTGGCAAGTGGTTGAGAGCAAGGATAGTGGTACGAGAAACCACTTTAAGAGGAAAAATAAAGTAGAAAAGCTAGTATAAAACAAACACACCTAGCAACCTGACAGTTTTGGCTTCTATGAATTTTTGTCAGTGAAAATTATTTTTTAAAACAGGTTATGAAAATGTAGAAATCATTTGTACTTACGTAAGTATAAAATGCAAGTAATCTTCAGAAAGAAATTTCAGTACGGCATTATTTACTCTGAGTAATCATAGACATATAGGATTGGAAGGGACTTTGACAGGTCATCTAGTTCAGTCTTCTGCACTGAGGAAAGACTAAGTATTATCTAGACCAAGGGTTCTCAACCTTTTTCCTTCTGAGCTTCTCCCCCGACCCCCCAAAAATGTGCAATAAAAACTCCACAGCCTACCTGTGCCACAATAACTGTTATTCTGCATATAAAAGCCAGGGCCGACGTTGGGGTAGGAAGCAGGGCAATTGCTCGGGCCCCACATCACAGAGGGCACAGCAAAGCTAAGTTGCTCAGGCTTCAGCTTCAGCCTTGGGTCGTGGGGCTCAGCGTCGTGGGCTGCAGTCCCTTACGATGGGGCTTTGCCTTTCTGCCATGGGCCCTAGAGAGTCTAATGCCTGCCATTCGTGGCGGCTCCCCTAAAACCTGTTCACGGCCCCCAATGGATCCTGGATCCCTGGTTGAGAATCACTGATCTACATCATCCCTGACAGATGTTCGGAGGTTTTTGAGAACAGGTTAGACCAGTGGTATTCAAAATGCGGGTCCCAACACAGCACTGCTAACTGTGTCATTAAAAGTCCCGTTGGTAGGTTAGTCTCTGCCTGTTCTGGCACTGTGCTGTGCCCTGGGAACCACACGAGATAAGCCTATACTCCAACTCCACATCCCAATCAGCTACATCAGACTTGAGCGCCCCCGCAAACCCTGAGCCCCTTCCTGCACTCCAAATCCTTCATTCCCAGCCTAACCCTACAGCCCTCACCCCTGCACCCAACACTCTGCCTCAGCCCTGCGCCCCTCCCACACTCCGAAATCCTCCTCCCCAGCTCCACTGGGTCACGGACATCCAAAATTTTCTTCATCTGGGTTGCCAGGAAAAAAAATATGAAAACCACTGGGTTAGACCGGGGGTGGCCAAACTTACTGATTGTTCACGCTGTATATGAGCATCTTCAGAAGTTTGAGAGCCAGGGTGCACCTGCTGGAGCTTGAAACTTTCAGCACCTTGAAAGACACCTGCCTGGGGTCGCGACTTCAGCCTCGCTCTGGCTGAAGCCCTGAACGCTGGGAGGCGCACCCCAGAGGTCTGAAACCCTGAGCCTCTGGCAGGTGTGCCCCTCAGGCTGAAAACACAAACCTCCCCCCCACTACTAGGCAGAAGCTGGAGGGGACATGTGAGGGAAGCATGTGGGGGTCACATGTCCTCCCAGATTTTTGCCAGAGTTTGCTGACCCTGCTCGGTCATGTGGTGCTGCCAGCCACCTCCCTTCACAGCAGCTGCTGGAGCTGGCAATCTGGGAGCTACGGCCATGGGGAGAGGCAGTGGCAAACAACTGAGAGCTGCAGGGAGAACAGAGCTGCTGCTTTTGCTGCTGCCTCTCCCCATAGAGCTAAAACAGCAGCCCCTCCTGCAGCTCCCAGCTCTTTGCCGCTACCTTTGCTAACACATGAGAGCAGCAGGGAGGTAAGAGGGGGTGTGTGCCTGGAAGGGCATGACTCAAGCTGTTGGAAGGGGGACACGTGTCCTTTACTATCAGCAGGCACCAGTAATCTCTGGCAGATGCCCCTAGCCCCATCACCCTGCTGCAGGGTAGAGGCCCCAAGCCTCTCCCTGCCTCTGGCAGGCGAAGAATGGGGATGGCCTGGGGGGCTCCATGAGGTTCACTTTAACTGTTAAAGAGCCTTATGCGGCCTGCCAGTCGCAGTTTGCCACCGTAGAGTTAGACAGTGATGGAGATTTCACAACCTCCCTAGGTAATTTGTTCTAGTACATAGCTATTCTTAGTTAGGAAATTTTTGCTAATATCTTACCTAAATCCACTTTGCTGCAATTTAAGCCCATTACTTTTTGTTGGGTCCTCAGTGGATAAGGAGAAGAATGTATCACCCTCCTTTTTATAACCTTTTACATACTTAGGCCTTGTCTACACTACTGGCTGGATAGGCGGGTAGAGATCGATTTATTGGGGATCTATTTATCGTGTCTCATCAGGATGCGATAAATCAATCCCCAGAGGCACTCCTGTCGACTCCGGAACTCCAGCTAGCCAAAAGGCGCAAGGCAGAGTCGACGGGGGAAGCCCGCTGTTGACCGCTGCTCCCGTCAGGACGGCAGATAAGTTGACCTAAGATGCATTAACTTCAGCTATGCTATTTGCGTATTAGGTTGGCCCTCCCCGCTAGTGTAGACGAGGCGTTAAAGACTTATGTTCCTCTCAATCTACTCTTTTCCAGACTAAACAAACCCAGGTTTTTCAATATCTCCTTGTAAGTCATGTTTTTTAGATGTTAAGTCATTCTTGTTGTGCTCCTCTGGACTTTCTCCAGTTGTCCACATCTTTCCTGAAGTATGGTGCTGAGAACTGGATGCAGTACTCCCATTGAAGCCTTATTAGTGCTCAGTAGGCTGGAAGAATTACTTTTTGAGTCTTGCTTACAACACCCTGCTAATACATCCCAGAATGGACATTGGCTTTTTTTTTGGGGGGGGGGGGATAATAATATATTGTGAACTCATTTACTTTGTGATCCACTATAGCCCCCAGATCCTTTTCTGCAGTACTCCTTCCTAGGGAGTCACTTCCCATTTTATATTTGTGTATCTGATTGTTCCTTTCTAAGAGTAGTACTTCACATTTGTCCGTATTGAATTTCATCATATTTATTTCAGACCATTTCTCCAGTTTGTCAAGATCATTTTGAATTCTAACCCTGTCCTCCCAAAGCACTTGCAACCCCTCCCAGCTTGGTATCGTGTGTAAACTTTATAAGTATACTCTTCATCCCATTATCCAAATCATTTATGAAAATACTGATTAGAACTGGATCTAGAATGATCCCTGTGGGACTCCATTCAACATGCTCTTCCAGCCTGACTCTGGACTATTGATAACTACCTCTTTGAGTACTGTGTCAAACCATTTGTGCACCCATCTTATAGTAGGTTCATCTAGGTCATGTTTCCCTACTTCGTAGTGCATTCCACTGTTTTTTTATAATTAGTGAAATATAGAGAATAATATCAGACTTGTAACTAATTCCTTTCATTTTAAAACAAATGTACACTCAGTCTTGAAAGAGTATACAAAATTTTGATATTACAGGTTAGAGAGATCATTTATCATTTTCCACATAAAGAAAATAAACCCTACAATACTTAATACATGTCCAGGGGTAGGGTTTACCTGGCTTTTCTTTTTAAAGGTAGATACATTATAAGACTGCTAATAATAAGCAAGTCTATCCAGTTTTTGTAATAAGGAAGGAGAGAAGGACTGGTTTAAAAAAATCAAAGCAAGTTTAGTGGGATTTAAAAATGGTCATAGATTTATATGGTAATATCCACAGTTAACTTTATATGGGATATTTTATAACGGATATAAACCTTCATGCTTCAGGACATCAGCCAGCTATTAAGAAGTGTTAAGAAGAAACTTCCCCATGAAGTTATTCCTTAAGTCTTCATTACAGAGACTTTGCCCTGGTGTCTGTCATACATTTAGGCTGATGTATGGCAGCTTATTTTGACCTATGTCAGTTTACAGACTATGGCCTTGCTCCCGTTGATGCAAGTGGCCTACTACACTGACATAACTCCACCTCCACGAAAGGCTTATGTTGATAACCTTAGGGCAATGCAATGGCCGTATAGACACTGTGCTATTTACATTAGCTGTTGGCTGTCTTTAATTGCTCCATGCTGTGGTTGTGAAATTGACAAGAAAGTCCTCCCTGCTCCCAGTCTGACTGCTGCCCTCTGCCCAGACTTCCCGCTCTGAGCCGGACTGCTCCCGGTCAGGTTGCTGGCCAGTCTCCCTGCTTGAAGCCAGGCTGCTCCTGGAGTCCTGGCTCGCTGCCAGGAGCCTGGTTGCACCGAGGCTCCTGTCTCCTTACTGGGGGCCCAGGTGCACTGAGGCTCCCACCTCCCCGCTCTCAGTTGGGAGCTGGGCTGCTCCCGGAGTCCCGGCTCACCATTCCACACCACGAGCCCTCTGCACTGAGGCTTTCAGCTCCCCGCTGGGAGTCCAGCTGTGCCAAGGCTTCCACCTCCTTCTTCCTGTTGAGAGCCTGGATCACTGCCTTGCCCTTGGCAGGGAGGTGAGATTCTGGGTGGCTGCAGGGGAGGGAGCAGGGAACCTACAGTGAGAATGTGCACCACTGAATCAAGTCAAGAATCAGAGAGGTAGCCGTGTTAGTCTGGATTTGCAGAAGCGACAGAGTCCTGTGGCACCTTACAGACTAACAAAAGTATTGAAGCATAAACTTCCGTGGGCTAGTACCCACTTCGTCGGATGCAAGCAGTGGAAGTATCCCATGTGGATACTTCAATACTTCTGTTAGTCTTTAAGGTGCCACAGGACTCTTTGTTGCTATTGAATGAAGGAGGGTAGTGTGGGCATGAACCACCGCAATAATTACTAACGTGGCTGTAAGTTGACCTATATTTGGTCGGTTTAAGTTTTCAGTGTAGACATGGCTTCTAGCACCTTTCTCTGAAGTATTTGATACTGGCCTGGGGTGTTGGCAGGTTAGTGGACTAAATAGGCCGTAGGTTTGATCCATAGTGGCAGTTTTTTAATGTATTTGATGCTTTCTGTCCTGGATCATATTTAATATTACAGCTGCATACAAACATTTGCTAGCCTGGTAAATATGGATATTGTAAACAGTTCTCCAGCACAGTCTGCAAGGAATCTAAATAAACATTGAGAAACAAACGCAAGGCACTGGTCAGAGGCTCGAGGCAGAGTTTGTTCAAGGCAATAATTATAGAATCATAGAATATCAGGATTGGAAGGGGCCTCAGGAGGTGATGTAGTCCAGCCCCCCTCTCAAAGCATGACCAGTCCCCAACTAAATCATCCCAGCCAGGGCTTTGTCAAGCCTGACCTTAAAAACCTCTAAGGAAGGAGATTCTACAACCTCCCTAGGTAACCCATTCCAGTGCTTTACTACCCTCCTAGTGAAAAGGTTTTTCCTAATATCCAACCTAAACCTTCCCCACTTCAGCTTGAGACCATTACTGTCATCTGCTATCACTGAGAACAGTCTAGATCCATCCTCTTTGGAGCCCCTTTTCAGGTAGTTGAAAGCAGCTATCAAATCTCCCCTCAGTCTTGTCTTCTGCAGACTAAACAATCCCAGTTCTCTCAGCCTCTCCTCATAAGTCATGTGCTCCAGGCCTCTAATCATTTTTGTGGCCCTCCTCTGAACTTCTTCTAATTTTTCCACATCCTTCTTGTAGTGTCGGCCCCAAAACTGGACACAGTACTCCAGATGAAGCCTCACCAATGTTGAATAGAGGAGAATGATCACGTCCCTCGATCTGCTAGCAATGCCCCTACTTATACAGCCCAAAATGCTGTTAGCCTTCTTGGCAACAAGGGCACACTGTTGACTCATATCCAGCTTCTCATCTCATAATGAGGACAGTAACCAGATACTCCACAGACTGTTTTATTCTCTCCTGTTGTATTATTCTTCATCTTTCTCTCACAGATGGGATAGTCAAATTGGAATCCCCCAAAAATGTACGGTCTTGAAGTTGACATGCAGTTTAATTGGATACTCCACTTTTTTTTACCTGGAAAAATTATAGCTGATGTCCTCTATTTCATTCTTTTTAGCCTGAGTCGTAAAGCTATTATTGTAAGATTAAAATCTTTACTCATCCTTGCTTAAGATCTACTGTAAAACTTGTGGGGCAGCAAGACAGATCTGTGATTTCTGGCATCAGTAAATGAGTCTCATCTTCTCTTATTCCCGCTCCCCTTTTCCAACCTCCAAATTCTCCATTACAATTCCTTTGCTTGAATGGAATGTGGTGATTTTTTTTTCACACTGAATAATCTTTAATGTCAATCTTCAACAGTTTAGTATAAAATTATCCAGGAATGCTGCTGATCTAGGCCTTTCTTGTTATCTTGTGGAATTCTTGTCATCTAATATAATGAAACCTGTTTTCCAACGATCTGATTCTTCGGGTTCAGTGGTGCTTCAATTCAAAGTCTGTGTATTAGCAGAATTTGAGAGTTTGACTTTATTACATTATTTGCAAAGGATGATTGGTCTCTTCTTTTTTTTTTATGGCTATTATAAACTGTTTTAGTAAGTCACCGTCTTACCTTGTAGGGATGTTTTGGACTCTGGCAATTTGTCAGTTCTGAATAAAATCTGCAAAATTCTGTCTTCTATAGAGCACTGCTTGAAATGCATTACTGTTGCTGGGGAAAGGGTGAAAGAAGTTGCTGAATTGCACTGAACTCAGAGGTAGTGTTGAAGGACTGTAGATACTTCAAAGGCTTCACTGTGAAAATCTCACACATGACACTAAGCTGGGGGAGAGGTAGATACGATGGAGGGTAGAGATAGCATCCAGACTGACGTAGACAAATTGGAGGTTTGAGCCAAAAGAAATCTGATGAGGTTCAACAAGGACAAGTGCAGAGTTCTACACTTAGGAAGGAAGAATCCCATGTGCTGCTACAGGCTGGGGACTGAATGGCTAGGCAGCAATTCTGCAGAAAAGGACCTGGGGATTACAGTGGATGAAAAGTTGGATATGAGTCAACAGTGTGCCCTTGTTGACAAGAAGGCCAATGGCATATTGGGCTCTATTAGTAGAAGTATTGCCAGCCGATCTAGGGAAGTGATTCTTCCCTCTATTCAGCACTGGTGAGGCAACACCTGGAGTATTGTGTCCAGTTTTGGTCCCCCCACTACAGAAGGGATGTGGACAAATTAGAGAGAGTCCAGCAGAGGGCAACGAAAATGATTAGGGGGCTGGAGCACATGAGTTACGAGGGGAGGCTGAGGGAACTGGGATTATTTAGTCTGCAGAAGAGAAGACTGAGGGGGGATTTGATAGCAGCCTTCAATTACCTGAAGGAGGGTTCCAAAGAGGATGGAGCTAGGCTGTTCTCAGTGGTGGTAGATCACAGAACAAGAAGCAGTAGTCTCAAGTTGAAGTGGGGGAGGTCTAGGTTGGATATTAGGAAACAGTTTTCACTAGGAATGAGGTGAAGCACTTGAATGGGTTATCTAAGGAGGTCTCCTTCCTTAGAGGTTTTTAAGGTCAGGCTTGACAGAGCCTTGGCTGGGCTGATTTAGTTGGTTTTGGTCCTGCTTTGAGCAGGGAATTGGACTAGATGACCTCCTGAGGTCTCTACCAACCCTAATATTTTCTGATTCTTTGAAAAAGTGCTTATCCAGTTTATATTCTTTTCTGTGAGTTTAAGTGAAGTCTTCATTCCTTTGTATAGGACTTGTCAGATGTACAGCATAGTGTTTACATGGAGAGCACAGAAGGTATTTTAGCTGGACATCCGAACTTTTAGTGAACACTGATCAGTCTCCTCTTTATCCTGAGCAAAGCTCCACTTTTATCTCTTATTTTTTGGTATCGTGAGGGTGGGGATGTAGTATTTGTTTTATCTTTAAGCGGTGGGTAAACTACATGTACAATGCAAT
The DNA here is from genome assembly GCA_007922305.1 of Dermatemys mawii. NCBI lineage: Eukaryota > Metazoa > Chordata > Testudines > Dermatemydidae > Dermatemys > Dermatemys mawii. The sequence continues at coordinate 21,937,162 of ML677359.1, read as the reverse complement.
GATGTTCTGACTCGTAGAATATTTTTATTCAGAGAATGGCATCTGACCAAAATGCAGTCTAGCAATTGTCTACTGTTGTATTTACTGAAATTAAATGTCAATTACAAAGCCATGTAATAAGTGAAAACAGATTGCCTGTCGTAGTGCCATTGATTCATGATTCTCCCTTCCTTATCTTTTTGAAAGCATTTACTATCTTGCTTCAGTTTTAAAAAATGGTTTGACAGATTAGATGTTACACATGTGAAGAAGCTTCATGTTAAAATTGCTATTAAAAACAGTCATTGTTACTCCAATAAAAACAATGTTACCCAGAGCTAGGAAAACTTGTTCAGTCAGCTGTTGCTAAGTGTCAGAGAAGCTGTAGAAACAACTAGTGAGTTACAGTTAATTCATTTTTTGTTTGGCTAGGGATGTATACAGATGCATTAGATTCTATTGTACATAAACAAAAAACAAATCTAAAAAAAAGAAGCTTAAGATTTGGAGTCTGAAAATGTACTGAAATATCCTGGCCTTCATCTATCTTAAAACTTAACAGACTCTTGTGTGATTTTTCTATTATAGTTTCAGGTATCCATAAAAACTATGTTAATTCTGCTTGTTAGTCCATAATAGAATGCAAGATATTACTATTTAATACGGTACTAATTTTTCACTCTTGATTGAAGTACAGTGAATACTAGAAAGCAGTAAGGAACAGAATCAGAAATTAGAGCAGTTTTAATCCTTGTGATTAGGTCTGTATGGAACAAAAGGATTAGCCACTGCATGTACACAGATGGTGTCTAATTGCATCAATACCATCTTAGATTTTAAACAATCATAAACTGACTGTTGTAATTACATGCCTATTTCAAGTACAGCATATAATTTTCGTTTTCATTTTTGTTTCAGTTCTGTAGAAAGCGTTCTAAAAACACTTGTGAAAAGCTGTCGACCGTAAGTTCTTAACTATTTTCCAATCTTTCTGATGCACATGCCTTTAGTGTTTCTTTTCTGGAACGTGTTAGTTCCTTGGGGGTTCTTTATACTGTCTGTGTGGTTTTTTTTAAAAGTGTAACCTTTTTGATCCCGCCCGCTTGCTCGCTCGCTCGCTCTCTCGCGCTCTCTCTCTCTCTGTCTCTCCAACATAACATTTGGTACCTTATATTTGATAAAAGCCTTTGTTCTAGTGAAAAATCATTTGTTAATATTTTCTGAACAAGGCTTCTGTTTTATGGAACTAATTTTATTTCATCATTTTAAACCCATATGATATACTTTTTTTATTAGAACTGAAGTGATGCAAATACATCAAGTTTCTGTTATTTCTCCTCTGTAAATATTGTTTAACTTAAGTTTTCAAGTGTCTCTTATCTGGTTAACAGAAATAAGTTTAATAAATTCTTGCTTCCCTAGTCCTGCTATCCTGAAAGCTGATGCCATAATGAAATAAATGGTCTGTTGCTTTCCTTGATACAATTTAGAGTAATCTTTTAAGTTAGAGGTTAAAAGACCGACTTTTGGGCCTATTTATGAAAGGCAGGGGGGGCAGGTGGGAGGAGGCCGAAGAGTGTAAAACATTGTTTTGATAAATTTGGAATCCTTATGAGTAATTTTTCTGCAGCTGTTGTCTCAAATGTATCAATTTGAGTGATTTTTTTACTTTTGGGAGACATTTTTTTAGTTTCCTCAACCACATGTATGAGCCTGAGATTCCTGTAGTATGTTTTTATAGCAGGGGTCGGCAACCTTTCAGAAGTGGTGTGTGCCGAGTCTTCATTTATTCACTCTAATTTAAGGTTTCGCATGCCAGTAATACATTAATTTTTTAGAAAGTCTCTTTTTATAAGTCTATATTATATAACTAAACTATTGTTGTATGTAAAGTAAATAAGGTTTTTAAAGTGTTTAAGAAGCTTCATTTAAAATTAAATTAAAATGCAGAGCCCCCCAGACCGGTTGCCAGGACCTGGGCAGTGTGAGTGCCAATGAAAAGCAGCTCGCGTGCCGCAGGTTGCCTACCCCTGTTTTATAGTAACATGTATAAACTGAAATCAAAAGGTCAATGACTAAAGGCAGCACTCTGCACAACGTTGAAACAAAGAGTGTGTGTGTGTGTGTGTGTGTGTGTGTGTGTTAGAATACACTCTTTTACTCTAAGCTGAAACTTTAGTTGAAAACCAATAAAAAGTTAAGAGGAAAGCCACATAGTATTTTTTTTTTAAAAAAAAAGCCAGGATATTACTAGAAATCCTAAACCAATCTTTGTAATCTGCAACCACGATTTTGTCTCTTCTATATCACCTCAATCATATCCGCTACCCACTGTGCATATGCCCTCACCTTGGTCTAGAGTCTTCTATAGTGCTCTATACTAATTGACTTATAGGAGTCTGGGATATACAAGGAATGCAGCTGAGAGGTCTTGTAGCTCTTTTCTGGCCTATGTGAAATATTGATATTCATTGTCCACTTTCTTGTGAGCAGATGATCCCCATTATAAAATTGTTACAATTGGCATTTGTTAAGTATTATTAGCAGAGAGACCAAGGTTTGAATGGCTACTTAGAAGTAATTACCCCAGGTTGGTGATGAGAAGTGTTGGCAGGGTGAGGATATTCTGCACTGATGCTAGTTGTTCAGTGCCATTTTTTCTGGACAAAGGAAGGAATTTGTTTTTTAAGGCTGACAATCTAAGTTTCCTCTAAGCTGCAAGGCTGCACAGCTGCCTATTAAGCCCCACGCAGGGGCTCAAAGCTGCATGGGGAAAGGTGCCTCTCTGCACTGGCCCCAGCTCGGACCTATCCCAGACTTGCTGCTGCCAGGGGAGAGGAGCTTCTCCCTCGGCCTGGCCCAGCCCTGCTGGAGCTGCCATGGCCAGGGAGAGGTGCCTCTCGCCTGGCTGCTGTGGCGAAAGAGGATTGAGAGGAGTCCTCACTCCTCACCGCAGCCCCAGGACAGCATGTACCCCAAACCCCTCATCCCCAGCTGCACCCCAGAGCCTGCAGCCCCCCCCACATCCCAACACTCTGCCCCAGCCCTGAGCCCCCACCTGTATCCCAAGCCCCTCATCCTGAGCCCAACCCCAGAGCCCGCACTCCCCTACACTCCAACCCTCTTCCCCGGCCCTGAGCCCCCTCCCACACTGCGAATCTCTCATGCCTACCCCCACTGCATGAATTTTGTTATGTGCACCAATGTGAAGGTGATAGTATTAGTGCATATAAAATATAATAAAATTCATTATGCACATGGCTGTAAAAAATTAGAGGGAACATTGCAATGTGAAATTTGATTTGACTTCTGGAAACTTTTTACTCTAAATTTTGCATGAGTGAGGTTGCAGGAATTGGTGGTATGGCTTTTAAGGAGCAATATTTTATCTGCAGTAACTTTTTAATATAAACTAATGCCTATTCTCACTGCGACCAAATTCTGAGTACTAATTTTACATGAGTATCAGCTGCTTCTTAGATAAGTTCCATATTTCTTATAGGGCTATTCTAGTCTTCCAGATGCACTTTATTAGGAGGAATCAGAACATTAGCTCTGCTTCTGTTAAGGTCTGTCTCAGTGTAAATATCAGTTATTTGTTCTCAGACATTGAAGTGGTTCCATCTCATAAGGATTTTTTTAGTTGTAATAAGAGTAATACATTTTATTACAGTTGTACGTTTTTTGGAAATGATCAATATTTCCAATCTTCTCCTCCTTCATATTTTTTTTTTTAAAAGACTGAGGCTGAGGATTTATTGGGTTACTGGTCTGGTTATTATATCTTTCTTTATAACAGTACAGCCCTTGCACCATAACATATCAGTGCACAATTTAGCTGTCAAATTTAAATTCATGGCAAAAATAAATAAAGTGCAAATTAAGACTTCCCCTTTTTTAGGTATTTTCCAGAAAATGCCTCCGCGGAGATGCTAGATGAATGGCGACCTTTAATGTGCCCATTTGATGTTACCATGCAAAAGGCCATCACCTATTTTGAATTATTTCTACCCACTTCCCTTCCTCCAGAACTTCACCATAAAGGTTTTAAGTAAGTATATCTCAAAAATTTAAAGTTATTTTTATTCTTTGCTGAGTAGTAACACATTACATGGTCAAGGCATTGCCTGTTATTTGGTGGTTTATGAAGTTGCGCATCATGCAAATAGATTCATGTATCAGTTCTGATAAATATGTATATCTGGTACTCATGTCTTTTGAATTTGCACTGTAATGAACATCATTCTAGGAGTGCATCTAATAGTTGTAATTTTGCTGCTTCAAAAACAGTTCTTAGAATAGATGAAAATTGTAAGCCTTTGACTTCTAAGGCAGGGAAGTAGGAGTTACCTTTTTTGTAGAACACCAGCTGTTACTTATGTTTCCAACGATACATTCCTTTCTCTATACAAAAATCGGAAGAACTCCCAGGGTCACTGCTCTCTCCTTTCAGCTGTTCCTTCATTACACCACATGCTCCTTGGTATCTTGTTGCCATTATTTTAAAAAAAAAGAAAAGAAAAAAAAAAGGTTCTTTTAACAAGTTTTTTTTTTTGAGTGCCATTTTCTCAATTTATGTAAAATATACAAATTTAGCATATCTAATGATTTACCTTGGTTGGCAAGGCTAAAGACTTCAGTGAGTGCTTACAGTTTTCTCTGGCTTTTTCAGACATTACCTGCAAGGACAAATTGATGTTAGCCCCCAAAGGGAGTACAGCAGTGGCCCCAACCTTTTTGTGGCCAATAGCGCATTCATGTTTCAGAAGAGTGTGGGAGGTGCCAACAATTTTTAAAGGCTTATTTTATATTTGTACATTAAATAATATGAAAAACATCATATTTAATATTACATAATATATGAATCCATAAGATAAAAACGGTAATTTTACATGTAAAAGGTATTAATTAAAATATTCGCCTATTACTCTTTCACCTTACCACGTGAATTTGCTCTTTATTATCTACCTGTAAGAAAAATTAAGGAACTTTTACAACATAAATGTCATAAACAGTTTTCATCTATTTATTTTAAAAAAGTAAAACATTGTTGAACTGCTGGTCCAAATATATTTATTATTCTTTCTTTAACATAAATAGCCAGTTATGGTTAATTTAAAAGTATTCTTTATATTGTTACTTGTATCTGGATTTCAATAAACAAACAAATATGAAAAAAAGTTAAACACAAGTTAGTCATATGTGCTTATCAGTAGTTCATGGAAAATAAGTATCATTAATTCACATGGTTTTTCTAATAAAGTCAGTGTGATTTTTGGCACTGCATTTCTTCAGCCAATTTTTCGTAGTTGGGAGAGTAGGATGATATTCCCATTTGTAAGCAATCGTCAAGATGGGCATCTGTAAGCCGAGATCTGTATTTTGATTTTATGGTGTTTATTGCTGAAAACAGAACTTCGCATAGATAAGTGGAACTGAAATAAGATTTTATTTTGTATGCTACATTTTTTAAGGCAGGAAGCTTTTTTCGGTCAACCAGATTCAAAAAGTTTTCATCTGTTGCACAGGATTTTAGAACAATATAATTTTGAAGGTCCAAAATCTCCAATTCCACTTCTTCTGTTCTTACTTGAATGAGACTTGCAATTGATGTAGCCATTTCTGTTACCTCTATTTAGCAAGTAAAAGGATTCACAAGAAAGGCAACTACAGGCTCAATAATGGGGAACTGTTGAAATCTCTTTTTTTCAAATTGTTCCAGAAGTGTTTAAATGTGGATAACAAATAGTGATGGGTTAAAATCACTGTAACATACCATTTTCTTCATACTTGGGAAACGTACGAGAGACTTCATCTTCATATGTGACATCCACAGGATCAGTTTTGCTTTGAATGATTTTACAGAACCTATCATTTGAGCCACGTTTGTCTTTTCCCTGGAGCTCAAGATTTAAAATGTTCAATTTGTCAGTGATGTCGACAAGAAAAGCCAAGTCCATTAACCAGCTGGAGTCTTCTAGATGCTCAAAGTTCTGATTTGTGGACTTTAGAAATTCTTTGATCTCTTCAATTAGGCTTAAAAAACATGCAAGAACTTTACCTTTGCTCAGCCATTGTACTTCTGTATGCAAGAGAAGATCAGATTGTTTATCATCAACATTTTCCAACAGGGCTTTCAAAAGTTGGTGTTGCAAAGGTTTTGCTGAAATAGAGTTAATTATTTTAATAACAACAGTCATGACGTGTTGAAAAGAGAGAACTTCGATGCACAAAACTTCTTGGTGGATAATGCAATGATAAGACATTAAGTTCGGAAAGGATTCATTCTTCTTGCAGAGTGCAATGAATGCATTGGCGCTGCCCATCATTGCTGGTGTCCCATCAGTGGTGAGCGCAGACAGCTTGTGTAGTGGTATACTAATTGATGTTGCATATGATTTGAATAGATTATAGATGTCCTCGTCCTTTGTTTGCTCTTTCATAGGCAATACTTTTAGTAACTCTTCTTTTACAGTGAAGTCACAAATAACATCCTCATCATAACTACCAACTGCGCTGTGTCTGATATATCTTTCGATTAATGGCTAATGTCAAAAGAGCCTTGATTAGTATGGAAATGGCATTTGACATTATGTTTTTACGCTGCTACAACAGTACCACCGCACAATAAGCAAACACATTTCCCTTTCTTTTCAGTAAAACAATAGGATTCTTCCCACTCTGTGTTGTAATAATATGTATGTTGTCTTTTATTTGAACCATTCATTTTGGGGCAAAATGTTCTAAAATAGTAAATCGCAAAGCACAAGAAAACAGCAGTATCAGTGCAGCGGAAGAATACTCACATAATATATGGAAACACAGGTCACTGACATCCCACTGCGTGCGCAGGTGCAAGCAGAAAAAAGAGTGGCAGTACCTGAGTGACAAGAGGCTGGAACGTACAGCACGTGCATGAGACAGCCTGCATCTGCACTACCGTGGTATTACTAAACCTGGTAGGTTGTTCCGGCGAACGAAAATGAGACCAGTTTCTGCATGATGTCACGCAGAAGCTAACGGCCACTCAGCAGTGGGATCTGTAGAAGAAGTTGTAGTATGCGTAGGTTCTGCAGTGACGTGACGTCACCCACCAAAAGATGTCACACCGTGCATGCACAATGACCTACCAGGTTTAGTAGTACAGTGAAGCCCCGCTGTAACGCGCCTATAGAGAATTCGGATATAGCATGATCATACCTTGGCTCCCAGGGATTCCATGTCCTGGCACTTGGAGGCAGCTTCTCTCCCCTGCTTGGTGGCACCTGCAGCCCTGGGGTTCTCTGCCCCCGGCAGGCGCGGGACCATGGCTTCTCTGTCCTCCTCTCCTCCTTCTCTCTCCTCCTTGTCACTAAGAGGGCACACATAAATGCCATGGCACCTGTGGGCATCACATTGGGGACCACGGGAGTAGAGCTTTTAGTGAACCAGGGTCAAATATTCCCAATGGGCATCAAGACTTTGCACTAGTGCTAACTGCTTTAACGTAGACTGTGCCAGGTCTCTGCTTTAGCACTGTCTCATTATCCAGCTGCACTGTTAAGTCAATGAAATCCATATCCTCACTCCATCAAATGAATACATTACTGGGGTTGGACACCGAATTGAAGTCTTCACTGTAGAGTCAGATTTTTGGCCAGCCTTTAGTTGCCGTTATTTAACCTCTGTGGCCTTACATGGTCTTCTTTGACTCCTGGCCATGGACTCTTCATGACTCTAGTTATGCAGTTCTACTTAGCATTGATGCTGGTGACTCAGGCTGAGAGTTCTTGGATCACTTATGCAGCCTGAGGATCTCTTATCAGCACACAGCTTGAAGTATATTTAAGTTAATCTTGCATCCTGCCAGTTGAAGCTTGGTTCTGTTGCAGAATCCCTGCGGAGTTCTCTGAGCACACCTGGAGTTCTCTGAGCAATGGGGCGTGCTGAATGTTGCCATCTAGATCTGTACTCCAGGCCTTTAATATGTGAGGAAATTGTGTGTGTGCTGAAACTCTCAAGGCATTCTGTGTGACTGAACTTGGGTGCATCTGCATTTGATTCCAACTCTAGTGCCATCAACGAGGAGTCCTTGTGGCACCTTAGAGATAACAAATTTATTTGGGCATAAGCTTTCGTGGGCTAAAATGCACTTCATCAGATGCATGGAGTGAAAAAATACAGTAAGCAGAATATATATTATCGTACATGAAAAGATGGGAATTGCCTTACCAACTGGGGGGTCAGTGCTAATCAGACAATTCAATTAACATGGAAGTGGCCTATTCTCAAGTTGACAAGAAGGGGTGAATACCAAGGGAGGGAAGATTTCTTTTGTGGTGCTAACAAGACCAATGCAATCAGGGTGCTCCATTTCCAACAGTTGACAAGGTGTGAGTATCAGCAGAGGGAAAATTACTTTTTGTAGTGACCCATCCACTCCCAGTCTTTATTTAGGCCTAATTTGATGGTGTCCAGTTTGCAAATTAATTCCAGTTCTGCAGTTTCTCATTGGAATCTGTTTTTGAAGTTTTTTGGTTGAAGAATTGCCACTTTTAAGTCTGTTATTGAGTGTCCAGGAAGATTGAAGTGTTCTCCTACTGGTTTTTGAATGTTACAATTCTTGATGTAAATTTGAGTCCATTTATTCTTTTGCATAGAGAGTGTCTGATTTGGCCAATGTACATGGCAGAGGGGTGGCACATGATGGCATATATCACATTGGTAGATGTGCAGGTGAATGAGCCCCTGATGGTGTGGCTGATGTGGTTAGATCCTAGGATGGTGTCCCTTGAATAGATATGTGGACAGAGTTGGTGATGAGATCAGGTTGGGAGGCTGGCTGTAAGCGAGGACTGGCCTGTCTCCCAAGGTCTGTGAGAGTGAGGAATCGTCCATCAGAATAGGTTGTAGATCCTTGATGATGCACTGGAGAGGTTTTAGTTGGGGGTTGTAGTTGACTGACCTAAATAGGGAGGGAGGGTGGGTGCTGCCCAAGGACCCTAAGCTATTTTAGCTTTCCCTATGAATACTGAAATTAGTTCCACTGATGCCTGTAGTTATCAGGTGTCTGAGTAACTTATTGCATTTGAAACCGCCCATAGATACCTACTCGGTGGCCCTGGGGAAAAAATGGTGGGTGCTGAGGATCCAGTGGCAGCCCTGCTCTGAGCTGCCCCCCAGCTCCTCCCACCCACTGCGATCAGTTTTTTCAGTGTTTGAGTGGCTCAAGAGGGGTAGGAGAGGAGCAAGGATGTGATACACTTGGCGGGTGGGGTGGAACTGTGCAGGAAAAGATGGGACGGGGCAGGAAGAGGTAGGATGGGGCCTTGGGGGAAGGGATGGAGTGGGGATGGGGCCTGGGACAGAGCCGGGGATTGAGCACCACCCAGCATTTTGGAAAGTTGGTGCCTGTGAAATCGCCCATTAAAAAATCTCTGGTTACGTGTGATATTAAGTTGGTCATTAGAAAACTGATAAAACCTCTTGAATTTCTTGATGTTTGTCACATGGAAGCAGTGACTTCAGTGAGTTAGCTTGAGGTGTTACTGACTTCCACCTCACCCTGATTTAAAAGATATTGTGTTGGTTATCCTAAATTCTTCCTCAAAGTGGTGTTGGACAGTCAGTTTTCCTGTCAAGAATCAGAGAGGTAGCTGTGTTAGTCTGGAATTGCAGAAGTGACAAAGAGTCCTGTGGCACCTTAAAGGCTAACTAAAGTATCGAAGCCTAAGCTTTCGTGGGCTAATACCCACTTTGTCGGATGCATGCAGTGGAAGTTTTCCTGTCAACATTCTCCCCAGGACTGAAGGCACTTCCTGGGGAAATGGTTCTCCATTAACTTGATGTGAAAAGATTATTTGAAGTGGATTAGAGCTCACAGTACACACAGATGTCAAATTCCTTCTGTGAAGAGCGCCATCCTGCATTTTTTTACAGTCTGTGATCTGCACTTACGTTGTTCAGGGTCATACGCTACCCCCTATTTACAGCAGATCTGCTGATAACAATGGAAGTTTTGCAAAAAGACTGAAGGAGAGTCTGGCTTTTATGGAATAATAACTGAACCTCAATAACTGAACATTACTGTTTTGTTTGAAATCGCTCAATGGTGGTAGGAAACAAGGGAGAGCAATTTAAGTAATCTGCACGTGCAGTTACTTGGCTTCTGAATACAATTATGGTAATTATGGAAGTTAGGGGCACTGGTAAGCCTCTGATTATTTGATAAATTTGCTTTTAATGATAGGTGTCACTGAAATGATTTGGGGAGCTTGCATCTCAGAGCTGTTTCAGGCAGTCATTGAAAGTCATACCTAAATGACTGTTGGATTGCATATCTCATTGCTATTCCTTTTCAAGCCTACCACTTCAAGGTCATATTAAAGCTGTTGCTCCAACCAGCCTCTGAGCAGGTCTTGACCAGAAGAATATGCAGCACAACTTTTTTTTTTTTTTTTTAAACCAAACTACTATTGTTATCCAGGTGTATATTACATTATTTTTCCAGACCGTGCTCATGTGTGTCTTTGCATCTCGTTCTGTATTTACACCCATAGCGACATACTTTTTTGCTGTTGAGCATCTAAAAGTATGGATCTACTGTAAGGCAGCTGCTGTTGAAAAAGAGAATTTCTTGTAATTCTTTCTTTCTGAAGGTGTTTTGTGTTGTGTTGATCTCTGCTCAGCCACCTCAGAGTTAGATTTTTCAACTATCTTGTAAATTAAATACGCTTCAGTCATTTATTAATCTTTTCATTTTTTCAGTGAAAGCAGAGAATATTGGAAACACTAAGGTTAGCTAAGTTTCAGCAGCAGAATTGGCATGCATTACTGCCTATTAGAAGCCAGTGGGTTAGAATTTTGTGTTATGGTAATTTTATGAGTCACATTATTGCTTAGAAGGATAATTACCTTAGGGGGGGGATCAGTTATACTGTAAATGCCTTCAGAGAACAAGAATTACAGATAGAAGAGATGAAGAAAGATTCAACAGAAGAAAAAGCTTTTTGTGTTACTAGAAAATAAACTAAGTTTAAGGCTGAGAGTCTGTTTCGGAAGTCCTGGATTCCATGACGTTCTAGGACCTCTGAGACTTCTGCAACAGCTGGTGCGGCTGGGCAGGGGGCCACTTGAGCAGCTTGGGCAGCCCTTGGCCAGCCGCATGAGCCACTGCTGGAATAGTCTCGGCTGCGCCACCATCTCTGCCCTTCCCCCCAGCGGCAGCGGGGGTTCTGGCCCATGGGCCGCTACCTGGTTCCCTCTCTCCCTGCCTCAGCAGCAGCAAGAGTTTGAGTGTGGGAAGTGGATCAGGGCTCTCCTATCCCCCACATAGATATTCCCTGGGTGGCGTGGATGGGGAGTGTTGCAAAGTGAACCCACCCTGCACTTACCTCACAGCAACAGTTCCTTCAGCTCCTGTCCTGCAGGACTAGCTGGGCTGAGCTCCAGGTGTTGTGACTGGATTGAAGGCTTACGGGATGGTCATACCCCCAAGGAAGGCTGGGGAGAGGCCCGAGTGGGATATTGCTGAGTGATACCATCCTGCACTCACCCTGCTGCTCCTGTTTCTGTCCTACTGGGCTGCCTGGGCTCATGCACTCACTCAGTTTTGGTCTCTTCCCCCTCTTTCCCTCCCCTGGTCATGTTGGAGGGCTGGCTGAGCCAAACCTGAGAAGTGCTGTCGACCCTTTGCACCCGGTTGCAATGCCGAGGGCAGGAGCCCAGCCAGCCCCATGAGGCAGGACCTGCTACTGCAGGTTGAGTTTTTCATTTTATGTTTTTTTATGTTTTATTTGTTTTATTTTATATTGTTGTTTTGCCTTTGCAAAAACTATATAGGCCTCTAACAGTTATCTCCCCAACACCCCTGTTAATACACCCCACAATTATATAAGTCTTTTTCTTAACTGCATCACGTTGTTGGGTTATATTCAATTTGTGATCTTCTATTGACTCCCTGATCTTCTTCAGCTGTATTACTACCTAGCCATTTTTTTTTGTCATTTAGTAGTTGTGCATTTGACTTTTCCTTTCTGAATGTAGTACTGTGATGCATGACCAGAAAGGGTTGAACATCCTGCAGTATGAATGACTCAAATTCAACCCTTAAAGAGGTATGGGAGATAATGTGTTTTTGTGTATTTACATATTGTAGAATCATAGAAGAGTAGGGGCGGAAGAGACCTCAGGTGGTCATCTGGTGCAACCACCTGCTCAAAGCAGGACCAACACCAACTAAATCATCCCCGCCAGGGCTTTGTCAAGCTGGGCCTTAAAATCACTAAGAATGGAGATTCCACCCCTTCCTAACCCATTGCAGGGCTTCACCACCCTCCTGGTGAAAATTTTTCCTAATATCCAACCTAGACTTCCCTCACTGCAACTAGAGACCATTGCTCCTTGTTTGGTCATCTGCCACCACATATATATATATATGGGTAGTGGTCAACAATGTAATCAACAATCCCCGTCTATGCTGTATTCTGTTAATTCAGAGGTCAAAAGAACATCCTAGCGTTTAAATGAACTGTGAACACGGAATATCGCTGTAGTCATCTCTCTTTGAAACCTACAGTCAGCCATCTCCGAATGGTGAAAAACAGGCAACTGTCTGTCTTATGTTAATTCGTGTAGCTAAGTATTGATGATGGACCTACTTCAAAGGCCATGTCTACACTGTGAAAAAACACCTCTCTCCCCCACCCCCCGAGCGCCGCAAGTTTCAGCGCTGTAAAGTGGCAGTGTAGACAGTGCACCAGAGCTGGTAGCTATTCCCCTTGTGGAAGTGGGGTTTTTTATAGTGCTGGAAGAGCTCTCTCCCAACGATGATGCTGCAACTACACAGCCACCTTACGCAGCCATGACTACATAGCCACGTTAAAGTGCTGTGCTAGTGAAGACACGCCCAAAGTTGCCATGATTACCTATTGTAAGCCAAGAGACTCCAACCTGTCAAAGAAGACTTGAAATTGTATAAAAGATCCTTGGGTCCTGATCCTGTCATCTCAGATCTGCTTGAGGTTTCATGTAGGTGAAGCCTAAGCCATCAGGGCTAAGATCCCAGTTCTAACTGGAGATAAACATTGGACTATAACCTATGGACTAAATTCTAGAAGAACTCTTTGCAACTACAAAAATTATCATCTTTGCTATGAATCTGAACCTCAAGATTGATTCATGTCTGTATGTATTTATTTTAATAAATTTTAGTGTAGTTAATAAGAATTGGCTGCAAGTATGTATTTGGGTAAGATATGGAATATTCATTAACCTGGGAGGTAATGTGTCTGATCCTTTGGAATTGGTAGAACCTTTTCTTCTAAATGGTGAATAAGATTTTCATTAATCTTCATCATTCTTGACTTGGATATCTGGATGGAGGCCTGAGGCTGGGTTATTTTAAGGGAACAGTGTTTTGGACTTCTGAGTAACCAGTCGGGTATAAGGGAAGCTATTTAGTGTTGGGTTGGTAAATCTAAGTATTGAAATATCCACCAGCTTTGGGGATTGTCTGCCCCATTCTTTGCAGTTCATCCTAAGTGAGTGACCTCAGCTGGTTCTACTTTTTATTTATCTTCATTTATTTATCAGCAACTAGTTTTTATTTATCTTCATTGAATTTCATCATATCGATTTCAGATCAATTCTCTAATTCGTCAAGGTTATTTTGAATTCTCATTGTGTCCTCTAAAGTGCTTGCAGTCCCTCCTGGCTTGATGTTCTCTTAAAATTTTATAAGCATACTCTCCACTCTGTTCTCTAAGTCATTAAGGAAAATACTGAATAGTGACAGAGTCTGCAGGACCTCACTAGATATGTAGAACTGTATCACTGGAACAGGGAACTATTGATAACTACTCTTTGAATACAAAAAGAACGAGGAATACTTGTGGCACCTTAGTGACTAGCCAGTTTATTTGGGAATAAGTTTTCATGGGCTAGAACCCACTTCATCAGATGCATAGACTAACATGGCTACTGTTCTGAAACCTGTCACTGTGCAAGTCTTTGAATACAGTTTTTCAACCAGTTGTGCACCCATCTTACAGTACTTTCATCTTGAGATCATATTTCCCTAGTTTGTGTGTGAGAATGTCATGTGGGACTGTGTTAAAAGCCTTACTAAAATCAAGATACATCACATCTGTTGCTTCCCCCATCCACTAGGGCCAAAACCCTACCAAAGAAGGAAAGTTCTTGTTCTTGACAAATCCATGTTGACTATTACTTTTCACCCTCTTATCCTCCAGGTGCTTACAAATTGATTGATAATTTGTTCCAGTATGTTTCCAGGTATTGAGATTAGATTCACTGGTCTCTAATTCCCTAGCTCCTCCTTTCCCTCCTTTTTAAAGATAAGCAGTATGTTTGCGCTTCTCCAGTCCTTTGGGACTGACCTGTCCCTAAGATATTCTCTAACAGCTTCAGTTAGTTTCTTAAATACCCTGAGATGTTTTTCATCAACCCTGCTGATTTAAATACTTTTATATTAATTGGGCTTGTGGAGAATTTAAAGGAGAGAATTAGAAGGGTTTCAGCAAAATGAAGGAATAAATATGAGTTTAGGTGGAGGAATGGTGAAGCTTGTTTCCCAAGCTCTGAAAGAATTTGAGCTCAAGTCTGATGCCTATGGTAGGTCTTGGACAATAGGGACAAATGTTAGACATTAGAGTAGGAGGGTGGTGCAAACTAGGTCTGATATGTTCTTACTACTGAGTGTGCCAGTTGAGATGAAAATTAAGGCAGAACAAGGAATTGATGAGACTGAGGTAGGTAGAAGTAAATGAAATAAAGATGTAAATTATTTACATAACTTTTACTAAACTTTTATTTGAAAGTTAGCCAGAATGATGAGGTGGTAGGAGAGGGAGGAGGAAAGAACGCCAAGGGCTGAAGCTTGGGCTCTGAGATAGGGATGAAAGAACTAGTCGTAGGACAGTGGCCATAGCCAGTCAGTAGAGGGGGGAAAAAATTTGAATTAGTGAAAATGAGACCAGGAGAAAAGGTGCTTGAAACTGCCTAGTAGAATGGAAATGAAATGTGTGCCTGATGATGGAGGAGAAGTTGGTGCGGTGCTGAAATGACTGACTTGATTTCATTTTCTTGCAGACTTTGGTTTGATGAATTTATAGGCCTCTGGTTTTCAGTTCAGAATCTTCCACAATGGGAGGGGGTGAGTATTTACTTTTCCTAATCCTATGGAGCAGCAGTATATAAATAGAATTGAAATGTACTTGTAAATAGACCTGAAATATTTCACTTGAACTCACATCAAGTTCCATTTTTCCTCCCTTTTCTCTAATGTGGGGGAAAGAGATGGTAATTTTATGACTTTCTACAAACTGTTGCTAATTGAGTAAACAAGCCAGCAGTTTTGCTTGTTGGGCAGTTTATTATTGCTCTATCATGCAGCTTTTCTTTTTATTTTAACCTTTGGTATGTTAGCATTTTCCAGACTACCAGCCAATCCTTATGGGGATTCAAAGGGCTAATGTGATATAGTTTTATAGTTCTATGAAATACCACTAATATAACAGCATCCCATAGTTCAGTGTCCCTAATATGAAAGAGAAATGGAGGTAGAGGGGTGGAGTTTTTGTTTGTATTTTAGTCATGAATATTAAAAGAAGTAACAAATAAGTTGGGGATCTCAGCTCAGGAAGTGTGATGATTTCTCAGATATTTCCATTAAGCTTCTTCAACTCCTTATTTATGCTGTGTGTGACATTGGTGAATGTGATCTTAAAACCTGTCTTGCTGAGGTTAACTGATATTTTGCTTCTGTGGCCACTGATGAAATGGACGACTTCTGTTAGAACTGTATGCTATGGAATATTGATCTGTTTTTTTTCCTCTCCCCTACTCCCAGCATCTAGTAAACCTTTTTGCTCGCTTGGCCACAGAGAACATAGGGTACATAGACTGGGATCCATATGTACCAAAGGTAATATCTATTATTTTTACAAGTGATACTGTTTACCCTGCAATAATATTAACCCTAATATTAAATAATAATACTAACCCTGAAGATATATTTCAGTGTAGGCAACACCAAACATAAATATTTTCTGTAATCTCTGTTTTGGCCTCGTATAACCATATTTTCAGGCTGGATACGTGCAGCTGAAAATATGAATTAACTCTGTGTATAGCTTTGGGAGTTGGCAGTCTTCATCAGTTGACTCAAAAGAGTATTATTGTGCTGCACCACCTTTCTGTACACAATTATGCGCATGAATAACTTTAATTGCACAAAAAATTCCACTTGCAAGAATGAGACCAAGTATGGTACCCCTTTTGAATTAGTTTATGCACAGCACATACATGTTGAATCTCTGACTTTTGATTTCAAGTTGTTCGTAGCATTCTAATATATTAAACTCTTCTGGTGAAAACCAGCTTTTGCCAACTTGGATCACATTTTGAGGTAGCTTGCACATTATTTGTGTTTCAAACAATTCCAAATTTGAGTTAATAAAGATATAGTGGAGTATTTGCTTTTTTCTTTGATGTTTCAATGGTATGAACACTACATAATCCAGGCCAGCTTCTTTGGAAATAATCCAGTTGCATATTGGTACTGAGAAGGATTGTATTAATGCCTTTTTAAGGCTAAGTGTAAATTGTAAGAATACCAAAAAGCTGGAAAGAGACTATTTTGGCCAACATTTTTATGTCTCTTAAACTGCTGGCTCATATAACCATCTGTCCCTTCATACTGAGGGAAAAAAAATGAAATTGTGTGATTCTGATACTTTTAGATACTGCTTGTTTCAGTTATTTTAGGGAATTCAGGCACAACTTTTTTCACTGGATATTAAATATATGAAATAAATCTTTAGAGAGCTACTACAGTGAAGTTGCATCGTAGGTGCATTTAACGTGTGCGAATTCAACTATACATGCTCCACACAAAAAAAAACGCTGTCTGAGCGGGGCTGGGGCTGGTATCCCTGACTGGCAGCTCCACTGGCTTCAACTTCACTGCCATCCACACTGCGGGGCCATCTTGTGTCTCCTATCCTGTTCCACGTACCCTGGGGTGCCTGTCCCTGCTGACACTTGCAGCTTAGCTGAGGCTGCTGTCCTGCTGTGGTCTGCACTGCTTGCTGCCCTTGGTCCTCCAACCCTGACTGAGGAGCCTCTCCTGTTGATGGACTACCCTCCAATGCCTCCCGCGGCTCCACCAATCCCATTGGTACTGACGGCTCTGCTGCTGCCAGACCTCCGTCCTCTGAATCGTGCTGGTCCTCTGACATGAACCCCACCTTCTTGCTGGCCTGTTCTTACAGCCTGGATTCCAGAGGGCAGTCCTACCAGCCAACTTTATGGGAGGTTTGCCAACCCGTGGTTCGCCTACACAAGGGGACCATCAATTCCTAGTGACCCCTATGTCTGACCCTATTTGGCCGCTTGGGACCCATACTAACATTGTATTCTCCATCAGCCCTCTCCATCCACTACCACCATTTATAGTGCTCCTTCAGACACTCCTGCTCCACTGGCCCCACAGGTCCCCGCCAGTGCCTTTTCATTACCTAATGAAGTGCTCATTCCTCCTCCCATCTCACCTCCCATTGATCATGCCCAGTATCAGGCCCTCCTTCTCT
The DNA here is from genome assembly GCA_007922305.1 of Dermatemys mawii. Taxonomy (NCBI): domain Eukaryota; kingdom Metazoa; phylum Chordata; order Testudines; family Dermatemydidae; genus Dermatemys; species Dermatemys mawii. The sequence goes on along the minus strand of ML677359.1, from coordinate 21,919,592 downwards.
ATATGGTCACTGCCCTCAACTACCTCATTTGGTGGTGCAACCCATCCTCCATCTTGGCGGGTTTCCCATTTATGCCTCCGGTGCCATGCACCACCCATATCACCGACGCCTCTCTGGCAAGCTGGGGCACGCTTGTGGATAGACACATGGCCAGGGTCTCTGGTTGCCCAGAGAGGCAAGAATGGACATCAATGTTCTCGAACTTCACACCATTCACTTAGCCTGCTGAATGCTACTGTCACTCCTCCACTCCTGCCATGTCCAGCTGCTCTCCGACAACATGCAACTGTTGTCTATGTCAACAAGTAGGGAAGGGCACATTCCCCCTCCTGCTGTGCGAGGGCCATCCTCCTCTGGAATTGGTGCCTCAAACACGACATCACTGTCCATGCTGTGCATCTTCCTGGCGTGGACACCCTCAGTCTCTCCTTCAGTGCCAACCATGAGTCGGCACTCCACGACCCCACGCTCCGCTCCATTGTATGCCAGTGGGGGACACCTTGGGATTTCTTCATCACAGCAGACAGTCTCAAACTTTCTCTCTTCTATTCCAGGGGAGCCCTCGGCCCAGGATCTCAGGGCCACGCCCTTCTCCTTCCTTGGACCACCAAACTCCACTGTGCCTTCCCGCCCATTCCCCTGTTTCCACAAGTCCTACACAAAATGCAATGGGATCAGGCGACCATCATCCTTGTGGCCTCCGCTTGGCTTCGCCAGTATTGCTTTATGGATCTCCTTCTTCTTTCCATCTGCCCCCCAATTCGCCTTTCCAATCTCCTGACGCAATCCATGGCTGCATCTGGCACCCCAACCCCAGCCCTCTTCACCTCATTAGCTGGTATTTGGATGGAGCTTGCCGATAGATGGGGCATACTCTGCTCTGCTTCCATCCATGACATCCTTGCACACAGCAGGTGATTGCCTCTAGAATTTTCTATCAGGTGAAATGGTACTGCTTCACCATTTGGATTTCTGACCATGGCTTTTCCGTGGATGCTATCTCCAGCCCTTTTGTCCTGGTCTACTGCCAGTACTTTGACCTCACCCACTGTTCCATTCATTTACACCTGGCAACACTCAGTGCCTTTCTTCCCTCGGTGGATGGCTTTTCTGTGTTCATTCACCCAACTACTGTCCACTTTCTCTATAGCTTTCTCAATGACTTTTCCTCAATCCGCAAGGAGACCCCTACCTGGGACCTCAGCTTGGTCCTATCCACCCTCACTCAGCCGTCCTTAGAACCTCTTGCCCTTGCTCCCTGTCCACCTCTCCATGAAAGTGATCTTGGTGGCTGTCACAGGGTCCGCACGGGGTGCTCTAGCTTTCCTCTGTGCCCTGTGTTCTGGTTTCTCTAAATAAAGGTCTTCACACCCTTTTCTTGTGTTCTCCAAGTGTCCTTTATTTACAGTGCATGGCTAGTGAGTCTGGTGCAAGTAAAGTGCTCGCCACATCCCCAACAGTTAGGCTCTCTGCCCTGCTTCCAGGGTCTCCAGGCCCCTGAGGTACCTTGCCTACCATGAGGAGACAGAGTAGCAGCCTCTCGTCTCCCTCCTGGCTTGCTTCCCTCCAGACTGACTAGGGCCCAGGACTTTTCTAGCCTTCCTGCTCCTCTCCTCAGCTGTCTCTATTTAGCCCAGCTTAACACCCTGAGCTAGCCCTCATCAGGGCTTCCAGCTGGGCTCCTTGTAGGCTGCTCCCTGCCTCGGCCCTTGGCCCTGCTGTCCACAAGCAGAGTTTAGCCTTTAGGGGCAGAGCATTCACAGGGTTTTTACCCTTGCCCTGCCACAGGGGCCATTAGCTCTGCACTATGCGTTAGCGAACTGGTGGTCACAATGGCAGACCCCTCCCTTTACTGTCTTGCACAAGGACGATGTCTCCCTCTACCACAAATTCCTCGCCAAAATGGTATCCCCATTCCACCTCAATCAATGTATATATCTCCCCACCTCCTACCCCAAGCTACATACCCCCTTCAGACACCATGTGCTTCATTCCCTGGACATATGTACGGTGCCGGCATTCTACCTTCAGCACACCTGCAGCTTCTGTGCTTTCTCCTGCCTTTTCATCGCCATTGCTGACTGTTTTGGGGGGTCACGTGCTCTCTTCCAAACACCTCTCCCGCTGGATTTGCTGCTGTATTGTGAACTGCTATATTCTCTCTCATGTTCTTTTGTATTGCTTCCATCAAAAAAGTGGTGGACATTATTAATCTTGTTATTTATTTAACCCAGTGGGTTGAGAATTTTGTCGTCTTAATTTCATATTTCTTTTTATGGTTATGGATCTGCATTTTAATCATATTCACTTGGTTTTTTTTGTTTCATTCAAACTTAACATTTCTTTGTTCTCCCATTTCTCTGTTTCGCCTTATCCAAGATCCCCAGACATGTTGGTATGGTTTCAATCTCCATTATTAGCTGTAACATCTAGTTGCCAACTAAAGGAGATGAGTACAAGGACCCTTATGCCCTATCCTCACTCTTCTGGTGCAGAAGTAGTATATGGGGATAGGACACTAAAGACTAACTTTCCTTCCATCTCCACAAACTATAGGTGCATGGAAGAAGCTTCTGGCACCCATTTTCCCTCTCAAACCTATAATATCAATAGAAATATTGGAATAAAAATAAATAAATCCTTGTCTATGGTACCTTTTCCAACTGAAAAGAAGTTGCAGATGGAGTACCCCACAGCAGTTCTTGGAAAACGTTCTTGTTTACAGCACTCACAAATTACTTGGAATACTAGGTAATTTGTGAGTACTGTAATAATAACCAAAGTTCAAATTGTAATAATAACCAAACTGTTGCATAATTTTTAACCTGATTTTAGTTCTCCAGTACCAGCATCTGATTGCTGGGTGCTTTAGTATCATGGTAGTTCTCCTACAATCATGTATTTTAATGTATTTCAGCTTTATGTGAAAGCTGTTTGTCTCAGAGTAACCCCTTGACGGTGGGACCTACAGTTGTATCTATTGTGCCCCCTGCTAAGAATGAAACCTGCAGTAACTACGAGTAGCCAATGACTAAATGCAGGTGTGATGATTTGGTATTCACCTATTTATTCTAGAAGATTAATAACAACTATGCAGGAACCATTGCCTCATTACAAGTATTGTACAGAAACTTCTTATAAATAGTATTAAGTAATAATATTAACTTTTTTAAACAGATATTTACAAGGATTTTGAGAAGTTTGAATCTTCCAGTGGGAAGCGGCCAAGTTTTAGTTCCAAGATTCTTAACAAATGCTTATGATATAGGACATGCAGTAATGTGGATCACAGCCATGATGGTTAGTATTCTTTTTATATAGTACATTAAAAACTGATAATGAAAAGCTCTGAACATCTGTGTAGCTAAAATGATTAAAATGTCTGGGTATTCAGCTTTCGAAGATGCTTATTTCTGAGGCTTTCTTTGCCCGATGTTTATTTAAAAGTAGTGCCTTACTGTTGGTTCGGTATGTGGGTATAAGGCTTATTTCAGAGCTGCTCTAAGTGGCACTTTGGAAATGAGCTGCCACTCATTGATTTAAAGTCCAGTACAAACATGAAGTTTGTCCATAGTGATGTTCTTCAAAGATGCTGTACAAACAGGATTCTCATTCTTGGGTCCTGAGCTCCCATTGTGAGACAGGGAGAACTTCTATAGCCAAAGGATTGGGGCTTTTTTTCTCTTTTTTTTCTTTTTTTCTTTTTTTTTTTCCTTTCTGAGGCTCTGGTTATGGTAATTGTCACTATCACTTTCCAGTACTACTGGGCATTGTGTCCTTTATTTATACAAGTCCTTAATTACAGAAAATTAGTTCTTCTTTGAGTGCTTGCTCATAAGGATTCCATTCTAGGTGTGCGTGTACCCACATGCATGGCCCTCAGAGATTTTTGCCTTAGCAGTACACATAGGGCTGGCTGTGGCAGCACTGCTGCATGAGTGCAGTATATCAGGTGCCGCTGGCCCTGTGCCCTCTCAGTTCCTTCTTACTACCCATGGTGGTTAGTCAGAGCACCCTTTTTTTCTTAGCAAGAGCTAGTGGTCTACCATTCTGAAGTTTGTGCCTTAAGACTGTTGTACATAGTTTGCTTTTGCTAGTGCTAAGTAGTTAAGGTCCCAGCGGATTTTTGCCCCAGGCGGGGCATGCCGTGGGCTCCCAGGTTTAAGCCCTGCTCTCACTGCAAGAGGTCTATGCCCATGAGTGACCGCCATGCAGCTGCCTTAAGTGCCTGGGGAGTCACATGTTAAGGGGCAGTGCTGGTTCTGCAAAAACTTTGTGCCCCACACCCAGAGGGAGTGAGACATCTGCCTCAGGGCTCTCCTGATGGAGTCCGCCCTCCACCTGGCTTCCGAGCTGTCCGGGCAGGTCACGCCAAGTGCCTCAGCCTCCATGTGCCAGCACCCGGCTCCTTCTGGCACCGTTCAACATCACCTATGCCGAAGAAGGACAGGAAGCACTTTCTCGCACTGAGCAAGAAGGACCAGGGGTCATCTACCAAGGGACCCAGGCCTGCCCACCAAACTGCTCCAGAGCCACATGATCGTGCCTCCTCGGTTGGAGCGCCCTTAAAGGTCCATCACCAATTCGTGGGAGCGGTATGGTACCCAGATTCCTGCCTGCACCTTTGTCATCTCAGGCTCCCTTGGCGCAGAGAGAGCATAGGTCTCCACCTGCTCTGATGATGACCCCGGTGCCGCAAGACCCAACTAAGGTTCCCCAAGATGGCAAGCCCGCCGTTAAGACCCCACAGGAGTTAGGGGAACAACGCTGATCGCTGGACAGAAGGTGTCGCTCTTTGCTGTTGCGACGGGAATCCTGGAGCAGATCCTAATCGTGTTGCCAGTTGCTCAGGCAAGCTTCCAGATCCCTTTGGCACTACTCTCCAGCATGGCTCCCCTTTCTGTTTCCACACTGCTCACTTTCTTGATGGTCATCCTCTAAGTATTGGTCCTGATCACCAGCATGGTGGGAATGTTCCTGATACTGGTCTCCCCGGCACCACTTTCCATGCTACAGTTAGCTTTCAGTTACGCCTGGGCAACAATCACTGTTAACTACGACCAGCAAACAAACGCAAATGCTGATAGCTCCTCACTGGTTGTCTGAAGAGGGTTCCTCTGGTATGGAGGACCAGTTCAGCTCGTCGCCAAGGTCTCATTGGCGTGATTGGGCACTGGATCCCACTCCCTCATCTGCAGCACCTCAATGGCAGCACAACTAGTGGCCAGCGCAGTGGCCTTATTGGAATCGGTGGGGCGTACTGTTGTGACGATGCCTTCTTCACAGCACTGCTCGGTGGTTGCAGCAGAAGATTGGGTGATGGCCTTCCAGAGCTAGCCCTGTGGATGACTTTAGAGAATATCAAGCCTTTCTCCGGCTCGTGGCCAAACACTTAGGGCTAGAGGTACAGGAGATGGGGGAGCAAGAGAACACCCTCTTCAACATCCTCTCAGCCTCTATGCTCGCCTGGGTCACCCTGCATGAGGGTGTCCTCAAGATAGCCAATGCCTTGTGGCAAACCCCTACTCCATCCTGCCCACCTCGAAATGGGCTGAGAAAAAGTACTTTATGCCGGCCAGAGGTTTTGAATACCTCTATACCAATCCACCCTCGTGCTTGCTGATTGTATCTGTGGCCAACAAAAAAGACAAGCAGGTCTCCACCGCTTTGACTCCCAAAAACAAAGATGCTAAGAAACTTGATTTATTTGGGAGAAAGATTTATTCTATTGCTAACCTGCTATTTCAGGTGGTGAACCATCAGTTCCTGCTGGACCAGTACAATTTTAATCTCTGGGACGGTTTCAGAAAGTTCCAGGAATCTTTCTGTCAGGGTTTGGCCCAAGAGTTTGGCACTCTGGTGGAGGAGGGTACGTCAGTGGTCAGATGCTTCCTGCAAATGGCCTGGGATGTGGTGGACTTGACGGCAAGGATGGCCACACTGGCGTTGGTCATGTGATGTAGTTCCTGGCTCTAGATGGCAGGCCTCTTCCAGGAGGTGCAGACCTCGATTCAGGACCTCTCCTTTTATGGAGTTGCTTTGTTCTTAGATCAAATGGACACCATGCTGCACGGTTTGAAGGACACTAGGGCTACCCTTTGCTCATTGGGCATGCGTACGCTGTAATCAGCCAGGAAGCCCTTCCAACCATCGCTGCTGCCAAGACCCTGGCAACTATGTCAGGGAACTACAAGGAGAAGAGATGCTAGTTTTAGTAGTCATCACCCTTCTTCTTCCTGCTTGCCAGCCCAGCCCAGGGCAGTCAAATATCGAGGGGGGCCAGACGCTATTGTTTTTAGAGTGTGCCCAAGAGTGACACTCCAGTCAGTCAGCAATCTGATCTGCCTTCTCCTCAGTCGCCTTTCCCCCTACCACTCAGCCTGGTCATGGATTACATGGGACCACTGAGTCCTGAACATAGTGGCTCAGAGCTATACCTTGCAGTTCTCAGCTGCCCCTCCTTCCTGCCCCCTCATTTTCCCATCTCTTTTCTGAAACCCTTCTCACGAGTGACTCCTTGTTCAGGAGGCAGAGAAGCTCCTGAGCTTGGGGACTGTGGAGAAGGTTCCTTGGGACGTTGAACAAAGAGGATACTACTCCTGCTACTTCCTAATCCCAAAGGCCAAAGGAGGTCTTGGGCGCCTGCTGGACCTGTGTGGCCTCAACAAGTCTATCAAGAAACTGAAGTTCCACATGGTCTCTCTGGCCTCCATCATTCCTTCCCTGGATCCAGGGGGCTGGTCTGATGCTCTCAACTTGAAGAACACTTACTCTCATGTCTCTATATGCCTGGACCACTAGTGCTTCCTGCGTTTCATAATAGCCGGGCATCCCTTCCTGTTCAAGGTGTTACCCTTTGGCCTGTCTTCAGTCCCCAGGATGCTCACAAGGTGCATGGTGCTGGTAGTAGCTTATCTGAGACAGGGGGTTCCAGATCTTCCCGTATCTTGATGACTGGCTTGTCAAGGGCAGGTCTCTGGAGCAGATCCGACATAGCCTCAACCTGGTGCAGTTCATCTGTAATGATCTGGGCCTGTTAATAAACACAGAAAAGTCCATGTTAACGACGGCCCAACGCAGAGTTTTTTGGAGCGGTTCTTGACTCCACCTGAGTGAAGGCCTTCCTTCTGGAAATGTGCTTCCAGGCCTTGTCGGACTTGATTGCCCACATGAAGAGCCATCTGCTTACTATAGTCCACAAGTAATGGGCCACATGGCCGCATGAACATACATGGTCAGCCATGCCCATCTTCATCTATGACAGGGTGGGAAAACTTTGGGGCCACATCAGGGTTGCAAAATTGTATGGAAGGCCGGGTAGGGAAGGTTGTGCCTCCCCAAAAAACCTGGCCCCTATCTGATCCCCTCCCACTTCCCGCCTCTGACTGCCCCCTCAGAACCATTGAACCATCCAACCGCCCCCTAACTGCCCCCCAGGACTCCCTGCCCCTTATCCCACCCCCCAGTCTCCTTACCACGCCACTCAGAGTAGCGTGTGTGGCAGCCGTGTGTCCCGGCCAGAGCTAGCCATGCTGCCCTGCAGTCCCGCAGGAGTGCGCAGCCCCGCCACCTAGAGCGTTGGCAGCATGGCGAGCTGAGGCTGTGAGGCAGCAGGGGAAGGGGGAGGGTCTAGCCTCTCTGGCTGGGAGCTCAGGGGCCGGGCTGGATGTGGCTGGCCTTGGTCTGTATCCCCAGAACGGACGTCCTGGACCGAGTGGTTACAGTGCCAAGCCATGTCTCTTTCGTCTTCGAACTGGTGGCTGGATTCAGAGTCGGTGCTACAGGGAGTTCCCTTTGTGACCCCTTCTCCGTTACTTACCCTGGTTTCAGACACATCTGACTTGGGCTGGGGAGCCCATCTGGGCGAGCTCAACACCCATGGTCATTGGCTATACAGCGATCTGGCCCTTCATGTGAAAATCGTGGAGCTCCAAGCAGTTTGCCTGTCCTTCCAGGTGTTCTTGTTTCACCTGAAGGGCAGGGTGGTGCAGTTGCTGATGGACAATACTGTCACCATGTGCTACATCAACAAGCAGGGCAGTGCCAAGTCTTTGGCCCTTTGTCGGGAAGCGCTTAACCTCTGGAACTTTTGTGTGCAACATGCCATTCATCTGGTAGCTGCCCACCTGCCCAGAGCCAAGGACGACCTGGCAGATTGCTTCAGCGGGACCCTCTCATCTCACCATGAATGATCTCTTCATCTGGAGGTGGTCAGCCTGATCTTCCAGAGGACTAGACAGACTGGCAGTGCCACATGTTCTGTTCTTTGCAGGGCAGGGACAAGGATGCTGATGTCCAATACTGCCTTCCTGCCGATGCTGTTAATCCACAGAGTCCTGCTCAAGATAAAATAAGACCAAGCATCCTCATTGCCCCGATGTGGCCTAATCAACACTGTTTTGGCATGTTGCTGAGTCTCTTGGCAGCCACCTTGCTGCAGATACCTGTATCGCCAGATCTGTTGTCTCAGAACCACGTCAGTCTGCTGCACTTGAACCTGGAGTCACTGCCCTTGATGGCTTGGCTGATGTGTGGTTGAGTGCGGATGAATGGGGGTGTTCTGCTGGTGTCCAGCAGGTTCTGCTGGGCATTAGAAAACCGACCACCTACATATGTGGTGAGTTGGAAGCAGTTCATGTATTGGGTCTCGGACTGACACATTTGTGCGGAAGCCCCGCTGCACAACATCCTGGTTTATTTACTACTCCTTAATCACAAGGGTTGCTGTCCTCAATCAAGGTATACCTGGCAGCCATTTCAGCCTTCCATGCTCTGCTTCAGGGCCGGTTGGTCTTCACTCATCCCATGACGGGAAGCTTCCCTTGGCTTTCGGCTCCCTTCTACTTCTCTCCTGGAAGGTCTCCTTGGTTGCTCTAACTTTGTCCTGTCTGGTGTCCAAGATCAGGGTGCTCATGTCAGAGCTGCCCTATATGGTCTTCCGTAAGGACAAAGTCCAGCTGTGTCCACACTTAGCCTTTCTGCCCACGGCTGTCTCCCAGGAACAGAGAGGGCATAGAGCCAGCGGTGCCTGATATACCACGGCATGTGGTGCATCACAGCCGGCCCTAAGGCAAAAATCTCTGACGGACACACACATGGGCATGCACACATGTGGAATGGAATGGACATGAGCAACACATCATAAATGCCTCATCCATTAGAGTACAGTGGGGAATCCTAATCCTATGTTTTCTGTCATCAGTCTGCTACTATAAAATATTATAAATTCCTTATACCTTCGTTGCAGGATAAAGTACATTATATTGAAATAAAACAATTAAACTTCAGGTCTGTTTCATTACAGTTTTGTTGTTACCAGAGTTGCAACTTAGATCAGTGTTTAGAGTCTAAATTTTCCTGGGTCTACCTCGCATCCTGTAAGGATAACTAAAAATCGTGAATTTAATTTTGGGTGATAGTGCACTGAAATGGAGCTATGTTGTTTCATCGAAGGACAAATAATAACAGTCACAAAAAGAGAGTTTCTAGCATTATGGTATAGCCTGCCAGCACTACTGCGTGGAATGAATTAATCATTCTAAGTAGCTGCTGTGTTCTAAATGGAAATATTTGTTTAGGAAGCATACATTTAGGTTTGTAGTGGTCCCTTGCTCTCACGTAGGCTGGGAGATCACCTCGCCTAGCTGCGTCAGGCAACAGCATTCAGATTCAGGCCCTGCTGGTAAGGCTGAGCATAAGAAGTCTGCAGCTCTGTAGCCGTTTAGCAGAGGCAGAGAAGCAGTAACAGTCAGATGATCTAGCCCCGTCAGGTGGGGCAGAGTGGTGAGCAGTCTTTAGGTCCCGGATGACTGGAAAAAGGCAAATGTAGTGTCCGTCTTTAAAAAAGGGAAGAAGAAGAATCCGGGGAACTACAGGCCAGTCAGCCTCACCTCAATCCCAGGAAAAATCATGGAGCACATCCTCAAGGAATCAATTCTGAAGCACTTAGAGGAGGGGAAAGTGATCAGGAACAGTCAGCATGGATTTACCTAGGGCAAATCATGCCTGACTAACCTTCTAGGATGAGATAACTGGCTCTGTGGATGAGGGGAAAGCAGTGGATGTGCTATTCCTTGGCTTTAGCAAAGCTTTTGATACGGTCTCCCACAGTATTCTTGCCAGCAAGTTAAAGAAGTATAGGCTAGATGAATGGACCATAAGGTGGATAGAAAGCTGGCAGGTTCGTCGGGCTCAACAGGTTGTGATCAATGGCTCCATGTCTAGTTGGCAGACGGTATCTAGCGGAATGCCCCAAGGGTCCGTCCTAGGGCCAGTTTTATTCAATATTTTTATCAGTGATCTGGGAGATGGCATGGACTGCACCCACAGCGAGTTTGCAGATGACACTAAACTGGGAGGAGTGGTAGATACGCTGGAGGGTAGGGACAGGATACAGAGGGACCTAGACAAATTAGAGTATTGGGCCAAAAGAAATTTGATGAGGTTCAGCAAGGACAAGTGCAGAGACCTGCACTTGGGACGGAAGAATTACATTCACTGCTACAGAGTGTGGACCGAATGGCTAGGCAGCAGTTCTGCAGAAAAGGATTTAGGGGTTACAGTAGATGAGAAGCTGGATGTGAGTCAACACTGTGCCTTTATTGCCAAGAAGGCTAACGGCATTTTGGGCTGTATAAGTAGGGGTATTGCCAGCAGATCGAGGGACATGATTGTTCCTCTCTATTCAACATTGGTAAGGCCTCATCTGGAGTACTGTGTCCAGTTTTGGAGCCCACACGACAAGAAGGATGTGGAAAAATTGTAAAGAGTCCAGAGAAGGGCAACAAAAATGATTAGCGGCCTGGAGCACATGACTTATGAGAAGAGGCTGAGAGAACTGGGATTTTTAGTCTACAGAAGAGAAGACTGAGGGGAGATTTGATTGCTGCTTTCAACTACCTGAAAGAGGGTTCTAAAGAGGATGGATCTAGACTGTTCTCAGTGGTAGCAGATGACAGAACAAGGAGTAATGGTTTCAAGTTGCAGTGGGGAAGGTTTAGGTTGGATATTAGGAAAATGTTTTTCACTAAGAGGGTGGTGAAAGCATTGGAATGGGTTACCTAGGGAGGTGGTAGAATCTCCTTCCTTAGAGGTTTTTAAGGTCAGGCTTGACAAAGCCCTGGCTGGGATGATTTAGTTGGGGATTGGTCCTGTTCTGAGCAGGGGGTTGGACTAGATGACCTCCTGAGGTCCCTTCCAACCCTGATGTTCTATGATTCCCTGGGCTACTTCCTAGCACAGTCAGAAGAGAGGGTTCTGTAGTCTAAGGGTTCTCTGTCTCCTCAGAGTACACTGCACGTGGCAGTCCTGGCAACTCCTCTCTAAAGATGGTTGTGGTGGGTTCCCCCTGGGGTGCTACCCAAAAGTGGAGTACCACTAAGCACCCCTGACTCACCAGCCTGGGCTCCCTTTAAATTTGTGCTGCTGTGAACAGCCTTCACTTTCACCAGCACACAAACAGATAAGGAGCATACAAGATGCTCTGATTAGTTCTGCATGGGAAAGCTCCAGCTAAGGAACTTCCCAGCTACTCAGCACCCCCCTCTGAAGTGTAAACCCAAAATTATACCATCTGGAACTGCACAGCGAACTCTACAGCATAAGCTCATGAAATTTACCCTCTCCTTCAATATTGAGAGGAATATACAACAGCTTTCTGAATCTGAGTTATGACTCCCATACACACTAGTTTTAGACAAAGCAAAAACAAATTTATTAACTATAAAAGATAGGTTGTAAGTAATTATAATGGATAGCAAACAGAACAAAACAGATCACCTAGCAATAAACAAAACATGCAAACTAAGCGTAATATATTACATAGACTGGATATGAACAGCAAATCCTCACTGTAAGTGATGATACAAGCAGGCTACAGATTTTTAAGGGGCAAGCTGCACTAGTTTACAGCTTGGAATCCCCAGGTGTTCCGTTCACAGGCTAAAAATCCATTTAGCCTGGGCCCAGTACTTCCCCCAGTTCAGTCTTAGCGCCTCAGATGTTTCCAGGAGTGTCTCTTGGTGGGGAGTCTGAAGAACCACGATTATGTCACTCCTCTGCCTTAAATAGCCTTTACAGATGGCAGGAACCCTTTGTTTCAAAGTTTGGTTCCCAGGCCAGTCAGTGAAAAAACACTGATATCCCAAGATGGAGTCCAGGACCAGGTGACATGGTGACATGTCCCTGTAGTGTCATAGCAGCCATGAGTCAGAGGCTGTTTGTAACGTCCTCAGGAAGGCCCGCCGGGTCTGAAATAAGCTTTTTCTAAGGCCCATTGTTCTCTCTGATGGTTCATTAACTGGAATGGGCCCTTCCCAGTCAGACTGAGAGTCCTTTGTCTAATGAGCGTTCCCCATCTGTGCTTACATTTGTAACACAGATACACAGTCAGTGTTCCTAACTTCAGATACAAAAATAATGCATGCATATAAATATGAATTTCTAAGAGAAATCAGCCAACCCTCTTATAATAATGTATATTTAGAGTTGGAAAAATTTGATTTTTTTTGATAATTTTGACCAATAATAATATTGATGATTATTTTTAAGCATTTTACATTTTTTTAAATCTATTTAATTTTTCACAGTTCTGAGAAATTATGGGAGGGGGTTTCAGACAATAATTATTTAATGGGAGTAGACGCTGAGATTTAGTAAAGTTAAATCTTTATAACTGGTAAAACACAAGTTGTCAACATCACATGTCAAGGTATGCAAAGCAGATTTCCTTAAATGACACACTAAGAAGTTCTCAAGCAATATTTTTCTTTCTTAGCCTATCTGTACATTTTGATTATCATTCATGGAAATATTTTTTGTTAGTTTGTTGATGGTGAAACTGATATAACCCAATAAGAATCTAATCCTTCCAAGCCTATGTGTATTCCTTTTAATTATTAGGCTTTCTATGTTTGGTCTTGGGTATTTTTAGTGACACTGCCATTCTTCCCTGAAAGCGGAACAAAAGTTCAGTCCGCTTTGCACAGGAGTTCGAATTTGTCTTCAATAATATGTTACCAGAATATTGCAGTTTCCTTTTTCCTGCCCATCTTCCTCAGACCATAATATTGCATGGCATTTGTAATATGTAAAAAGATATTTATGAAAGAGAGTTCTAAAAATAGACAGAAGTGGAATTCTTGTAAACTTTAAAACTCTTCCTATTCACAAGAACAGAAGAAAAATATAGAGAGGTAATAGAATGTTTCTGTGACCACAAACAAGCCAGGTGATTTGAGTTAATTGTTTGTTAGTTAAACCATGTGCCTTTGTTATGGAAATATATTATATTGATCTTTAACTTGTCTCATGATGCTGAATAATCTATTCTGACTTGATTTCTGACCTCGACAGTGTCCTTTTTCATGCTTTTCCTGTTACATATATTAAATTTTTATATGTATTTGGTTTTGGACAGGGCGGACCAAGTAAACTAGTACAGAAGCACTTGTCTGGATTATTCAATAGCATTGCATCTTTTTATCATCCTTCAAATAATGGTCGCTGGCTGGTGAGTTTGTTGTGCTTTGATTTTAAGAGTAAAGATTTTTAATTTGGAATGGGATTATAATTTTATCATGAATTTTTCTATGCTGTGCTCTTCACTTTTAGTAAAAGAGTATATACTGCTTTATGCAATCAATTTCATCCTATAATAGATTACTATGAACTATGTATATACTTTAAAAAATAAACTTCCATGAAAACACTAGTGTGATATGTGAAATTAAACTGAAAAGGAGCCAGAAAACTACCACTACCTATTAAGAAAACATGGCTTATTTTTTAACTATCCACAGTACAGGTTGTGAAAATGAATGTGTCAAATGAAACTTGCTGCTACTCTCATAGTAAATTCTGAATATTTAGATTTACTATATTCCTGCGGTTCTTATCCATTTTGAGCAACTCTCCTGAAGTTAACACAGCTTATTTTTTAGTTCCTGGTGTAAGAAGGATATATCAGGTTTTTGCTACTGTCCACTCTCGCTGTTAACTACTTGAAATTGATTATTTCCTCTGGTTATACATCCAACAGAACAAGTTGATGAAGCTGCTTCAAAGGTTACCAAGTAGTGTTGTTAGGAGACTGCATCGTGAGCGTTACAAGAAGAAGACTTGGCTAACTCCTGTGCCTGATAGCCATAAACTTACTGATCAAGATGTTACAGACTTTGTAGAATGCATTATTCAACCTGTCCTTCTGGCTATGTTTAGTAAAACTGGAAGTCTGGAGGCTGCTCAAGCCCTTCAAAATCTTGCACTAATGCGTCCTGAGTTAGTAATTCCACCTGTACTTGAAAAGTAAGTTGTAATGAAGCAATGAAGAAACAGTACTGCAGATAGAACTTCAGTTGCCCCCAGCAGCCATAGCGAGCCACAGAAGTATTTATTTGATGAAGGGGAGTACTTGGGCTGGGGGAGCTGCTGAATTAGATTGCATATTACACCCATCCCTGCAACTAGGTTAGTCAGGGTGCTTTTTACTTTTTATGGTTGGCTGCTCCCTAGCTCCTAGGATGGCTGGGGTTGTTGCTAGCTAGCATAAATTAGAATTGCCTTCAGGCTGCTCTAATTTATGATGGAGACTGTCAAGAGAGAGTTTCAGGAGCAACTGTAAGCCAGTTTTGCACCCCTCACTCCTGAGCTGACTGAGCTCTCCTTGTCACATCTCACAATCTGGGCCAAAGTTTAAATAAGTATCTTTAATGTTGTTTGAGTAGCAAAAAGTGTGTAATATGTTACATACTTTTATTGATTTTTCAATTTTCTTTGACAAATGATAAACTGTATTGTTACTGGTACGTAAAAATTTGCTTTGCTATTGTCTTTGATTTTACAAGAAAACTGCAAAAACAGCACTCATCTTGAATGCCTTGGGCCCCCAAGTGTAATTGAAATTTACTATAAAAATCAAATGAACTGGCAGCAACATAATACCCTCTACTGTTCTTACCATTTCCCTCCAGATGATCAAAATTGTAAAACCATTGCACCACCCCCTTCCTGAGAAAATAGTTGAACTTTGCAATATCTGAAAAATTAACCTCCCAAATTGCATTTTACAATGACTCAAGTGTACATAGAAATGTATTTACTTGCTGCATATGTTATGTATAAAAATAACATAACTGATCTAAGTAAGACAAAGTGGTAATATATTTATTCTCGGTTAGAGATGACTGCATAATTGAGTGGTGAAGCATAATAAGGCTTATATTGCTAAATGCTATTGTCTCAGTATACTTAATGCAATGCTCTATTCTGTGTAGGCACATCTGAGACTTGTAATTTAGTGTGTTTTTGAATGAAGTAGTGCAGATGTGACATGGTGACTCAGTGTGTACTTGAACTGCCATGACAATCGGAATTATTTCACAATTCTCACTATATGGGGTGCTAAATATGAGCCAAATATAAAAAGGCACAGGACAGGTAAATTCAACTCCAATATTTTATTTGTGTAATAAATGTGAGCTTTAATTTTTAGCAAGATTTCTTGAAATACAGGGCTTTCTTCAGTTAATAGGTTAATATAAAAATATTAAATGTTACATCTTTATTTAATTTTGATATTTAGAGACAATAAAGACCAAGATTTTTTCCTACACATAATTTTTGAAATCTATAAAGATCTCGTATTTTAAATATACCTGAATCATTTACCGCGCTAGTATTTTAATAATATGGGCTTTTTTGACTGACCCATAGCACCTGTAATGGTCAGTCTTCAGTTTTTGTTTTATTTTTAATTTTATAGCCCTGGATCTAGTCCAGGGCAATTTACTGGAATCACTCATAATTTATACAACGATTCTGTGGGACACTGGTGGTGAATAGCTCTGCTCAGATGAGAAGAAAGGAGTTATTAAATTCACTGTGTAGTGAAATACAGCAAAAGGTTTAGAATATTAGATAATTTCTAAAAGGAACATTTTAAACTGCCGTAGTATTGTTTATCTGATTTCATCAGGTATGGTTTTTCTTTTTGGAAGTTTAGAATTTTTAGCTGTTTTTAATCTGGCTTTTTCTTCAATCTCTGTAGAACATACCCTGCACTAGAGACATTAACAGAACCTCACCAGCTCACAGCTACTTTAAGCTGCATAATTGGAGTAGCTCGTAGCCTGGTGTCTGGGGGCAAGTGGTTTCCTGAAGGTCCAACACATGTGCTACCTCTGTTGATGAGAGCATTGCCTGGTGTGGATCCAAATGACTTCAGTAAATGTATGGTAAGTATATAAATCTCATGGAAGCTTATGTTTCCAAAGTATTTTGGGTCATTCTTCAGATTAAGGTTCTATTTATAAAAGAGTAATAAATGATTAATAGATGTTGTAAGTTTAAGACGGGGTTAAGATTAGCAGCCATTTTAGTCTTTATCCATAAATAAGACGAGGAATACTCGTGGCACCTTAGAGACTAACCAGTTTATTTCAGCATAAGCTTTCGTGGGCTTTAGCCCACTTCATCGGATGCATAGAATGGAACAGAAGTAAAATGTATTTATATACACAGAAGGCAAAAAAAAAACCCCAGTTGTACATTACCATACCAATTCTAAGAGGCATTTTAATTTGGATGGGCCATTATCAGCAGGAGAAAAAAACCTTTTGTTGTGGATCTGTGTCTGACAGGTGATAAGAATCTTTGAAGGGAACTTAAAAGGGAAATGCACTCAATTAGTGTAATGACAAGCCATTCACAATCTCTGTTTAGATGTTATCACAGTATCTGTTTAGATGTTATAAACATATTACGGATATGAATAGTGTGTGTACATAGATAAAATCAGTGCATCAGTAAAAAGTGTAGATGATTATAAGCAGCTTTTTGACCTCCATAAAAATATAATAGTTGATTAACCATTTATTAAATCGTCCATAGTTAGGGCTGCGTGTCTGTCATGGAGGTTGTGGAAGTCACAGATTCCGTGACTTTCCATGACCTCCATGATTTCTGAAGGTGCCAGTGTGCCTGACCCCAGGGCTGCCCAAGTAGCTGGCTCTGGGGCCGGCTGCTCAGATGGCCCCTAGGACAGCCACACCAGCTGCTGCTCTGGTGGGCAGCCAGCCAGAGTAGCTGTAGTTTGCTGGCCCTGGCTCCCAGGTGGCGTGCTGGAGCAGCTGCAGTTTACTGGCCCTGGGCGGGCGGCCGAATGGAGTAGCCACAGTCTGAGACCCCAGGCAGCAGTTCCCGGCCAGCCAGTTCCAGGTAGCCATCCCATGACTGGCCCGTGACCTGTCCATAACTTTTACTAAAAATAGCGCTGACTAAATTGTGGCCTTACCTATAATCACATATTGACCCTTTGTAAACCATTTATAAATGGAGCCGCAAGATACAGTGTGGTTTAATTCTGACATATAGAATTTTTTTAGGCAAGAGACCTATATGAGAATTGGAGACAAAATTCCCTACATTGCAAAAAATGTATCAATCAAAGCTATGGCACGGAGCATCTATTTATTACTGCAGCATCTGGATGGATTTTAGCCAGGCATAGCCTTCAGTTCAGTGAACTGAATGGCACGTTTGGTTATTGCGTATCTGTGCAAGGGATAGGGGCAGAGATTTGTCTCTGAGTATGTCTACATTTGAAATTCAGGTGTAATGGTAGTTCAGGAAAGCAGACCCACACTAGTTTTTATCTAGCTAGCACAGGTAATGATAGCAGGGAAAACTTGGCAGCAGACACAGCACACTCAGACAACACTCAGCACAGCAGACACAGCACACTCACAGGGTCCCTGGTGGACTTGCAATGGGTTGGCTAGCTCATGCTGAAGCCTATGCTATCCTATCTTCATTACTACTACCACTCGCAGTAACTAGATTAAAGCTAGCACAAGTACTCCTACCTGCATTACAATTATACCTTAATTTGCAGTGTGAACCTATCCTAGGGATAGGGGCAGAACTAATCTAAAGTTCATTGACATAAATGGAAAGATTCTTACTGACTTCAGTGGGCATTGGATCAGGTCTTAAATGCCCATATCTTAGGGATTCATGCTGATCAGGTGTTTAAACAATATGTACTTCACACCTAATGATGTCACTTTCACATTCGGTGGATCTTTCAATGTAGCATACCTATGCATATTTTACATTTTTGGTTGGAAGGCTTTCTTCCTTAAAATTCCATAACTGAATTATACAAAATAAGATAATCTTACTGAAAATGGAATTATTTTCTGTACTTGATTTTGGTAGTAACCAGTACAAAAGTTTTCTTCATTGAATGAAAGATATTAATAAAGTTTCAAAAACAACTAATTTGTTTCTCATTTTTTTACAGAGAGTTTATAAAGCTTTCCTGTTCTAATTAATGCCTCAAGCTTTAAATCCCATAGATTGTTTTAAATCTCATCAGCTTTTAATATACATAATGTGATAATATGCATTGAGACACATTTGCAATTCCCAACAGATCACATTCCAGTTTATTGCAACATTTTCTACTCTGGTGCCTTTAGTAGATTGTTCATCTGTGCTGCAAGAGAGAGATGATCTCACAGAGGTAAGAATGTTTCCTAGACATAAAATATAAGCTACAAAGCATTGCTTACTCTCCTAGTACAAAAATTATCTCTCTATAGGAATACAATTTAACTGCCTTCTTTTACAAGTGTGTTACCAAGTATCTTAGCAGGGCATTCTGAGAATGTTGCCCTGCATCGTTGAAAACAACATACTTCCTATTTGTAATAGCTTAATATAAGAGAAATAATTTTCAAAATCTTAAATCATTTCACTTTTTAAGTTTACTGGTCTGAGCAATGAAAATTGATCCCTTTTTTCACTTTTCAGTTCTCATACATTAGTACAATATTGCAGTGTTTGGAGGTCTTTTTTATCTAAACTGTATTAGATAAATACAACCCCCCACCCCAAACCATAGCCTTCTGTTAGTGTTAGGTTTGGTAAAACCACATGGTAGTGCCCCTTTAATGTGTTTACAATAAATCCAACAAAACATATAGATGACTGAAGACTTGTTAATGAGATATATACCACCTCTCATTCTTTGTCCAAATCTGTCCCAATTTGGTATTGACTAAAATTAATAATTTGGCAGTTTAGTAGCCTCTTGGAAAGGAGTTTGAACATTGAGTTCCAACTATTGAAACCATTTTCTTTAAAAAAAAAAAAAAAAAAAAAAAAAAAAAGCAAGGGCCTCCCTGCTTTTTTGTCAGTTTTGAAATGACTCTTTTAGTGCATGATCATTTCAGTGAAAGCATCCTAAAATGCACCACAAAAACTTGGACACCTATTTACTTCTAGTGGGTAAGTGGGGCGCTTATCCAAACCCATTCCTTTCCCAGACATTGATCTCAACTTTTCGCTCTGTCCTCTTCTACCCCCTCCCTCTCTTTGGGCACTGAACTTCTTGCTCGATCTGTGTCCCCTAAACACTGCTGCCATCCAGCACCATGCCTGGAAACAGTTCTCCTGCTCATCTTGGAGTCTGTGTCCTTTCCTCTTCTCACTTCGTGTTGAATAGAAGACAGGATTGGGTAGGAGCTGCACTGAGCCAGCTCCTTGCTGCACGCCACCCTTTGCCCCTCCGCCACCGCTTCTTTGTTTGCCCCACAGTCTGCTGTTCCCATGCTTGACACAAACAGAATAAGCTGGGAGCAGATGGATTCCACAAATGGAGCAGTGGCCTCTGCTGGTGGCAGCTGCAGTCGAATACTAGCAGTTTAATATCTGAGCAGTAGCCCTTTATTTCTGTGTTCAAAGCTGTCCCATCAATTGCAGCTCAGGCAGAATTCTGAGCTGTCAGAGACTTCTCATTGTCATTCAGTTTTAATACCACAAAATCACATCACTCATTAAACTATAGCAACAGTTTGCACCCTGAGTTTCTAGTGCACAGTTAACATGAAAAAAATCTACCATCAATTAGCACTAATTGACATCCTTGTGGGAGATAGCAGTGAGGCCAAGTGTTTAATGACCATGAATACTGAACTACTTTCACCTTCAGAGGTTAAACCATCAGATTGTAGGGCCAGGCATGCTGGTAGGACAGTATAAAGAAGATTGGATTATGGTTCCCTGATTGGACTGTAGATGAAACAGACTGCAATACTAAGTTCTCCAGTCTGTTGATCCAAGTGCTAACCTTACTTAAAAAGTATTTTTTAAAAGGTAGTAATTTAGGGAATATAAATCTATGTTTAGTTAGGAAAGTTAAGCATTAAGAGTCTTTCTTCTTTACATTGGAAAACTGTAGGTGGAGAGAGAGTTGTGCTCTGCAACTGCTGAATTTGAAGATTTTGTTCTGCAGTTTATGGACAGGTAAGTGTATATACTAACTTCAGCATGAAAATCTTAAAATTAAGATTCTTTTTTATTCATTTACTAAATTTTGATTTATTCCAATTATGTAGATGTTTTGGACTCATAGAAAGCAGCACACTAGAACAAACTCGAGAGGAGACTGAAACTGAGAAGATGACTCATCTAGAGAGTTTAGTGGAATTAGGTCTCTCTTCCACTTTCAGTACAATCCTCACTCAGTGTTCAAAAGAGATATTTAAGGTATGTGGAGCTTCTGTTCTGAAAAAAAAAAAGTTTATCTTTTTGGTTCATTTTCAGTCTTTTTACAAGAAGGGTTTTGTTCTTTCTATGATAGCAAAGTGCTTGTACATTTAATGAGTCTTCTCTCTTGATAATGGCCACACATTTGAACTTTTGATGAGAACCTGGAAAAGAAGAGCTAAATGTTTCATGATGTCTGATTTGTCAAATGTTACAGTGATGTGCTCCAGTACAAAACTTAGCTAAAACTTACTCTAAAGTTTTACTTACTCTAAAGTGCTCTACACTTAATACTCTTATTAACAGATAATAAAACAATAGTAGAGGTCAGTTTGGTTTAGCAAGGTTCCCCCTTCATCTGCAAGTGATGACTGCTGCAAACTTGTATATCACCTTCTCTCCCCCAGAGGTTTGAAATCACTATTACTGTGGTTTCTCTGTGCACCAGTGTTATAAGCAAAGTCCTTCCCTGAATCTTATAGTAAACACTCTGGTCTTGTGCTGTTTAAATTACAGTTCATGTGTGTTTGGACGCTTAGCATGCAAAAGCTAAGCTGCTTCATCAAATATTCATGAAATGTAGTGTGTATGGCTTCTTTTGGTTTAATATAAACCTTCTAGGAGTCGTTGCTGTTAAAAATATTAATATATATATCTTCCAGTTGAATAGGTTAATTGTTTCATTATTTGAATAGTGACGAGTCATCCACAGGCTGCACTGCATTTTATCTAACCTGTCCTACAGATGGGTGACAGAATTAAGCTCTTTTCTTTTAAATGTCACTTTAATAAAATTTTTGAGGCTCTTCCCCTTCTATGAGTCTAGCTTTGTGGGATATGAGGAAATTTTAAAGAAGCTTGTATATGGGGATAGGAACTAAACCTCCAGTTTGCAAACATAGCCAAAGTGGAGGCGGGGAAAGCAGCTGCTCCAAAATTGATCCAGCACTTTTGCCAGGAACTGGCTCATTTCATCCAGTATGGTGTCAGGAAAAAGGGTGGTTTTGGCCACTCAGCTGTAAGAAGGGAGAAAGGGGAGAGACTACCACAGAGGGAGTGGGATACTTCTCTGAAGAGTTCTATGGCTTACTTGATGAAAGCCTCTTCTTTTTGTCTGTATCTTTTCGGAAGCATCCTAAAGCTGAATTGGATATTGGATATAGACTTCCCCTGCTAACCAGCAAAAGGTCTTTGATTTCCTCTAGATGCTTTCATTCCCATGGGGGACTCCCTTGAGGTGAATATTTGCCCATATTGAGGGAAGTATCCCAATATGACATCATCTGGGGCACTACTTATGTGTGGTGTGTTTTTTTTTCCCCTATCTGCAGTGTCATCAAACTCCTGACTTTATTAATGAGAGAATACAAACTTACAAAACAATCAAATGCTTAAAAATATTGCTGAGCTTAATATAAGAGTAACCTGTATTTGAAGCATTTTCAGTGGTGAATCCCACCCTTTATCTTTTAAGTTGTAGCTGTTGCAGCGAAATTTCTTTGCTGTGAGCTTCTGTTTTCTCCTCACGTTGTAACAAAATGAAAGATACTTGTGGGAAAAAGTTTTCAGACTGTGAAGCTCTTTGCCCCAAACATATTTTAGCATCCTTATCTTCCAATGCACTGAACTTTATATAGTCTGCAGAAGCTTCTTGTAACAAGGCAGCCATGCCCTGCAAGCAAGGAACCATGCAGGATTTTCTCTCGGTCAGTAAGTTGCCGTCTTTCCCTTCCTTCCCCACCATCCACCTCCCGCCCATTGCACAACATCTATAACTAAAGCTAATTGAATGGGTGACCTCTCCATTCTAAACTTTCAAGCATTCCAAGCATTTAAAATGATTTTGCAGAATATCTATTTCTGAATTTCCAGGTCCATGTTCCTACTGCTTTTATTTGACATGCGCTTTTGACAGTAATATTTTACAGAATAACAATGAGAACACGATTTGCCGCACACATACATCGACTCTATTCATATGTGCAGTACTGCAGTGCATTGCACTGTTCAAAAGATGGTTGATGAGATAAATTATTTTCCTCTTCTATATTCCACTTAGGTTGCCTTGGAAAAAGTTTTTAACTTTGCGGTTTCAAATATATTTGAGACAAGAGTTGCTGGTCGGATGGTTGCTGACATGTGCCGAGCTGCAGTAAAAGTGAGGAAGAGTTCACTTTTATTTCACTGTGAATTTAATTTACATACAAGACTATTACTGCTTATTGAACCTGCATTACTTTTGTGGAAACCTTTAAATGTGTTTGGAAATTTTAGGTTTTTCTTACAGTCTATCTGTAATTATCCTGCTTAAAATCTGATAGTTGTAATGGGATGAAAATGTGATGGGTTAAATAGTTTGTGAGCATAATTTAAAATCCATAGGACTGCAAGTTTGAGATGCAGTTTGTATTACACTTTAAATATACCATTGTGCTTTCTGAGAATTAAAAGTATGGACTCCAACCATCAAAAAGTTTTAGATTGAAGGTGAGTAAGCTGAATAAGGTTCTGTTCTTATTTCTTTACTTTTCTGTTGTAAATAATGTTGTGAGATGATACTGATTATTCTTCATGTTTATCACCATAAGATTTCATTGTTTAAATTGATTATTTGTAACAATGTTTTCAGTGCTGCCCTGAGGAATCTCTGAAGCTATTTGTGCCCCATTGCTGCAGTGTTATAACTCATCTTACTATCAGTAAGTTCAGAAGATTTCAAATTGTATTCCACTAGCCTCATACAGGATGGAGTTTTGCTGATCGAAAATGTAGAATTGGTGTTTTATAATCAGCATCTATTCTTTGGAGAATATTCTGTTTTCTTTTATAAATTAAAGTAATCTGACTGACAGGGAAAGGATAAGTGAGAAGAGAGTGCTTTTATTAGGATGTGTGTAGAAAGATTGTTTGTAAACGTTCTAAAGAAATGTGGTTTCCAAAAGTCATTTCAAGAGATAAGTATTAACAAACTTTTTGTCTACCATGTTTAATAAAAGCACTTTTAAGAATAGATTTGACCCGCTGATTCCTGAGGTGATGAATTCCTCACTTAACATTTTAGTTATGTTCCTGAAAAATGCGACTTTAAGCAAAACAATGTTAGGTGAATCCAATTTCCCCATAAGAATTAATGTAAATGAGGGGGTTAGGTTGCAGGGAAATTTTTTTAACCCAGACAAGTTTTAAACAAACAATTTAATACTGGTACACAGTGATGATGATTGTGAAGCTTGGTTGAGGTGGAGGATCAGAGGGTGGGATATTTCCCAGGGAATGCCTTACTGCTAAATGAACTAGCAATTGACTGAGCTCTCGAGGGTTAACTCTCACACTCTGCAGCAGGAAAGGAGGAAGGGCAGACAGACACAGAGACAAACAACCTGTGTGTGAGATAGAGATTCCCCTTTGAGTATGCAGACTCTTAAATACGCTGGCTTGCTAATTAGATCAGCTTGCAGAAACCAGAGAGCTTGCAGAGAGCTCCCTCTGTGGTGTGTCCCCCCGGTCTATGGAAGATGGGGTAAATTGGATGCAGGAGCATGGGGGAGGGGAACACCCTGACATTTGCCCCTCTCTTCCTTCCTTCCCTCCCTCCCTCCCACTCACCCCCCACACAACAAGCAAGAGTCTTGGGGAGCAGCTCCAAGGCAGAGGATAGGAGCAGCACATGGCAGTAAGGGGAGGGACAACTGAACGGCCAGCAATTGATAGCCTGCTGAGCAGCTGCTGAACAGGGAACTTAGAGGAGCAGGAAGCTGCTTTGGGGGTTGCCGGTCCACCTGGTTCCAAGCCCCGACCAGTTAGCTGCAACAGGCTGCTGTTTCTGCAAACAGTGAACAAAGCAAGTGGCTGCCAAACAACGTTGGAAGGAATCATTGCACAACTTTAAACAAGCATGTTCCCTAATTGATCAGCAATGTAACAATGAAACAACGTTAACCGGGAGACTTTAAGTGGAGAGTTCCTGTGTTAAATAAATGCATTTACTTTTGACAAACATAAGGACTGCATTGCCATCTGGTGGGTGGGAATTAAATATTAATTTGATGGTTGGGAGTGGTTAAACATTCATAAATGTAAAACTGTGCATGTGAATGGCTGAGCTGATTTGTAATACTCAAGTGGGTTTAACTTTTGAAATTGGAAAACCTTCAGATAAGAATATTTAACTTAACACTTTTGTTCTTTAGATGATGATGTTTTGCATGATGAAGAGCTAGATAAGGAGCTACTTTGGAACCTTCAGCTTTTGTCAGAGGTATTGCAAAGAATGTTAAAAGTTAAATTCTGGTTGTCTCTTTGCATGTCTGTTCCATCGTTGGCTCAACTTCAGTGCCATTGGGGAGAAAAAAGCAGTTCATTTTTGCTTTTGCACTATTATACTTAAAATTTATATGTAATATTGCATATAGTCTTTTTCCTAAAGACTGCAGAATTAAGCAAGAGTGGGTAATATATAATATACATTACAGAAAATGAACGTTTTAATTATATGGGAAATAAATGTAAAACATTTGGTTCTAGTATCCATAGTGGTCAGGGAATGAAACTGTGCAAGTGAAGATATATATTTTAATATTGAACTTTGAAAGATCCACTGGTGAAGGCAGAAATCTTGCACAGGATGGAGATTGGACAGCACTTGGACTTGGAGAGCCCTTAGAATTGCTGTCAAGTTGATATTGTTTCATGTAGCAGCAGAAGTGGATGTTTCTATACAAATTTAAAGGAGCACCACTTTAAGAGTTAGGGCATGGTTACAATTACAGGATTATAGCGCTATTGGTTATAGCAGTCCCCTTATACAGCAATTTGTATAGCGCTATTGTGTGTCCACACTGAGACATGCCAGCGGTATAGCATGGCCACATTTGCGGCACTTCAGGCGGCATTAAGAGCAGCGCATTAGGGCAGGTATCCCACAGAGCACCTGTTCCCGATCTGGCGCAATACCTTGTGGTAGGGAGGCGTCACTTGCTGGGCATTCTGCATCCTGTTCCAACTACCCATGATGCTTTGTGTCATATCCCAGCAATCCCTGGGTTTCCGTCCACCTCAGGTGCCGTCTTTCAATGGTTTCAGCAAGGCGCGCTCCGTCTTCCATTTTCGTGTGCCGCAATGAATCCACAACTGCTGAGGGACGTGCTGACGACTGTTGCCAGTACATCTCTGTGTGCAGTGGAGTTAATCCTTCACATGCAGGATGACAGTGGTGGGTCTGAAGACGATATCGAAGTGGTGAACGCGTTTGACACGAAGCTTCTTGTCTCATTAACGGACGTGCTCACAGCCGTGGAACGCCGCTTCTGGGCATGGGAAACGAGCACTGAGTGGTGGGATCGCATCGTCATGCAAGTCTGGGATGATGAGCAGTGGCTGCAAAACTTTCGCATGAGAAAAGCCACTTTCATGGCACTGTGTGCTGAACTCGCCCCTGCCCTGCGGCGAAAGGACACCAGATTGAGAGCTGCCCTCCCAGTGGAGAAGCGGGTGGCTGTCGTGATCTGGAAGCTGGCCACCCCAGAGAGCGACCGATCGGTGGCCAACCACTTTGGGGTGGGAAAGTCGACCGTTGGAGTTGTGCTGATGCAAGTGTGCAGGGCCATTAATCGCATCCTGCTACGAAAAATCGTGACTCTGGGTAACGTGCTTGACATTGTTGCTGGCTTGGAAGAAATGGGTTTCCCTAACTGTGGAGGGGCGATAGATGGGACCCATATACCTATTCTGGCACCCGCCCACCTAGCAGATGAGTACATTAACGGAAAGGGGTGCTTCTCCATGGTTCTCTAGGTGCTTGTGGATCACCATGGGCGTTTTACTGACATTAACGCGGGCTGGTCTGGAAAGGTGCATGACGCACGCATCTTCCGCAACACCGGCCTGTTCATGAAGCTGCAAGCCGGGACTTTTTTCCAAGACCAGCGGATCCCCGTGCGGGAAGTCGAAATGCCCATCGTGATTCTTGGCAACCCCACTTACCCTTTAATACCCTGGCTCATGAAACCCTACACAGGGAGCCTGGACAGCAGCCAGGAAAGGTTCAACTACAGGCTTAGCCGGTGTCGAATGACTGTGGAGTGTGCTTTTGGGCGTCTCAAAGCGTGCTGGCGCTGTCTTTATGGGAAGCTAGACTTGGCTGAGGGAAGTATCTCTGCGGTTATTTCCGCATGCTGTGCCCTACATAATCTTTGTGAGCGGAAGGGTGAAGGCTTCTCTCAGGCATGGTCCTCGGAGGTTCAACCCCTGGAGGCCACATACGCACAGCCAGAAAGCAGGGCTCTTAGAAGGGCCCAGCGCGAGGCTGTTAGGATCAGGGATGCCTTGAGGGAGCATTTTGAGGCTGAAAGCCAGTTCTAAAGGGAAGTGCAGAGGGAGGGAGTGTGCATTCTTTTAATAGGAACAGGCATTGCTTTTCTGTAGCCACTAATAATCTATGTACACTGAATAAAGAAACCCATTTATTAAGAAGACAGTTCGTTTATTCAACAGCTACTTCGGTTGCTGAAAGAAAAGATTTTGATGCATGTGAGGGGGAAGCGGGGGGGGAGGTGCAATTGGGGTGGGATGGGGTCAGTCAGAGACTGGAATATGTCCGGATCTCTGAGTCTCCAGTGCCCTCAGAGTTGCCGTGTCCCCCGAACCTCATTTGCAGAGGGCAATAAGGCATGTTATTAGGGGTTGACTGCAGTGGAAAGGGTCCTGGGTTTGGGATTGTTCGGTGAAGACAGAGGAGTTGGAGGCAGCTGTGGGTGGTGATAACCAGATAGCTGATGATAGTGGCCTGGAGGGTACAGAGGGCCTGAAGGGGAAGGGTTTTGGGGCAAATGATAAAGGGGGTGGAGAGCGCAGTGCTTCTCCTCCTGAATGGTGGCAATCTGCTGCATAGTCTCCAGTTGAAGCTGCAGTAATGAGAGCAGCTTATCGGTGCTTTCCCACCAGTGAATCGCGTTCTCCTGCCGCGCCTTCTCCCTCAGCTTGGTCTCGTCCTCCCTCCATCTCTGTGCAGTTCGATTCTCCATTATAGCCTGTTGCATTACTTGCTGTACTAGATCCTTTTTGCTCTTTTGTGGCCTCCTCCTCAGTCGCCTCAGCCTGTCAGCTGTTGATAACAGCGATGGCACAGGGCTCGAGGTCGATGCTTCTAAAAGAAAAAGATACATGTAACAGTGTCTCCCTTGTAAACAGCAGACATGCCTATGATTCCCCTGCATTCCCCGTTTGCCTGTCCCAAAGAGAGCACACAGACAACAATGGAGCCCCTGCCATGGTGAGTCCTCTCCAGATGCAGGGGGAATGATTGTTTCCCTGCCGTGCTGTATTGTGGTGTGGGGGGGAAGGGCGGAGTGCCGAGAAGTGGCGGGAGCCCTACTCTCAACACTGTCCCAACATTCTCCGTAGGTGTTTGTCCTGGAAGATATCTCGCTGCTGCGGGTCACCGAGGAAGAAAGGGAGGGCATTCTGATGAGATGCGGCTTCCGCCCAGGGCCATATACAGCTTGCCTTTGTGTAGGAATGCTCCCCCTACCCATCATAGCACAGTGGCGGGGCCTAGTAACCATGACCGGGACAGGGGCCACGCTGGCTCTCCTGGGAAACCTGAGCAGGCGCATTGCAAGCGCTCTAATTGAGACCTTTGAAGAGATTACTGATGACGATTACCGCGATGTGATAGACTACATCAATGCACTATTCCACATGTAGGCAAGCATGCAAGCATCCCTTTCCACCCCAAGCTGCCTGCCTTCCCAATAGAAAAGTAGCTTTACCTCCGCAATCCACTGCTGAGCTGCCCCCTGCAACCATTGGACGCTGCGGCTGGCTGCCTCCTCCTGGCTTGAGAAGAGCTCCTGGCTGCATGCGTCCAGGGACTCCTCCGTGCCCTGTGTTGCTGCTGCCTCCTCCTTCTCTTCTTCATCCTCCTCCTCACCCCCCCTTTCACTGGTCGGCTGGGAAGTGTCCGTGGTGGTCAATGGAGTGACCGTAGGATCACCACCAAGTATCGTGTGCAGCTCCTTATAAAATCTGCAAGTCACCGGGGCTGCCCTGGAGCGGCCGTTTGCCTCGCGGGCTTTGCGATACACATTCCTAAGCTCCTTTACCTTAACACGGCACTGCAGGGTGTCCCGCTCATGGCCTCTTTCCGCCAGGGCCCGTGATATCTGCCCATAGGTATCATAATTCCTGCGGCTAGACCGCAGCTGAGATTGAACAGCCGCTTTCCCCCAACAGCTGATGAGGTCCAGCACCTCGCTATTGTTCCACGCTGGGGATCGCCTATTGCGAGGAGGCATGGCACGTGGAGTCATGATCAATCAGAATGATCACCTGCAAGGATTCCCTGAGAGCACGCCATGCTTGGTTGGAACAAACAGACGGGATTTTCAAATTTCCCTGGAACTTTAAAGGGCGGGTCTGACATGTGGTCACCTGAGGACAGGACAAAAGAGTTTGCAAGTGATGACCAGAGTGGCTCGAACGGGAATTATGGGATGGGCTGGAGGCCAATTAATGCACAATGGGTGTCCACATTCTCGCTGTAGTGCTACTGCAGCTGCGCTACAGCCCTTATTCCCCGTGCGGAGGTGGATTACCAGTAGCGCTATAACTCCGTGGTTATAGCGCTCTACATGCCTTGCCAGTGTGGACGGGTAGGAGGTTATAGCGCTCCTGGGGGCTTTATAGCGCTATAAAGTGCCAGTGTAACCGTGGCCTCTGTTTTATACCAGATACAGTGGACTTGTGTTGAGCTTTATTATCCTGTGCTACAGCTCTTGAACCTCATTGGTTATGTTTACTTCTGAATGTTTCTATCTTTTATTAGATCACTCGAGTGGATGGAATGAAGTTGCTGCCGTACAGGGAGCAACTTGTGAAGATTCTGCAGCGAACCCTGCATTTAACCTGTAAGCAGGGTTACATTCTGTCTTGTAACCTACTGCACCATCTTCTTCGTTCTACTACACTTATCTACCCCACAGAATACTGCAGTGTGCCAGGTGGCTTTGACAAGCCTCTTTCTGAATACTTTCCCATCAAGGCAAGGATTTTCATTTATTTAGGATTAGAGGATTTGACAACATTTTTTAAAAATGCTACTCTATTTTATTTGTTTTTATTTCAAGATTTATCAATACAGTGAATATGGAAAGTGTAATTGAAAGATGCTTTAAACTTCAAAACCTGTATTGCAGATTAGGAGCTTTATTAACTGGAATAAACTTATGCTAGTAGCTGAAAAGATTGATGCTAAATATTATGTTGAATAGCTTAATGACATGGAGCACACTTAGTATTGCTGATGTTCACACTACTATATTTAAATAGTTAAAGCAAATTTATGATAATCATAGTTTTGTATTAAGCCTAAATGTAGCCATTTATGTTGAGCTGACTTGAGACCTGACAATAATGAGATGCAGTGGTACAAATTGCTGTTAGCTTTAAAGTTGAGCAGCAAAGTTTTGGGTTCCTCAATGCTCCACGGACCCTCTTTTTATGTTTATTTAAAAAAAAAAGTCGTCTAGATCTAGAAAATGTTAACATCTTTGATATGGTCTCCCAAAACATCATTACCTCACCTTCATATCTGATGAATCAGACTTATAGCCCTTTCTGGTTCCTTTTCCCCACATATGGGGACATACGATTTCATGAACAGTGAAAATTATATGCAAAATAAGTAAATATGAACGTGGTTTTTTTAAGAACCTGATTTTCCACTGCCTTGCTCTTTGTTTAGTCATTTATATCAGTAGAAAGTGATTGGGAAACAAGACCATTTTATAAAAGAATCAGAATAGAGAAGTTAAATTAGACAAATATTTAAAGAAAAATAATCAGAATAATAAATGTACAGTGAAATTACACTGTCATATTTAAACTTCAATTAAAATATAAATAGATGCAGCAGTAGTAACAAAACATTAAATTGCAACTTGAATATTTTGCTGGCCTTTTGGTTTCTATCTTCTTTGTGTTGACATACTAATATACAACAATGAGCAAGTTGTCAACTGGTTTTCAGGTGTCTAGCAGTAAAATTACTTTTACGTTATCAGATTGTCTTTCGAAAAACTCCGAAATTGTAGTGGATGTCATCTTCATTTGTGACAAAGAGTCCTGTGGCACCTTAAAGACTAACTAAAATTTTTTTAGAGCATAAGCTTTAGCTATTAGAGCTAATACCCACTTCGTCAGATGCATGCAGTGGAAGTGTCCAGGGGCAGGTATAAATAGGTAGGCAAGAACTAGGTGGGAGATAACAAGGGTAGTCCAATGAGGCTGAACCAGCTTGTTATCTCTAATCAGGGAGGGTGAGGTGTTCCTCTAGCAGCTGAACTGGAAGTGTGAATAGCGAGAGAAGAGAAGCTGCTTTCGTAGTTAGCTAGCCATTCAAAATCTCTATTCAGTCCCAAATTGATTGTGTCAAATTTGCAAATGAATTGCAGCTCTGCAGTCTCTCTTTGCAGTCTGGACTTGAAGTTTTTTTGCTGCAAAATGCTGACCTTTAAATCTTCTGTGGTGTGTCTGGTGAGGTTGAAGTGCTCTCCTACAGGTTTTTGAATATTGCCATTCCTGATATCTGATTTGTGTCCATTTATCCTTTTTCGTAGGGACTGTCCAGTTTGTCCGATGTACATAGCAGAGGGACATTGCTGGCACATAATGGCGTATATTACATTGGTAGATGTGGAGGTGAATGAACCAGTGATGGTGTGGCTGATCTGGTTTGGTCCTGTGACGGTGTTGCTGGTGTAGATGTGTGGGCAGAGTTGGCATCGAGGTTTGTTGCATGGATTGGTTCCTGAGTTAGAGTTATTATGGCGTGGTGTGCTGTTGCTGGTGAGAATATGCTTGAGGTTGGCAGGTTGTCTGTAGGCCAGGACTGGCCTGCCTCCCAAGGCCTGTGAATGTGAGGGATTGTTGTGCAGGATTGGTTGTAGATCACTGATGATGCGTTGGAGAGGCTTTAACTGAGGACTGTAGGTGATGGCCAGTGGTGTTCTGTTGGTTTCTTTCTTGGGCTTGTCTTGCAGCAGGCTTCTGGGTACACATCTGGCTCTGTTGATTTGTGTCCTTATTTCCTTGTGCGGGTATTGTAGTCTTGAGAAAGCTTGGTGGAGATCTTGTAGGTGTTGGTCTCTGTCTGAGAGGTTGGAGCAAATACGATTGTACCTCAGTGCTTGGCTGTAGACAATGGATCGTGTGGTGTGCCCGGGGTGGAAGCTGGTGGCATGAAGGTAGGCATAGCTGTCGGTAGGTTCTTGGTATAGGGTGGTGTTGATGTGGCCGTCATTAATTTGCACCGTGGTGTCTAGGAAGTGGACCTTCTGTGTAGACTGGTCCAGGCTGAGGTGGATGGTGGGGTGGCAGCTGTTGAAATCATGGTGGAATTCTTCCAGAGTTTCTTTCCCATGGGTCCAGATGATGAAGATGTCATCAATGTAGCGTAGATAGAGGAGGGGCATGAGTGAACGAGATTTGAGGAAGCGTTGTTCCAGGTCAGCCATAAAGATGTTGGCATACTGTGGGGCCATGCGGGTGCCCATAGCGGTGCCACTGGTCTGGAGGTATATATTGTCACCAAATTTGAAATAATTGTGTGTGAGGATAAAGTCACAGAGCTCAGCAACCACTTGTGCTATTCCTGACAGCATGTATTCCATCTTTGTGTGGGATGTTTGTGTAGAGAGCCTCTACATCCATGGTGGCTAGGATGGTGTTTTCTGGAAGGTCATCAATGCATTGTAGTTTTCTCAGGAAGTCGGTGGTGTCATGGAGATAGCTGGGAGTGCTGGTGGCGTAGGGTCTGAGTACAGTGTCCACATATCCAGACAGTCCTTCAGTGAGAGTGCCAATGCCCGTGATGATGGGGCGTCCAGGATTTCCAGGTTTGTGGATCTTGGGTAAAAGATAGAATAGCCCCGGTTGGGGTTCTAAGGGTATGTTAATTTGTTCCTGTGTTAGTGTAGGGAGTGTCCTGAGTAGACGGTGCAGTTTCTAGTGGCTAGCTAACTACAAAAGCAGCTTCTCTTCTCTCGCTATTCACACTTCCAGTTCAGCTGCTAGAGGAACACCTCACCCTCCCTGATTAGAGATAACAAGCTGGTTCAGCCTCATTGGACTAACCTTGTTATCTCCCACCTAGTTCTTGCCTACCTATTTATACCTGCCCCTGGATACTTCCACTGCATGCATCCGACGAAGTGGGTATTAGCCCACGAGAACTTATACTCTAAAAAAATTTTAGTCAGTCTTTAAGGTGCCACAGGACTCTGTCACTTCTGCAATTCCAGACTAACACGGCTACCACTCTGAATCTTCATTTGTGGAAGCTAGTGCAGTTTTGTTGTATATATTTGTGTGAAAATCAAGTCATGTAGCTTTCTACCACTTGCTACTTCCATTATGTGCATGCCTCAAAAAAAACAAAAATGTGTAAAATATATACACATACGCACCCCTGTTATTCTGAATACTTGTCCTGAAACTGAGGAGCAAACCCAATACTTCAGAGTTAATTATGCATACCACTTGCTTTCTAAACAGACACTTTATTCCAACTTGTCATAAAAATTTCTCATATGCTTCTTATATATGTTTCTCTCTTAACTTGTCATTCTACAAAGTAATATCCATGGAAGACTTGGATATTTTCCCGAAGATGACAAGTAACAGCAAGCTCTTTTTTACAAATGGAACAATCCCTGTAATCTTAACTTTCCTCTTTACTGATTGTTTCTGAGGTCAACCAAACTAAAAGTTTTAGAAGTAATATGGTAAGATTATGTTCTTAACTAACTGCATGAAGATAGGCAAGAACTGGAGATGAAGAGGGTGTTTGTGACGAGTTGCCAAGGATATGGCAGTTGATTTAGGGCTCTTGCCATCATAAGGAGATATCAGCAGGTGTTTGTGAACTTGGAGGAAAGACAGGTGTTTAAGTATGTTGATTCTGTACCCTGTCTAGAAATCACAAAATAACAGGTCCCTTCCTGTCTCAGGTATTGAGTTGCTACAGCGCAAAGATCTTCTCATCTGCTGAGTCATCCCAAAGTGTGTTAATGCAAAACTTAACTGCAGAAATATCCTCCAAATCTGAGTAGCAAATTCCTGAGCCTTTTGAGGGTTTTTATTTTGATTTCAGATGATACTGGTTTATCCATTAAACATACATATCCTTTCTGACCTAAAAGTAGTTACAATATGATGCCTGTTTGCTTGATGTTAAATAAAGTGGGATTCCCCAGTGGACCTTTCCACATTGCAGTTGGGACCCTTGTTAGAATGTCTTGGTCAAGAGGTCAGACACTGAATGAGCATAGAGCCTGAAATAACCTCTTGTTCCTAACAGTGGTTTCTCCAGAAAAAATACTGAACTGAACATGAGCAATCTGTGCTGTCACTGTCTGTTGTGCATCTCTTCTGTAGGTATATAACTTAAGTTTTAGGTCATCGGGGGCTGTGTTTATACAGTGCCTACCATAGCGGGGACCTAATCCATGACTAGGGCTCTTGGGTTCTCCAGAATCTCTCTCAATGCACACTACCTGGCAGCAGTCCTCTGTTTATGTTAACATGACTATGACTTATTTGCATTTGATAACTTTCCTGGCTAAAATCTTGGTAATTAGAATGGATGATCTCATATTACCTTCATTGCTCCAAACTGGACATAACATTACTGTACCACAAGGGAATTCAAATAAGCTTTGTAAATTATTAGACTGAATTTTGGTGACTTGGGATGGGAATGTCAAACTTCAAATTTGTTTTTTATAATAAATGAGTATACCAAATTTCAGGATTGTTTTAAAAGAGCAAGCGACTGAAAACAGATAAAATAGGCTAATCTTTTAGTGACCTCTGATGGAAAGATCAAAAGTCAGAGTTAGAATTAGGTATTTCGTATATCTAAGAACTGTAAGTGAAGGATCATGTCAAATGGCAAGAATCTACTTCAGTCAGAACATCAGAATTGTCAGTAAGTTACTCCTTGCAAGCATATCTTTTATATTCTACATATATGTTGGAGGTTTCATATTGTTCTTGGATTGCCAACTAGATTTGATTATAAATTTAACTCCTTGAACTTGCAGTTATTTTTACTTACAGGTAGTCTTGTATTTTGAAGTTATATTATTCACACCTGATAACTTTTTAATTAAAGTTTGCATCACATTTTATTAAAGGGAAATGTCTTTTTGTTTTTGTTCTTATAGGACTGGGGTAAACCAGGTGACTTGTGGAACCTGAATATCCAATGGCATGTTCCTTCGTCTGAGGAAATAACCTTTGCTTATTACTTACTGGATGCTTTTCTTCAGCCAGAGCTCACCAAGCTAGAGCACTATGCAAATGGAAAACAAGAAATGTCCAGGTCAGTAGTATCGTGGGATACACTACGTGACTCTATCCATATACACTAGTAGCTGCACTTTGCATTTCTTGTGTTCATTGACTAGCATGTATTGCATAGGTTATTCCTTGGGAAATTCTGCACCAAAATATTTAAAATTCTGCACACAATATTTTAAAATTCTGCAAATTTCTGCCTATTTTATTTGTCAAAGTAACACAATATAATTATACCAGTTTCAGTTATTTTGGTAGTTTATTTCAAAATACCTGTCAGCAAGTATGCCTGCAACAGTACAGACAACAAAAAAGATTCAGGAAAGTTTTCTGATAAACAGATTCCTTACTAGGCATATTAATACAGAACTATGAGTAATTCATTTAAACTACAATACAGAACCATGTTTCCTGCACCCCTTAGAAGTAGTGCAAAGGCTTGGGCGAGTCAGGGGTAATGGAGGAGCTAAAGGAGGGGTAAGGAGCCTGGGAGTGAACCTGGAGGGTTGTTAGGTATGTGTGGGAGAAGAATGGAACAGGTTTGGGGAGGGAGAGGGATGGTTAGGGAGCTTCCCCCATGCAGCCCCTGGCTGAACCTTAGCCTCTCCCATTCAGTCAGCTACATCTGCCCCTGTTCCCATGTGTCCTTGCACCCCTAATCACCATGTGTCCCTTCACCCCCACTCAGATATCCACTCCCCATCCCCATGTGATCCTGCACCCCCCTCAGCCAGCCTCCTCCCCATGTATCTCTGTTCCCCCACTCAGCCACCCCCCTTCCGCCATGTGGCCCTGCACCCCCTCCCATGTCGTCTCCCCCTTGCCCCTCTGGTGGCCCTGTATTTCCACTTCCATTCAGCCCTTCCCCAGTCTGTCCTCCCCCACTACTGCTTGAACCGCTGTTTTTAACCCCCAGAAACTCCATCTGCCCCATGCTGTCTCCCCATATCCCCTGTCTCCTGATGTGGCCTGACAGGTGCTGTGAAGAAGGCAGTGTAGGCTCTTTTTCTGTATTTTAGCTGGGGCTGGTTGGGAGTGGCTGCTCTGTTCTAGTGCCACAGCTCCCTCTGGTGGGCCAAAAGAGGAACTCCAGCAACTTTCCAGCAGAAGCTATTTTCTGCAAGAAAAAAATAAAAATATGTGCAGCCATGACTCATGCATGTGTGCAGTGGTGCAGAATTCTCCCAGGAGTAATAGGCACTGTAAAAATTTAAAAATTAATTTTAAAAAAAGGTAGTTAAACAGCTTGGTGATGCTATGCCTTGTAACTTCCTGAAACATTTTTCCTGAGATCTGTAAAGCATCTGTAAGTTCTAAAAACTCTGGGCATTTGGGTGAATACCCCTTGCTTTAAATATGTGACAGATTCTTTTGAACTATAGTCAGAAACATCACAATGTATAAGTCCTTGAACATAGGGGTCTTTGTGTCAATTTAACCATCCTAAAAGACATAAAATACATGTTGTTTTATAACTCATAGGTCATATTCTCTGATCAAGATAAGCACTAACTTTTAGTGGTGTCCTTCATGAAGACAGACATATGGGGCCCCTCTGGGCTCCCACATTTTCATATATCCATGACAACCATTGGCTGCCTCTCACCTGCTCCTGTCAATCATCTCTCTGCGGAAGTCTAGCCAAAAATATATTTTAAAAAGGCTTCAGTCAGAGTCAGGAACTGGCATGGGATTTACAAGCCATTTCTCTGGTTATATCAGGGGTAGACAACCTATGCCATGGGCGCCAAAGGCAACACGCGAACTGATTTTCAGTGGCACTCGCACTGCCTGCGTCTTGGCCACCGGTCTGTAGGGCTTCTCATTTTAATTTAATTTTAAATGAAGCTTCTTAAACATTTTAAGAACCTTATTTACTTTACCTACAACAATAGTTGTTATATATTAAAAACGCATAGAAAGAGACCTTCTAAAAATGTTAATTTACTACTGGCACATGAAATCATAAATTAGAGTGAATAAATGAAGACTCGGCACACCACTTCTGAAAGGTTGCCGACCCCTGTTTTATATATATTCCCTTATCTTGCCCTGTGTCTGTCTTTCTGTTTATACTGTAAGCTTTTCAGGGCAGGGACCATCCCTGAATCTGTTTATATAGTGTGTAGCATGATGAGACCTCTGTCTTGGTGAGGGTGTATAGGCTCTCTCACAATAGTGAATAATAAATATTGAGGGGAAAAAGCAGTAGCCGGGAAATAAATTCAAGAGCTTGAATTAGAAAATGAGAGGAAATCAGAGCAACAGACCTGATAGAGGCCATTAGTGGTATTGCTGTTGGCTGGTAGGTAAGAGTTAGAGATGAATCCTGGATGAGTGCTGTGTACCCAGGTACAGGGAAGTTTGAAATTTTTTAGTGCATGAGTTCCTTTTTCTCCCGAAGATGCCAACTCCAATATTTTGACTCCATCGTCTGAGAACTAGAAACCACATTTTTGTGGATATGTGTCTTGGAAATAAAAGCACATATTTAGCAGTTTATGCTTAAACCATATCCAAAAATCATTCAGGAGGTGTTCTTTCTTAATAAATTTCCTTACTATAAATATTTCTGGGCACTTTATAATGAAGTCATACAGGTAAAGATGAATAGAAAATTCAAATATAGACATCTGTGCTTAAAAATATTAAGGATTCTTCACATCTAATGCATAATAGCTAGGGATTTTGTAATCAAGGAGCACTTCCCCCCCCAAAATTAGTTAGGAACTCCTAAAAACAGTGCCTGAAATTATTTTAAAATATATAAATTGTGCTCATCACAAGCCTTTTTAATAAAAAAAAACAGAGGACTAACTTTGTAACTGATATAAATTTTTAATATAAAACACAGGTCCTCTATATGATGGAAGCCGTCTAAGTTTTGATTTTAGGAGGCCACTAATTACCAATAGTTAGAAAAACATTATTTTGCTCTTTAAAATCTACAGTAGCACAGAGCTAGCAAAACATTAACACTGTTAAAAAAATCTTCCTGGGAAAATGATCCCCTTCACAATTGAACAT
This sequence comes from Dermatemys mawii, assembly GCA_007922305.1. Lineage (NCBI taxonomy): Eukaryota > Metazoa > Chordata > Testudines > Dermatemydidae > Dermatemys > Dermatemys mawii. The sequence goes on along the minus strand of ML677359.1, from coordinate 21,881,657 downwards.
TTTACGTACTGAAGAAAACTTTCATTCATTGTCTCCTGTTCACTGTGGATTTTCCCTATTGCCCCCAATCCACCCCACCCTACCCCCCAAAAAAGAGGGGGAAAAAAAAGAAATGTGAATTTCAGTACAGACGCTGAATATAGGACCAGATAAAATTTTCAGATAATCTGTGGGTTTTGGACAAATCAGTATTATCTGTGCATTAAATTATACTCTTCATCTTGTGCTGTAGATGAATCCTCTCACTCTTTCAGGATGGTGTGCAAAATAAATAATTTAGAAAACTAAACTGTTGTGGGTTAGGGTTTTGTGAAATGAGGTGATTCATGAAAGGATATTTTATGAAATGGTCTTTAAGATTAATGAATTAGAGGATCAGAAATGCATGACTTGCCTGCAGAACACCTCTAGTGGGGAGAAGCTGCTAAGATTACACAAGAAGAAACATTTTTATTAACAAAATTGATAAAAAGAAAAGTGTCTTCACTTATAATTTTCTAACATTAACATTTTTGACTTATTTCCAGAGATGATGTACAGCAGTGTCTCACTATAGTGCACAACTGCCTAATTGGTTCGGGGAGCATTCTACCTCCTCTAAAAGGAGAGAGAATAGCGCATCTGTAAGTAAGCTCTGTTATATGTAGTTTATAAATAAGGTATTAAAATATCTTAGTAATATATTTTTAGTACTATATTTTTAAACATTATAATATTTAATTTAGTAGTATTCTTTTTATTGCATAGAGCAGTGGTCTTCAAACTGGGGTGTGCGAGACCACCCGTGGGGGTGCGCGAGACCCTGGCGCCACCGCCGTGACCACCCAGGAGACCGCCGAAGTCCCGGGCGGGCTATTTTTAGACCGCCGAAATGCTGCCACCGCTGGAAGCGTTCATGTTTTGCGGCGGCATTTCGGCGGACATACCAGACTTTTTCCTGACAAGGGGCTGTGGGGGAAAAAGTTTGAAGACCCCTGGCATAGAGAATTCTAAGACAGATTTTTTTGGTGAATTCTTTGAAAACAAACCTTATCTATTGGCACTAAGAAAAATACATGGTTTCAGGTCTGTGGTTATATAAATACTTAGATATTTAAGATGTGAAATAATACTTAATGCATACACTTTTTATACGTAGATGTTAATGTTTTACAAAAGTAGGTAATCAGCATTGTATCATTGTCACCATTATAGATATGAGGAAACTGAAGCACAGAGAGGATGAGTGACTTGTTCAAAATTATATAGTGAGACAGTGGTTAGGAATAGAGAGCAGATCTTCTGGCTCTCACGTTGTGACTCCTTCTCCCTTCCCTTCCCCCCCCCCCCCACAGGATCAAACAAGCTGTTTCCCTTCTGTCAAAATTGTTTCATTGTTCAGTATTCAGACTTTCATTTAAAATATTTGTATCTTGACTCATCACAAAGAGAACACGAACAGTTTAAGCCAGTGTACTGCTGTCTTATTCACATTTTTATCAGACAACCCGAGAGAATAAAACCATCAGGGCTCTGAGCTTCCCATGGTCTTTATAATGGGATATTAACTACAGAAAAGGTCAGAAATTGAATTTTGAGGTCTTTTGTTACATTAAAAGAGCAGATTAGTTCCATTCCAATTAGATTACTGAATACCCATGCAAATGTGTAAGACCAGAAGTGAACCTGGCTACCAGCACCTGTATACTGTGGACTTCAGAAAATATATATTCTCTACTACAGCAAATTATAACTGTGAAAGTAAAGGAATTCATTCCTGTTGCATGTTAGTAGTTCAGGCTTAAAATCTGTTTATAGTGCTATTGTTGGGATCATTTCCTCTTTTGAAAAATTGTGAAATATGGAAATATAAATATAACTACGAGTTAAAATGTGTTCCTTCTATTATCACAAGAGGCCGAAGAACTCTTTACAACATGTAGGGCTCTGTTCTGTCTTTTATACTTGGAGCTTGCACTGGGCTGCAAAGTGAGCGCTGAGGTGCTCCATGCAAAAGCGGCCTGTGGGAGTGGGAGTCCATGCTAGAGCGACAGAACACTGTGGGAAGATGTGGAATTGTCCTGGTCCTATTCTATTGACCAATGTGGGAGGATAGTGGGACCATGGCTCCCACCACACCATGTTGCTGTCCTCCCTCCTTGGGAGGCAGGGACGACTCCAGGCACCAGCACAGCAAGTGCATGCCTGGGGCGGCAAGCCACAGGGGGTGGCCTGATGGTTGCTTTCAGGATGGCAGTCGGCGGATTCGGCAGCATTTCGGCGGTGGGTAAGCCGAAGCTCTGGGACTGGCGGACCTCCCGCAGAAGTGCCGCAGAATCTGCGTTACCAGCGGACCTCCCTCAGGCGTACCACAGAAGGCCAGCTGACTGCCACACTTGGGGCGGCAAAAATCGTAGAGCCGCCCCTGTTGGGGTGCTTCAGTACTAGACACTTGCCAGGAGTACAGGGACTGAGTTTGATGCTGCCTTTTGCACAGGATCATGAAAGAGAAAGAAAGACCCATTAAGTGGTTCCCCCACTATTACGCACTAGGTTACAAATAGGCACAATCTAATCCACAAGATGTCAAGTAGCCAAAGGAATGGAACTTCTTTATCTTTGGTCACAGAAATTAATAAAAAATAAATTCAGTTGAGCAGTTGTTCACTGTCTCTCCCACTGAATCCCTAAGCCCTGCTCTGTTTTCTAGAATTGAAGCTTTAATTTGATTAACCATCAGAGTGGAAGCCTCTTTTATTAGGTGGAAGACTCTTTAGTGAGTTGCGGCCAACGCTGGTTGGTCAGAAAATGGACAAAGGCTACTTTCTGGCTTTACATTGCGGTTGATTGTTTAGTTTCTCCTGATTTGGAAGTAGTACTGCTGGCCAGTGTAACAGGGAAGTTCTCTGTCTCAGAAGCTCTCTGGTATCACTGAAACCTGCTCAGACTCCATTGGTTGAATATCCACACCATGCTGTATATTTCAGATCCCTCTGCCAAGACCTTTACAGTTTTGTGCAGCAGTAATTATATACAATGGCCCTGGTATACTTAGTGCTTCTCCCTGGGCCTACAAGGATTAGAGGTCTCCTTTCCTGGAGGTCTCTCTGACACTGGGCTCAGTTAACCCTGCTCTTTCCTTTACACTTCCTTCTTGTGTGTTTTTATCAGCCCTCAGCTGAGGGGCTAATTAACCCTTTAGCTCGCTCAGTCTGCTATCCTGATTGGGGCATCAAAATGTACTTAGTTAATCAGCTCTCTGAGGGGAAATGCAGATTCAGCTGTTAATTCCCTGCATTCTGTCACAGGCAATAACTGTAAGTTCCTGCTGGGAGACTTTATTCTTATCAGTTATTTGCCTCTATCAAATCAGATGAAGCCTGGCCTCCCAGTGAAATTTTAAATAAGTGTTGGTTGCAATATTTTTGGAAGGTTTGCGTTTCCTGTTCTGGTTTAATAGTTGTGCACTGTTAACTAATATATAAATTTTTAAAATGTCCATTATATAAACAATTGATGGCCTCAGAAATGAAATAACTCAGATTTCTCGGCATCAGAGGTTTTTTTTACAACTCAGTAAATGTAACTAGTTTATTCTGTATATCTGTCAAGTCTCAAATTCCTTCATGCTCTCTCTCTCTCTTTTGGCAGCCTATTTCACATATTGATGATCCTTTTGAAGAGATTGCTTTGACATTTCATCTAAGTCTTTTTTCCTTTAACTGATGACTTCAGGTGATACCTTTGCCTTGTCATGTAAACAGATTTTATCTTTAGATTCTTGTATGATCCCATCAAGTCTTTTTAAAACCATGATTAAAATAATTCTCAATCATCTCTTTTCAAGGCTCAACTTAGAACTCTTGAAGTCTGCCCTCCAAAATCAGCCCTTCCTTTATCTAAGTAACCTGTATAATTCTTCACTTCATTTTAATTAATAACCTTATAAAAGCTGAGTGATTGATGCTGTGCACTAGTATCCTTAATGTGATCCAGGCTTCTGGGGAAGGAAGAAAATTGATAGAAATACAGGAATCATTCTAGTAACATGTTAAAATAAATGTTTCTGTTCCCAGAAGAAAAAGACATGAAGAGCTACAATAAAGTTTTTCTGCAGCGAAAGTAGGATTTAATAAAGATAAATGGTCTGTTCTACAGGCAGCCTAACCTCTGGAGAGCTAGGGCTGCCTGACCCAGTCAGAGTATTGCAGGATACCAGAATGCACATAAATTTAATAAATAATAATAATAATAAATAATAAGCTTTCATTTCTATGCCTTTTTTATGTTGTATGCATTTTTGTATATTAGAATATTATATGTGAATAACAGGTTCTACCAAAAAGGAACCCAAAACAAAAACCAGCCAACAGAATTTGGAGATGTTACATCTTTAGAGTCTGGTTCCTTTAGGGAGGAGAATGATCTGAATAGCTGAGGCAACATACAGCTCTGCACACTAGATTATATTAATGCTGTCTCTTCTGGCCCATGTTCTCTTTGCAATTCTGCATCTGGATTGGGTGCAGGAAGACTCGTACATTAGGCTAACTACCAAGAACAGTGAAAAGTTCAATCAGTCATAATTGCATTGAGTTCATTATTGTTTGTTTGTTTTTTAAATAACATTATCGATCCCACTGTTAGAATATGCTGGAAAGCCTGTAATCACTGAGGCTATAAGTAATTTTCAGGTTTCAAACTTGGATGTGTCGAGATAGAGGGACCAAAAGAAGTGGCCTGATGTTTCTCCCGCATGCACCCCCCCCCCCCCCCCCCAACAGTGCTAGGCACATGCAGCTCCTTTCACTAGCTTTGAAGATCAGGCCTCATATGTAGGTTCTTCATACAAACTTCAGTGACTGCAGCACTTGTATTTGAAAACTTTGGTGTAAGTTTTTGCAAAGATGCTTTTAAATACACAGACTGGCTTAGTGGATTCCTTGTTGTAATATCACAGTGTCCAAAAGTCTTTCAACACAAAATGTACATATTAAGGTGAGCGTATGCATGGCCATCATCCTAAACTTAAGCTCCTGTACTGGTCTGCCTAATATTTAATACAGATCCATAGTTGTGCATGGCATTTACAAAGAGAATAAAAATATTGTCTACTATGCTTTCAGGAGCTTATCTGCACCCTGAGATTCTCTTTGTCAGTATAGCTGGGCTGGTGCGGACCTATAGTGAAGAGGTGCTACACTGGTGTAATGAGTGATTTGGCATGGTGCACCTTACTAGGGTTTGAAACAAGGTAATGTACTATTGCAAGCCACTCTTTTGCTTGCGCAGTTCCTCTACATTAGAGGTTTGCACCAGTTCAGCATCAAGGCAACTAAGTTGATGTAGCTATACTGGTATAAATAAACACGTGTAATGTTTAAGTGGCAGTTTTCAAAATATTGAGTACTGAGTAGTTTTAAAATTAAAATTACCAAAAATTATCAAGGTTGACAATTATGAGAAACAATAAATGATTAAATAAAAGTATTAACCAACTTACTCTTAGGCCTAGTTAATGGAAAAGAAAATCAGCAGATAGAGCTATCTGATCATTAATTTGCAACTCTCCCAGAAAGTGATGGTCCCATATTGGATTAGAGGATGCCAGCCAAATAAACAAAGAAATGTGACTTTGAAATAAGACTTATTTATTTAGGGAAAAAAGACCCCTCTAAAATTAACTAAATGGTAAAGGATATGCAAATGATTTACACAGTATAGAAGGTAAATAATTAAGTTATAAAAAATTAATAACTCTGTAAAGAAATGGAAAATTGTTTAAAAACATTAATTTAAACAATTGACAATCAGATGTTACAAGCAAAATTTAACACCATCATTGAAAATCAGTATCACAAACAGTAGTAAATTGAAGAAAGCTTAGTATAGTAACTATTAAAATCACTTTCACTTTCTAAAACTAAACGCAGTAGTCAAAGTTTTTTACAATACAAAATGAAATGGATACCAATAATTCTTAGGTTATACCACATTAATTACATTGTGTGTAACCAAACATGTTTCAAAAGTAAAAATATTAATATTCAGTTATATCAGTGTGTTAAAACAAAAGGGCATTTATGATCAATGATGCATTCTGAACCAGTTTAACAAGAAAATAAAAAACAATATAACCAAACACCACACACATAACACTGCAAGTCACAATTTAAAAGTATGCAACATACAGCAAAATGACTATGAACTTTATATTAATGGTTGTCATAAGTATGAAGTAGCCTAGAATTAGTGTTTACCTGTAAGGGGTTAAGCTAAAGGTAACCTGAGAAGTGGACAACTGACCAATGAGAAATTCCTCAGGAGACAAAGGATTTTGAGTTTCAGTTTCTCTCTGGGTCTCTCTCTGTTTAACTCGGCTATGGGATGAACCACACCTAATTCCTTCACTGTAACTATCAGTTTTTTATCAAGTAAGGTAGTGAGTAAGTTTACCTTCTTTTTATCACTTGGAAAACTCTTCAGTTGGTAGAAATTTATCTCTGTGTTTCTCTAATACTGTAAGCTTCAGCAGGAGGAGAAATTCAGGGAGGGGGTTGTCTGTAACTATTGATTATTGTAGATGCTGTTCTATTGATGGTTACAAGCGATTTATTCCTTTATTTTTTTCTTTTATTAAAATCTTTCTTTTAAGAATCTGACTGCTTGTTTTCCATTGTGTAAGATCCTGGTTTTGGTTTGGTTCGGGCACGTCTTGCAGGATCAGGCAAGGCTTTTCTCTCAAGCTTCCCAGGCAGGGAATAAGTTTGGGGGTTTAGTGGAAAGGGAAAGAAGGGTTCCAAACTACCCTAGCCTTAGTTTGGTGGTGGCAGCGTACCAGGTCCAGACACAGGAGAAGTCTGGGGGGAAAAGTTTTAACTTAAGCTGGTAAAATAAGCTTGGGGGGTTAGTTCTTTTTTCATGCGGGTCCCCACATCTGTACCCTAGGGTATCAGAGTGGGGAGGCAATCCTGACATGGTTGGCAGTGGTGGGATGAAATTTTGTGAATCTAAAAAACAGAATTTTGCAGGAAGCAGTTTAAATTTCCACAGTTACTGAGAAGAAGGCAAGTGTGCTGAGGTAAACAACACAGGGGGTCACTCTGGTAAAACTTGTTCTGCAGGTTTAGGAGCTGCAGATAGCTCCACGCTTTGTCTTTTTCAGCTGCCTGAGGGCAGAGCGCTGAAGGTGGGGTGTTTTTTTGTTTTTTTTTTGAGAGGGTTTTCTCCTGCTGGATAACAGACAGTAGTCCAGGTTTGCAGTTAAGAGTTTAATAGGCTCATTAAGTGCTAGGTAACCATCCCAGGGGTCCCTGGGCAGAGGAGAAAACTGGCCAGTCCAGTTCTCTGAGAATTAGATAAGGGGTCTTTCTCCCTCTGCTGGTAGGATTAAAACCCTGCTGAGAGTTTTCCAAGTGATAAAAAGAAGGTAAACTTTACTCACTACCTTACTTGATAAAAAACTGATAGTTACAGTGAAAGAATTAGGTGTGGTTCATCCCATAGCCGAGTTAAACAGAGAGAGACCCAGAGAGAAACTGAAATGCAAAATCCTTTGTCTCCTGAGGAATTTCTCACTGGTCAGTTGTCCACCTCTCAGGTTAGCTTTAGCTTAACCCCTTACAGATAAACACTAATTCTAGGCTACTTCATACTTATGACAATGGTATTCTAAGAAATTAACCAACTTAACTTTGAGTTCATTGTTAACCAACTTAGTCTTAAAACATACCAGAAGACGAGGAAAAGACTGAAATACAGTGTTTATTAAAACAGCAATTAAGTAATTCATAGAAAAACTTAACTCTCAGAATCTCTGACTCAATTATATTTCTGTCCTAGGCCATCTCTATAGCATGGGGACTGTAGAATTATAGCTATGGCTCCATACCTATGCTGGCATAACTCCCTGATGAAGACTCAGTCTACACAAAGGAACGTTTTCTTCCATCACTGTAGGAAAACCACCTTCCTGAGCAATGGTAGATAGCTTAATGGAAGCATTCTTCTTTCAACTCAGCTGTATCTACATTGGTGATTAGGTTGGAAAAATCCACCTCCCTGAGGATTGTAGTTACATCAACCTAAATTTTAGATAGAAACCACGTCCTAGTAAATGTTTCCTGATATTACCTCTATTAAATACAATTTTTTCTTTCTTGTACTTAGCACAACTTTTCTTTCCTTATCTGGAACTATGGAAGTTATTTGGGTTAAGTCTGTTCCATCTAGAATTTAGATCTTATCAGCATAGTGTCCTGGTTTATAGAACAAAGGTTTTAATTGCAATTTTTCTAACCATTTAGAAAAGTAGTACCTTCTGTTCTCCTGAGCCAAAATCCTGCTCTCCCTTGGTGTACAGGGCTTACCTATGGAATTTGAGTGACAAACATTGCTTTGCTTAGGTAGGATAAGACAGTCTTGCTTGCTTGTGGTTTGGTGTCTTCAGTCTCCAGGAAAGTTTCTCTTTCTCAAGGTTGTTTTGGCTGGGATTTGGGACTAGTACCACTTGGTTAAAAATATTTCTCTCTTGGTGAAAGAAAGGTTACCTTTCAGGACTGCTTTTATAAGAAGTGGTAGCTGCTGTCTGGATCCAGGCAAACACAACTATTTGCTCAGGGTCTGCTATTTAAGTGAGGCTGCTTTTGTCTTTCAGCTGATTCTTTAATCCTTATTATAATTTCAGTGCGAACAGAATTATTCTAAATCATCTAATTCTGTTTTCTGTCGATGTTTGTAACATTTAACAGCTATAAATCTGTTTGTAATCTGTTGTGTGTGTGTGTGTGTGTGTATATGTATAATATTCTTAAATTCCTTGGATCTTGAAGTTTAAGTTTATTTTTCATTTACTTATAGCTAACTTTAATGCAAAGTGAGTTTATACCAGCCTTAAGTATCGGAAACTTTATCTTCAATTTTGTTGTACACAAAACAAATTGCAGGGTTCATTATCAAATCAACATTCGAATTCCAAACACTAAAATATTAACTTAATTTCAAATCAAACACTTTTGCATTAACCAAGATTAATACAAGAATCAACTTGATTAATATTTGTAATGTTTTAATAATTAAGTATGAAACATTTTTTCTGTACTTATGAACCTCTATATGCACCGTAATTGCTAATATTTAACAACTTTAATACAATTTTTAACCAATAACATTAACTGCAATTAAACTTTTATAACTATTTTAACTTGATATTTCATAAAATTTAACCCATAGCTCTGTTCAGAACTGTAGGCAGTATCAGAACTTTACGTAGGTACAAAAGAAAAGTCTGTTAGTTAGATGATAGTAGTACTGTTAGAAATCTATCTTTGGTCTGTTGGCTTTTACGCTGCAAAAATGAGAAAAGGGACACTTAGGCTGGTGGTACCTAGCTCAGAAAACTTGAAGACTTTGATTTATTTCTTATCAGATATCTTCTAATAAGGATCTATGGTACCTGATGATTTTAGGAATTCAGCTTGTTTGGAGACAAACAGAAGTTGTATGAAAGCAAACCTGAAGATCTGTTTTATTTCAACAGTAATTGCCATTTAATTTCTCCAACAACCTTGACTAAGATTTAATGTCGACCCTCAAGTGTGACTCTAGCAAACATGCCAGAAATAACTACTCGTTTGCCTGGTGGACACATCTAGGTTGTGGTATTCTTTTAACATCCCTCTATGATAATTAGGGGTCTGTTATAGGTATTTACTTTGTGGCTGACACACTTTTCATATTGTGTCTATTTGCTAATACAATTTTATAATTTTGTGACAGTATCTTCAGTCCCTAATCTACACTAGTATCTTTGTGGTTTTCACAAATGTATTCCTTTTGTTCCGGGTCTACATTAAGCAAATAAACTTCTTTTCTACATACCAATTACCTTTTCTATTGGATATGGATCACTTGATGATTACATGTTCTGTTCATTCCTTCTGAAGCACCTGGCATTGGCCAGGGTTGGATGGCAGGATACTGGGCTAGAGGGACCATTGATCTAACCCAGAATGTCCGTTCTTATGTTCTTTTTGTATTGCTAATTAATTTGAACTGTGCTGTCTTAAATTTCATTAATATAATTCAATCAGTCATATTTCTAATGATTGGTCTTATAAAAAAGACAAGTTCTTATTGTGTAAGGAAGTGAGTTTTTAGATTACATAAAGGTAAAAAATGGAAAACTAGTTATGAAAATTATAAATCATTCAGATAAAAATGTCATTGGCTCTGTAACAGAAGGAGCAGCCATTTGCAATAATTGCCTGTTATAATTAACCTTTAACAATTGCCAGGTTTTACATGTGAGAAATTTTTCTTATTATGAACTTTTAATTCTCTATTGTGCAAAAATAGTAGCTATTTAGAGGACTGGTATCTTTACAATTACACTTGTAAGGAGTTCTGCTTAACCTTTTTTTACAAAGAGAAACTGGTTTAGGGCTTAATAAATTCACTTGTCTTGGTTTTCAAACTAATATTTTATTTGACTGGACGGATAAAAGACTTTTGTCGTGCATTGTAAGTGTTTAGGATTTATTCCTATTCTCGGTTCCCTTGCTTTAGGAGTACTCTTCCCCAGTAGCTGTCCTATGAGAATGAGTTACCGTGGTCCCTATTAACACATAATTCCTTTTTGCTTGTTGATGGGTGAAACTCCCTATTATACCAGCACCCTACCTTGTTTAAAATATGTTTATTAAAAAACTGTTTTTTATAGTTACTGCGAGTCATTTCTTTCTAGAAATGAGTTTTGTGTTTTGAAATGTTTTCTATGAGAAGTGTTTTGACCCATTTTCCGTAATCTTAATTTGTTGTGATTTTTTTTTCTAGTTCTGTTTATGGTTTTATTTTTCTCAATGTCAAGTTAATAGAAGCACTCCGGTGACTTCAAAGTATACTCTTAATGCTCAGGAGTAGTAATCAGGTGTATTAAGTGTTCCTCTGATTTCATAGGCTCTGAGTCTGTAGCCTTTTTTTCATGTCTAATTACTTCATCAACTTTTCACTTATTTTATCCCTTGTTATGCTTTAATGACTGTAGTAGCACTTGTCTTTCAACTACAGTGTTTGTTTTTTTAAAAGTCCACCAGTGCCGTCACAGTTGACATCTAAGTTGGGTATCTGCTGCCTGAAGAGAGTGTCTCACCTAGTAAGTGGTCTTGGGCTTTAATGCTTTAGGTCCTATAATACTCTTGCTTTCCTAAACTTGCTTTTCTAAAACTAGGTAATTCCTTTGCTTATAGTTTGAGGATAGAGTTTTGAAAGGCACCTTCCATGACTTAGAAGCACAGGTCCCATTGACTTTCACCTGATTTAAATCACTTAGGCATGTTTGAAATCCCTTCCTAAGTAAAAACAAAATACTGGGTACCTCATTTAAGTGTTTACCATATTACTGCACAATTTGTCTAATACATGGGCAGATGGTGTTTGAAAAAATTACTGACAGATAAATATAAAAGAAATGAAATTAATTGCTGCTTAATGCACATCGTATTTGCCATGTAGAACGTGTGACTGCAGGCAGTCAGAGTTTAATACTGTTGCTGTGTTTAAAAAGGAGGTAGATAAATTAATGTCCACCATTTGAAGTTATGCTAGCTGAGATAAAAGTAAGTGGCTCAGGCTGTAAGCAGATTGCTATGGGTACAGGAAGGCATCTTTCTTTCTCTTTTGTCTGAAACATACCTTTTTGCAGGAGGGAGGGATTTTCCGTTCTTCATCTGAAGTGCCAGATATAGGCCAATGTTAGAGGCAGAGTAGTCGATTTCATGAATCATTAGCCTAAACAAGTGGTGATACTTTCTTCCTCTGAAATGTTCTTTGTATTTGGTAAGTTAGCATTTCAGAAATGCTCTTTGACTATTCATATTTCTTAGTCTTTTAATGTAAGAGAAAAAAAAATAGTGACTGAGGTGACTTGTGAGTTCTACTCCAAGCCAGGTAGAAGATGGAAGGAGGTGGTCTGGACAGCCTTCACCCCGTTAGTACAAGTATATTGTGGTTGAGTGAAAAATCCTGAGGGATTTAGTATTTCTGTAGTGCTGGTAAGTTAGGGTCCTGAATAGTTAGTCCAAATCTTCAGTGGTATGTGGTATATACCCTGGTTGCAGAAATATAACATTTTGTGTGATGGTTATCCTCACACAATATTTGTGTACATAACATTTCTACATACACAATCTCATATTATGCTCATGGGGTCTTTGTAACATTGTTAGGGATTATAAATAACTTTATTTTTTATGTAACGAATCTCATGGTTCTATAAATCAGAATTTTCCAGTACAGTCTGCTTATCATGCTCTCAAGTGCTAAAGGGTTAAGACATCTTTCACTGCTTTTCAGCTCCTCCCTAGCTTCCCATTTCCACAGCCTAAGTACTGTTATGGTAGTTCTAAGCAGCTCTTCTGGGAAAGTAAAAAACAGGGTTACTCACTGAGATCCCATTTTTCCTTCTTAAATACAGCTTGATTAGGACATGCATCGCTCCTCCCTCTTTGCCACAACTGTTATACGAGCTTCTTTAGTATCTTTCACAAAAGACATTCTGTAGGTCAGGGATGAGAGAGGACCGGTTCTTTTGAATGTGTAAGGTTGTGATGTCATACAATGAGGGGCAGGGCTAGCTAACCTCTCTTGGCATCTCCAGGAAACTACCCAGCTCTGCTGGGGGAGCTGCACACAGAAAAGGCAACAGTTACTACTCCACGGTGAGTAATCCTGTTTTCTCCTTGTTTCACCTTCCAGTTGTTTTCTTTGACTTTGAATCTCGTATGTTAAACATAAAATAATTGATTTGGCCCATGATCTAATCCTAAACATGGCAAGATACATATTTCCATTTAGGAAAACTTTCCATTCAGTTGGTGGAATGGAGTGAAGCCAACTGGCATTTGTTTTTGAAGCTGCATCGGATGACTGGACTGTGATAGGCATAGAACATCTGTAGAGGATTGGGCAAGGCACATAGTGAAATGTTTTCAAACTAGGAAAAAGACCCTTACATTTTCTATTTATAAAGGAGATTTTAGGGTTGGTAGTGTGGAGAATAAACTAGCAAATTTCTCATGATGGCTTCAGTTAATTTGGATTTGCATGTTTTCAGCCTACACATAGTGTAGGTTCTTTTAGCCAATCCCTGTGTATTGGATGCAGTTAGTATGGAATGAGATACAGTAGAACAAAATTACTGCAAGGGATTGCATTTAGTTCTGTTGTGTGGTGTGACTTGTATAAAATGAAATGTATATTTTTTAATTATATAGGTAGTGTCTCTGAGAGGATCTTGCTTTTCAGTATCAGCTGTAAATATAACAAAAATGCCATATGCCCCTGATAATGTGTATACTAGAAAAGCTTGCTTTTCAATAGTTAAAACAAAGCTGCTGGTTCAGTAGCTGAGATTTGGTGCTATGTATTAATAAGAAGGAGATAGTATTTTGGGACAAGAATGATGCCTTTCTTCATTTTGAATATAGAACCTTACACGATTAGTAAGCTTACTGAGGTCATTGGGATAATACTATGTGACTAAGGATATTACAGTCTAGTCCCTAATTATTCAATGCTATCTGAGTTAAGATTATAGTTAATGGTCTCCAGATCCTGAATTGTGGAGTAGACAGACTTGAAAGGGGTAAAATGTCCCTTTCCCTTGTTTCTTAATTAGAAATGTTGCTGCAGAACATGGCTTGTTTGCAGAAAATGATGGGTTCTTCTGCTGGCAGACTTTTGCCTGAAAGTAGTGGGATTGAAGAAGTGGATACAGTTCAGGAAAAACTCCTGTGCCTGTATAATCATAGTTTAATGCTTTTTACTGCCTTGAATAGGGTTGCCACTTATGGACTTATCTCTGACCATTGGTGGCTGGAGAAACAGCTGAAGTATTAATTTTAATACTAGTTTTCTTTGTATCTTAGAAATAATTTTTCTTATAATTGAGCTAATGTAGCAGTTGACATTATCCCCAACGTACTGTACTAAAGAAAGCTAATAGCCCAACATCTGTTTGTTTGTTTTATTTTACTGATTCAGGTTATTAGTACTACAGTGGAGCCCTGGTATAATGCGACCATTAGGATCCATAGAATCCCATCGTGCTAAATGCTGGGTCGTGTTATAGCAGGGTCTCACTCCCTGGCAGGCGGGGGGAGAGAAGCTGCGGCCCTGCGCCTGCCAGGGACAGAGAACTCGGAGGCTGCAGACTGCAGCCCAGGAGTTCTCTGTGGAAGCTGCTGCCCCCATGCCTGCCAGAGGCAGGGACCACCGACGCCTGCAGCCACCAGAGTACCCCGTCCCAGAGGGCGTGGGCCGCAGCTTCTCTCCCAGCTCTCTTTGCTGGGAGAGAAGCTGTGGCCTGCCCCTGCCAGGACAGGGGACTCCAGGGGCTGCAGACGCCGGTGTCCCCTGCCACTGGCAGGCGCGAGGGCTGTGGCTTCCAGAGAAGCTGCAGCTCAGCGCCTGCTGGGACAGGGGGATTCTGACAGCCCCGGAGTCCCTCTGTCCCGGCAGGCGCGGGGGCAGCTGCTTCTAGGAAAGCCGCGGCCCTGCACCTTCCAGGACCGGGGGACTCCGGCAGCCCCAGAGTCCCCCTGTCCTGGTAGGCGCGGGGGCAGTGGCTTCTAGCGAAGCCGCAGTTCCGTACCTGCTGGGACAGGGGGACTCTGGCAGCTCCGGAGTCCCCCTGTCCCCGCAGGCAGGGGCAGTGGCTTCCAGGGAAGCCGCGGCTCGGCGCCCACTGGGACCAAGGGACTCCAGCAGCCCGGAGTCCCCCGGTCCTGGCAGGTGCGGAGCCGCAGCTTCCATAAGGAACTCCTGGGCTGCAGTCTTCAGCCCCGGAGTTCTCTGTCCCAGGGAGGTTGGGGCCGCAGCTTCTCTCCCATGCTGGGCAGTGGGGAGAGAAGCCGCAGACCCCCCCCCCCTCCCACCCCCACCCCTGCAGTCCTGAGTTCTCTGTCCCTGGCAGGGCAGGCTGCAGCTTCTCTCTGCGCTGCCCAGCACGGGAGAGAAGCTGTGGCCCCAGCGCCTGCCAGGGACAGAGAACTCAGGACTTGGGAGCCTTGGTATAATCGTGCTACAACCGAACTCACGTTATTGCGAGGCGCATTATACCGGGGCTCCACTGTACTTTCTTACTTGTCAGAAAGCGGGTTGTTTTGTTTGGGGACACTGTTAATCTTGCTGAAACCAGAAATCTCCCTTTCTTCTTTTACTGTCTCTGCATATTCCCACTTGTGGGGTATTACACCGCCTAGTGGTGCCTAACAATAGAACCTTCTCCAAGCAGTGTCCAGTTAGAGCACTCTCATGCCCCCTGCTATCTCTCTGCTCTGTGTCTTTGAACATTCTGAGGGAATGCTATGTAAAGGGGTACAGAGCCATATGCTTCCTAACTTTCTTCTGACCGTGTGCCAAAGATGTAAGTGAACCTCTCTGGTCCATTCAGATCTGTTGTTTTTGCTCATCATAGAAGATTAGGGTTGGAAGAGACCTCAGGGGGTCATCTAGTCTAATCCCCTGCTCAAAGCAGGACCAACATCAACTAAATCCATTCTTTGTGTTTTGTTAATTGTTTAAAGTAGTTTGTAGTTTGGTGATCAATATAGATAGTTAAGGTGGTAACTCAGTTCCAGATTATGGTGAAACCAAATCGAAAAAAGAAGCTGGAGATTCAAGAGCTGTGCTTTGTGCCTGGCTGTCTTCCTGGTTTTGGAGAACCTCATTACATGCCTCAAGTGCTTGGGAGAGGGCCACTCTCCTTTAGGTTGTTTTATCTGCTGGACTTTCATGCCTGGAGCTTGCAGGGAGTGGCAGAACAGTTTGCAGGTTCTTCTCCTTAAGGAGGTACTTGAGGCTAAACCCTTTGGATCCAGGCATTCATTGGATCCAGTGTCTGAAAGGCCATTTTCAGTTCCTTTGAGTTCTTCCAGCAAGGTAGATCAGTTTAAAGGTTCCAGGAAATTGGAACCCTCATTAGGCCCAGCTCTGTATCCTGCTTCTCAAGCAGTCAGGTCTTTGAAAGATACCATTAATGGAGATGAGAAGACCACCTGTGACAAAATCAAGAATCATACTGTTGGCTCTGGTGGTGTCAGTTCCAAAGAACAACACTGGGAAAAGATGGCCAGGGTTAACAGAGTTGGATTCCACATGACAGAACAGTTCAATTCTGACAGGGCCTCTATGATTCCCAAACCAAGGCTGATTCCAGTTTCAGTTTCAAGATTTGAGTATTTCACCAGATCCTTTGTCATCTAAGTCTTTGGCTCCAGTCTCAACCACTGCTCCAGTTCTGTTCCATCTACTGATCCGAAGAGTATTTTTACTTTGGTGCTTTATGTTCACCATTTGTCGTCTAAATATTCCTCAGAAGTGAATGAGAAACAGAAGATCTTGAGAAACAGACATATTTTGCCTGTTCTGAGGTCTGTGTCATCTTCATCAGAACAATGGAGAGTAGGGGAGATTATTGTGCTTTCTCTTGATCCCTCTATACCTCCTCTGAAGACTTCTATAGGATCATCTCAAAGAGTTTTCTCTACATATCTTTCTGTCAAGACTTCTATAGGATCATCTCAAAGAGTTTTCTCTACATATCTTTCTCTCAAGGTCCTTAGCTGTCTCCAGTGTGTTCCATTGTGAATCTGAGGCCTGAGCCATATCCAGAGGACGCTGGAAGATAAATAAAGAAACTTGTTTCCTCCTGGTTCAGGCCTTCTTTTGGCCCCCCTCCTACACCTGTTTCCCAGTTTCTGGGGAAATTGGCAATCCTGGGCTCCATAAATTTATACAGGGCTACTACAGTAATTTTTTGGTTGTTATAAGTATGGAGAGAGGTGTGATGCTTCATCTGTAGAGGGTCTGGCAGCAGAGAAATCCTTGAATCCGATTCCACTGGATCTGTCTGCATCTCAGACAATTGTTCCTGATACTCTATCTGAAGAAGATGATGAGGAGATATCTCCTCTTTTTGAACAAGAGTGTACAGACACCGACTACGATCCTGGTTTGTCACCAGACAAGCATGTTGGGGTGGCTTCTGCCTCTTCCCCTTATGAGGATGCTCTGTGGTTTCATGACCTGCTAGATCAGATGGTATCAACAGTGAACTTACCTTCAGTATCTGTGGAGGGTACCTCCCATTTGGTGTTTGACATTCTTAGGGCTACCTCCAAGAGTAAGATGTTCCAATCCTTGGTGGTTTACTGCAACCTGCTAGAACTGTCCACTCCTGTAAGCATAGGAAACAAATTATTTCATATGCCCTTGGAAGGGTTTTCATATTTTCGCACATACTTTGTACCTAATTTGCTTCTGGTGGTGGCTGTTTGAATTCTAGACAAGCACATTCCACTCCTGCTGATAGGGAAGGAAAAACTGATTCCCTGGGAAGAAAGTTATTCTCTCCTTCAACTTTTGGTATTAGGATGGCAAATTACCAAGCAATTATGGCCCTCTATCAATTCCACCTGTGCGAAAAGATGTCATTGTTTGTGCAGGTTATGCCAGATGACAAAAGAAGATCAGCAATTGCGATCATAGAGGAGAGACAGACTATAGCAAAGCATGCTCTCAGGGCTTCATATTGTGCCTCGCACTTCTCTGATAGAACATTGGCTTCTGCAGTTACTCTGAGGAAAAATGCTTAGCTTCCCTCTACTCTGGCTCTGGATACTAGAATTAAGATGGAAGATCTGTCTTTGAAGGGAAGATATTTTCAGTGAAAAGACAGATGAACTTCTGAAAAAAGCTGAAGGAGATAAGATTGACGGCTCGCTCTTAGGCTTGATTTCTTATAGGGAGAGACCTACTTTCCATTATCAGAGACAGTATTATTTGCAATCTCCCTTGGATTATTTCTCATCAAATCTAAAGTGTGAACAACAGCAATAGTAAAAGTTTCGATCTGACACGTTCCACTCTGCTGTTACCTGGACTGTTGATCTGCTAGGTCACTCCAATCCTTGATTCTGGGAGCCAGCCTTACCAAGCTCTGCTGTGAGAACCCCCGCTCCTGGGCTGTTCACACACAGCCTCTATCATGTAAGCTGCTCCTTGGATTGTGCAACCGAATATCTCCAGTCCCAGACACAACCCCAGGAACTTCTGTCTCACAGTGTCCAGTTATGCCCATTGGACGCTGCAAGCTTATGTGAGCTTGTCAATTTAACATAGAAACTGATATGTACCAGGCTTGTTATCCCAAGGGTTTGTCTGTCATGCTTCAAACCAAACACACTGCTTCAGATAGAATAAACAGTTTTATTAACTATAAAGAGAGATTTTAAGTGATTATAAGTTAAAACATAGCAAGTCAGATTTGGTCAAATGAAATAAAAGCAAAACACTTTCTAAGCTGATTGTAACACTTTCAGTGCCCTCACAAACCTTAAATGCTTCTCATCACAGGCTGAGTGGTTGCTCTTCAGCCAGGCTCTCCCCTTTGATCAGCATTTCAGTTGCTTGGTGTGGTGTCTTTAGATGTAGGTGGGAGAGAGAGAGAGAGAGCGCATGGCCAATGTCTCTCCCTTCTATCATGTCCTTTCTTCCCTCTTGGCTTTGACCCCACCTCCCGCTTCTGAGTCAGGTGAACATTACCTCAGCTCAGTTCCAAACAGACCAAAGAAAGGAGGGTGACTCCCTCGAGTGTCTAACAGATTTTTTTGTTGCTGCCTAGGCCAGGGCCCTTTGTTCCTGTGAGACTGGGCTGGGTTTGTCCCATCCACACCTTTATGAGGAGTGAATTGCCCCTCTGCTTCTGGAGAGTTTTTGTTGGGGCTTGTTCTAAGCCATGAGGATACATTTTCATCCTCATAACTACATGAAATTATAATCTATAACACTACTATAACAATTACTGTAACATTACTAACAACCATGCTTCATGAGCCTTCCAAAGACACCAAACATGACAAACTTTGCATTGGATACCACACAATCATTTTACAAGGATGAACATGAGGGTGCTGGGTGTTCTCCCAAGATACAGAGCATTGCAACTCTCCTCTTAGTTTACTGCAAGAGGGTTAGTCACTGACTAGCTAGAAGACAGCTTGTTATAGTTCTCTTGGCATCCAGCCATTAAGGCAATGAGGCAGCATGCCGCCGTTTCCCCATTCACAAAGAGCAAACCAGGTTTGTTATGGTTTCTCTGTTGAGATCAGCTTTAAACCTGTTTACAGGTATTAATTGGAAAAGTAGCATTATCATAAAGATTAACATTCGTGTCAAAATTTTTATCCCCAAAACTTAACATTAATATCAACATTTTTATCACATACAGGTGTTTATAAGTATCTTATGATGCCATGCCCTCTGTTCAAATATTGTAGTTTGAGGTTAGTTAGTTCATTACCCCTGGTGTCCTTTGACACTCTCCCATGTAATCAGTCACTGGCTTTTCTTTCCCTCCAGTGTTCCTTTCTGTGTGGGCTCTTAATTTAATCATGTTTCTGGCATTTTGATATCTCAGGGTCTAGCAAGATACGTGTCCAGGGGGATCTTGCACATTAGCTGGCCCTTTGGGGAGAAGTCTCCCAACCCCAGAAATGTACATATGTAGAAAATCCAACTCCCCTTTTGGGGTTACCCTGTGTTTCCCTATGCCAGCACGGAGTCCTTCCCTGTCCCCTTTTCCTAGAAGACCATGATCTGTGCTCTGTGGGCTAGGTGTGTTTACCCTTTGATCAGATGCACCTCTTCCCAGCAGCTTTTCCATAACTACTCCTTGTCTCTCACCAGCCTGGGGGAGAACACCCCCTTCTCTGTCAGTTGGGTCACTTGTGTTCTGGCAGACTACCACCTGGCAATTTCCTGGTCCCAGCTCCTCTATTATCTTAGGCACTCGAGCTGCATCTTGAGTTAGAGAGACAGTTACTTTCCAAAAACTTATCAGAAAGAGAATCCTGAAAAATTGGGATCTGGATTGGGGTACCTTCCGCCACTCATTTCTCTGTCCCTGAGAAGTCAGTTGTGTGACTGCTCCCCTCCAGGAGGTCAGTTACACAGTTCCTTCTCAAAACCTGGGTAACAGGCTGAGTGCCTGGTTGCGCAGATGCTGACCCAGCCATCATCCTAGTGTCCTGGGCATTCTGTCCCAACTGACTAGTGAGAAGACATTCGTGTACCCCCACTAGTTCTTCCCCAGTTTCCTCCTCTGGGTCACCTCCTAAGACACATTTCTCTATGATCCCTGGGAAGGGTTCTGTCTTTTGTTCCACTGCAAAGCTCTACAAGCTAACTGGGACAATTTCCTTAATCATTGACGACATCTCTCCTGCCCCTGCGCCTGAGAGCACGTTGCCTTTTTCTGGAAAGGAGCTAGTCTCAGTCTCTCCCATAGTTGGAAGCACACTGCTTCCCTGTGTTAAAGAGTCACAGGAATCCTCATCCACCTAAATAGTTTCTGAGATCCCCTGCCCCTTCTCTTGGCTCTCCTCTGGGACGCATTTCTCTATGCTCCCTAGAGCTGTTATTGCCTCTGATTCAGCACAACCTGCTGGCAGCTAACAACCTGGACAGTTGTCTCCCTGGCAGGCATTACAGCCCCATCCCTTCCTAATGTGGTGTTGCCTCCAGCAGCAGTGTAGGAGCTGGTCTCAACTACCCTCCCACCTGGAAGCATGTGGTTTTTCCTTGCTAAAGAAGGATCAAGGAGACTCTCTCCCATTCTCTCAGCAGTTCCTGAGACCTTACCCTTTCCCTCAGAGGTCCCAGAATAAAACTCTCTCCTGCTGCAGGCAAATATTTTAACTTGAGCTATACGGAAAAAATCATTATCAAGGAGCAGGTCGAATAGGAGATGTTCCATTACCCTCATAGTCAAAACGCTTTCCAAACTTTCCCAGACCACATTGATTTTAGATAATGGTATGAGGAATCTGCTTTCACCCACCCCCAAAATCTCTGCCATTTGGTCAAGCAGCATACTGTCTTTTGGGACCACACTTTGTTTAACCAGAGAGATGTGGGCCCCTGTATCCCTCTGCCCCAATATGCCCTGCCATTAATTTGGACAGCCTTAACATGCTCCATATCTGGGGCTGCAGAGGCTAACCTCACAGAGCCAATATGATAGGTTTCAATTGCTTGGGGGTAGTGGGGGTTCTGTGTTGAGGAGAGCAGAACTAACATGAGCTATTGTTTGTCTGCTTCCTCCTAGCACAGGGTGTTTATTCATCAGGTGATCAGTGGAATTATGCTGATAGCACCTTTTGTGCTCTTCTACTTTTACAGGAGAGTTGGGATGAGGGTTAGAGGAATGTTTTTGGGAAAGAGAATAGGCCTTTTCTCCCTTCCCTTCAGTTTTAAACCCCTCTTTCTGTGGCCTGCCCTCAATAGACGCCTGATTCTGTCCAAAGGCATCAGATAAAAAAACCATCTTATTCACAGACTTTACATCTTTGTCTCATAGACACTGCTTTACATCAGCCTTACATATGCTTAGGAAATATTCTTGAGCAACAAGATCCAACATTCCCTCAAAACTTGCCCTGTCTTTACTCCTCACCCATTTTCCCAACAAATCTTTCATTTTGGTTATATATTTCCCATTACTCATACCAATATCACTTTTAAGATTCCTAAATTTAACTATATATGTTTCGAGGGCAATCAGAAAACTTCGCAAAACAGTATCTTGAAATTTACAATAGTCTAAAGCATCTTCAATAGGCATTCAATTGAATACATTTCGAGTTTTATCAGTTAATTTCGCAATCGGGGCAGGAGATCTCTTATCATTTGGGATTTCATTTATTACACACAGCCTTTCGAAGGTAGTCAGATACTCAGCAATATCATCGTCTTCATTGTATGCAAGACATAAGTGTTCCCATTTGTGGATTTTTGGAGTGATCGGAGTCACTGGAGTCCAGGGGTTCTGTTTCTGCTTCTCTAGCAAGTCCAGTTGATGTTTTTGCTCTCATTCTTTTTCTTCTCTCTCTTTTTCTTCCATGGCCCTTTCTGTGGGCAGTCTCCTCCCTGGCTGTCTCTGCCTCCCTAGACTTTCTGTGGGCGTCCTCCTCCCTAGCTATGCCTGCCTGTCTGTCTGTCTGTCTTTTACTTTTATCTCCAGTTCTTTCCGTTTTAATAATCTGTGGTGCTCCCATTCCTTTTCTGCAATCTGCAGCCTAAAATGCCCCAACTTTGCAATCACTTCACTGTGTTCTCTCATTTTCTTTCCTTCCTGTTTTTATTTCCCTTTCCTGAAATAAGCAAACAGAAAATAACAAAACTGTGACCTTCTACTGACTGTTATTATCTACAGCACTTAAGACTCACTTAAAATCACAAATATCAGTGCTTAAAGTGTGATTTTCACTTGGAATAACAAGCTGTACATACACCCTGCTTGCTGCGCAACTGTGAAGTTACCCTCTGGTGTTATCTGGACTGTTGATCTGCTAGGTCACTCCAATCCTTGACTCTGGGAGCCAGCCTTACCCTGTTCCGCTGTGAGAACCCCGACTCCTGGACTGTTCATACACAGCCCCTGGCGTGTAAGCTGCTCCTTGGATCGTGCAACCAAATGATGCTAGCCAATACCTCCAGTCCCAGACACAACCTTAGGAACCTCCATCTTGCAGTGTTCAGTTATGCTCGTTGGATGATGCAAGCTTATATGAAATTGTAAATTTAAGAAAAAAATTGATATGTACCAGGCTTGTTATCCCAAGGAGAGTCTCTGTCATGCTTCAAACCAAACACACTGCTTCAGGTAGAATAAACAAACAGATCTATTAACTAGAAAGATTGATTTTAAGTGATTATAAGTTAAAGCATAAAAGTCAGATTTGGTCGAATGAAATAAAAGCAAAATGCATTCCCAACTGATCTTAACACTTTCAGTGCCCTTACAAACTTAGATGTTTCTCACCACAGGCTGGCTGGTTGCTCTTCAGACAGGCTCTCCCCCTTTGAGCAGCCTTTCAGTTGCTTAGTGTGGTGTCGTGTTGGTGTAGGTGGAAGAGAGAGAGAACACGGCCAATGTATCTCCCTTTTATCAGGTCCTTTCTTGGCTTTGACCCCACCACACCCCCCTTCAGAGTCAGGTGAGCATTACCTCATCGCAGTTCCAACCAGACCAAAGGAAGGGGGTGACTCCTTCAAGAGTAACAGATTCTTTTTTTGCTGCATAGATCAACACCCTTTATTCCTGGGAGGCTGGGCTGGGTTTGTCTCATCCGCACCCTGATTAGATGTGAATTGCCCGTCTGCTTCTGGAGAGTTTTTGTTGGGGCTTGTTCTAAGCCATGAGAATACATTGTCAGCCTCAAAACTACATACATGAAATTATAACCAACAACACTACTATAACATTATTGTAACAATTGCTATAATGTCACTATAACAACTATGCTCAGTGCATCATGAGCCTTCTGAAGATGCCCAAAATGACAAACTTTGCATTGGATAGCACACAATTATTTTATAAGATTAACAGGGGGGTGCTGGGTGTTCCCTGGCAGTACAGTGTGTCGCACAGTCCCATATGTTAATTCTGGCTCTATAATCTCTTCATTTTCATCTCTGTATTGGTTTGCGGCTATCAGTTTAAAGGCTGTGTGTTTTTATATCTCTGTTCAACATGGTCATTGAAAGTACCTTCATTTAATGATGGCAGGATGCCATTTCCAGTATGAGGTGCTTCCATTTGGTCTATCTGAAGCATTAAATTTTTTTTGCAAAGTGCCTCTCTGTGGTAGCAGCTCATGTGTGAAAGGCTGTTTGCATTTAACCATATTTGGACTGTTGACTGCTGAATGCTGCTATTCGTGAGGATCTAGTAAGCCACATTCCTTTTACAAATACCTTTTTTATTTCTTTTTTCTTTTTTTTTCTTTTTTCAGACCCGGGTTCCAGTTTTCAGACTAGTTCTGAATGTGAAAAAATTGAATCTCTTTCCCAATCTGAGAATTTTATTCATAGTCTCCATATTAGACTCGGTAGCTGGGAAGGCTTTTCTGGCAGAGAACAATTTGTTTTAAATAGTGCAATATGTTTTAAACATTCAAATATTGTAAACTCAGAAAGTAATTTTCTCTCTGGATCTCATGGCTGCTACTACTTATGTGAGTCAATTTGTGTGTATCAGAATTAGTCCACTACAACATTAGATGTATTAGGTCTTCAGATCGAATCCTGACAATCTTCATATTTTAGTCAGCGTACTTCAGATCATTCTGGACTTATTGACAGAGCAGTCAGTCAGCAGTGTTCTGCGTGGTGTCCAGTTCAATCCCCCTTCATCATTGGTGAGTTTATTTTCAGATGCATCAAACAGTAGTGGGGGGAAGAAGCACATTTAAATCATCTTATAGTCTGCGGTTATTGGGCTTCTTGGGAGGGAAGCATGCACATCAACATGTTGGGGTTAAGAGCCATTCATCTGGCCCTCAGATTGTTTCTCTCTTATTTACATGGGTGGGTTGTGCAAATGATAGTGGATAATTCATCAAGTCTGTATTATGTCAACAAATGGGGGTGCTTTCTCCACTCAGCTCTGTGCAGAAGCAATGAGTTTATGGGACTGGGGTATTCTTCATGACACTTATTTGGTGGCCCTGCATTTAGCAGGGGAAATTAAATGATTGCAGATCATCTCATCAGGGACAGTTCTCAAATGCACTAATGACCCCTGAAGGATCAGTTGAGTCAGAGCATCTTTTCCAGTTGGACTCAATCAGATGTCAATCTGTTTGCTATAAGGTTCAAAATTAAATGTGATGTCTTTTGGTCAGGAGCAGGAAGGGACAGTTAATCTATCTTGGATGCTTTCCTTCTGGACTGGGGAAGCCATATGATAGAGGTATACAGAATTATGAGTGGTGTGGGGAAAGTAAATAAGGAAAAGTTATTTACTTGTTCCCATAATAGCAGAACTAGGGGCCACCCATTGAAATTAGTGGGAAGCAGGTTTAAAACAAATAAAAGGAAGTTCTTCTTCACACAGCGCACAGTCAACCTGTGGAACTCCTTGCCTGAGGAGGCTGTGAAGGCTAGGACTATAACAGGGTTTAAAAGAGAACTGGATAAATTCATGGAGGCTAAGTCCATTAATGGCTATTAGCCAGGGTGGGTAAGGAATGGTGTCCCTAGCCTCTGTTTGTCAGAGGGGGGTGACGGATGGCAGGAGAGAGATCACTTGATCTTTACCTGTTAGGTTCACTCACTCCAGGGCACCTGGCACTGTCCACTGTTGGTAGACAGGATACTGGGCTAGATGGACCTTTGGTCTGACCCAGTATGGCCCTTCTTGTGTTCTTATGTTCACCATCTGTACGCTTTCCCCCCCGCCTTCCGTTGATTGAGAGGGTGGCAAGGAAGATATATCAGGACAGATCAAAGGTAATTCTTATTGCCATGGTTTGGCTGTGTCAGCAGTGGTTTATGAATCTGCTTCAACTGTCCACCAGTGTATTTATGTGTTCTCCTCTATCTCCAAATTTTCCAGTTCAGCAACTAGGGCAGGATTTGTCATCCAGATCATCAGTAGCTTTACCTCATGTCTTTGGCAATCAGATTTTCTCTCTGATTAATCTTGAACAGTCATGTTCCTCTTCAGTGTAGCATGTACCTCTTAATTCTAGAAAGTTGTCTACCAGCTGATGATGATGTTTGAAATGGGCCAGATTTTGAGGCTTGGCTGTGGGAAAAATGTGATTATCCTATCTCAGCTTCCATACCTTGTACTTTAGAATATTTCATGCTCAAAAAAACTGAGGTGTTATCTAACTCATATTTGAAAGTTCACTTGGCAGTTCTTTCAGCTTACAATATTTTGGTTGATGATAGATCGCTGTTTGTGCATAACATGGGTAAGAAGTTCATGAAGGGGTTAGCTAATATGTATTCCCCTTTTAGAAATCCTGTTTCTCCTTGGGGTCTTAACTTGGTCTTATTTATACTCATGAAACAACGTTTTGAGCCATTAATTGACTTTTATTTATCTCTTACAACCACATTCATTATTTCCATAACATCAGTCAGAAGGGTGAGTGAATTAAATACCTTGATAGCTGATCCTCCAGTAATGTCCTTCATAAGATAAGGTGGTTCTTAGGCCTGATCCCAGGTCTTTTCCAAAAGCAATTTCTGAATTTCACATAAGTCAGACCATTAATTTGTCAGTTTTTTCCTCAAAGCTGCTTACTAATAAAGGGGAATCTGTTTTACATATTTTGGATGCAAGAAGAGCTCTTAAATAATATGCAAGACAGACTAAAAGTTTTCAAAATCATGTAGGTTATTCATGTTTTATGCTAACAGTCATGTGGGTTATACCATACCTCCTCAGACTATTTCTAGATGGATTAAATAATGTATTACTAAATGTCACACATTTTCAAGAGTTCCTATACCTACAATGGTATGGACTTGTTCCACCAGAACTGTGGCAGTATCTTAACAAAGTCCCTGTTTCAGAAATATTCAGGGCTGCAACCTGGAGTTTTGTACACACCTTAGTAAGCATCACGCTCGCGATTTGGTTTCCAGGTCTGATGCTAGATTTAATAGAGCAGTGTTTCCGTCTCTGTTCAGTTAGGACTCTGTTTCCTCCTCCAGATTATTTTCAGCACTGCTGATCAAATTACCCTTAAGTGGGAGTATGCAGATCCACTCAAAGAAGAAATGAAAATCACTACTTGTAACCAAAGTTCTTTGAGAGGGCTCTGCATATTCACACTTCTCACCCACCTTCCCCTCTTTCTCAGAGTCCTCTTGTTCTGTGTCTCTGGATTGGTGATGGAAGGAACTGAGGTGGTAAAGGGCTCTGGGCCCCCCTAATGCAGCCTTACCCTCACAATGTTAGAAGATGCTGAGAAGAGATGTAAGAGTGTGAGCACTTTCACAGACACTGCTTGGAGAATGTTTTTCCGTTAAATACCCACAAGTGGGAATATGCAGAGCCATCTTGAAGAACTCTGGTTATAAATAACTAACCTTTATTTCTTTAATATTGTTAATATCTTCCAAATTGGAAATGTCTATTAGAGAAATATACACATCTGTTTTTAGAAGGATTTATGCTAATTAGCCAGTATTTTTCTAAAAATAGATTTTTCTATGTAGCATCCTCAGTATCTTTTTTTTTTTTTAGAGGGAACAGCTATCTGACCTTAATGTTGGAGCTGTTTGGGAATCAGTGTTACTACCCAAACAAATCATTATAACTGGATCACCCATGTTAATATCGGGTGTTTTTCATAGGGAAAAATAAATGAAAAGTTGTTGGCATGGAAAGGTATTTATTTTCAAGCTTATTTAGTGCTGTTAGAAGCACAGAAGAGAAAATAAATGAAAACTTTTTTGGGGGGGGTGTAAAATTAAGAGCTTTTAAAATTGAAGTAAAATGTCTTCCTTTTTTATTCATTTGGGATTTTGATTAATGTGTAGATGTGAACATTGCAAAACAATTAAATCAGTCTGTTACATGAAAGACTTTATTTTAGGATTTAGGATGTTGGGATTTTCCTGCAGTTGTTGACATCTAGGGTAAATATAACCCTCAGTTCTGGTCTTGGCAAGTAAATCTTTCAATCCACCAACTTAAATATGGAGTCTTATTTCATTTTAGGACTATGTGTGCTGATACTGGTGCTACATGTGTAAGCACTTCTTTCCAAATAGGCAAATATCTGTAACAGTAAGAGACTGATATTGTTCCTCTTCCCAATTTTCTAACTTTTTTTGCACCATTTCCACTGCTGAATCCTCAATTCCACAGGAAAATTGTATTTAGCAGTACGGACCATTTGGTGATACTGTTCTTGCAACATGTTAGTGCAGTACTTATGTAGTTCCTGAATTTCTTTGAAAAGTATCCTGGTGGTTTTTTCTTTAGGGTTTGAATACACTTACTTTTGGTGTCTATGATGTAGCTTTAGAAACAAAACAGGAAAGAAAATGTAAAGTGTATTCTAATGACTTGGTCTTGCCATTAGATACATTGACATGCATTGTCTCAGTCTGCTGTTTTATGTATGCAATCAGGTGGGAAAACCACATTTTACAAGGACTAAGAATGCACAGCTAAAAATTTAGAGTAGAATCAAGACATAACCAAATCATTATCTTGGTTAAGCTTTTCTTTATAAGAAAAAAACTTGTCATATAGATGTACTGTTGTGACTATTATGTACTTTCTTGGCATGGTTATTATTAGTGGTGGGCTTCAGAGACTAGCATTAACAGTTGGGCCTAGGCACATTGCACGCCATTTTCTTTTTTAAAGGAAGGACCACAGGTGTGGAGAAATAAGCTATTGAATTTATATATTCAGCCTTTCCTGAGAATCTTATCCAGTTCTCTGCTATCCAGTAATCTGATTCACCTGCAATTAATCAAAAAAATAGCTGTATCAGTGCCAATGTCCCTCATTCTCATGCAGATGTGAACATGCATCAGAAGAAGTGAGTCATTTCTAAATCTTGTTAAATGGAACTCGTTCAGTATTTTATACTAAAGGTGTCCTTGTCTTGGTTTTCACTCTCTCAAAAAAAGCAAACTACCTGACCAGTAGGTATTCCAAGCTTTCAGAATGTTAAAGATAAATAACAAAATTAGTAAATTAAGCCTTCTCAGTCATTCACTAGCATTAACCTTATTTTGTAAGTAGAAATTAGTTGACAATAAAACTCATTTTGTTAGATTTCCTTACCTTGTAATACAATGTATTTTGTCTCTATGCAGGGTTCCAAGTCTGGTGTCTTTGGAAGAGACAAAACTTTACACTGGTGTTAACTATGGTAGGTCAATCCCAACTCTGTTAAATCAGGTCATGAGATAATTAATTTCATACTCTTATTGTTAAATGCATAGCCAATTGATTTGATTACATTTGTGGTTCATTATTAAAAATGTTTGGGACCAGCTAACCAAGCTTAGCCAAACTTATTGTCTAGAGACAACGCAGTACAAAGCAGAAAGGAAAGAGTTAATATGTTACCAGTCCTTCTGGGAAACAGTCACAGCATTTACTCCATCTTACACAGAAGCTGTGCTCCGAAGTACACTCTCAAAACTTCCTGTATGTATATTGTAACTTTTTATGAGCATTCTGTACATCATCCAGGACTGAAATTTACCAAATAAATTTGTACCTTGTTTTTCTGGTATCATGGTGTATCTTTCCTTATTCTGTTTTTGGATACTACATTCTAAACCAGTTGCCTGTGAAGGCACCTCCCAAGCTTGTTCCAGGGTAGAACATTCACGTGCCTTGGTTTTGACAAGTTCTGCATCCGCCTTTGTGAAGTGCAAAATTGTGCTGTGCAGTGTATTGTGGGATATATACCTCAACCTGAGTGAGCAGAATGCAATTTAACATGACTTTGTGCTAACGTTTATATAATGTTAATATAATGTGTAAATGCATATTAATATGGTGTGCAATACGTGTGACATACTTTCACTAACACTTTCATTGTTGCAGCTGCAAAGTATGTCCTGTTTTAATTCAGAAGTGCTGTGTGGTCCTGGTTATTTAAGGTGGTGATCAGTCCTGTATATTTCAGAGAACCTGTCTAACTGTAGCTGGGATGAAATTTGAGATCAGTTGGGCCAGTAGCAGTTGCAACAGTTGATACAGAGAATGGGAGGAAAACTTCAGAAAAGCCTCACAGCGCTTAGGCCACGGTGAAAAAGCCATGATTCTCAAAAGGGGAAATCAGAACCCTTATTTATCATAATAATAAAATACAAAAAATATTCCAGAAGTTTACTAAAAGGGGCAGATATTCAAACTGAGTACAAGGGTGTCGCATCTTACACGAGGGTTCCATTCTGCGGACCCCGGGTATAGCCAAAGTCGTGTATAGCCAAAACAGCGCTTTAAAATCCCTTAAAGTGCCTATAAAGTATACTTTTGTGTACATATTATGTACTATGTGTATATATTATGTCTTGTGTGTTGTGTATAGCAAGGTACAGTGCAGGATATAATAAAGAGAACATATTCCAAATATTGTAACAAGATATTTTAATTTTAATAACAGCACAGAGAGAGGCAGAAGAAAAAAAATGAAAACAGTACAGTCACCAGTCATTCAATGCACACACAGTCCAATGATTAGTCTTCCTCTTCCACTGACAACACTATGAGGGAGTCGTCAGGGCTTGATGTCAATCCAGGAGACGATGGGCCAGGCTTGGGTGATGGAGAGCGAGCTGTAGATGAAGTGGCTGGCTCTGGTTCAGCTTGAGAAGTTGACTGTATAAGCTCATCTGCTGCTAGTTGTTTTTTCTTGAAAAAGATGGTGATTGGCAACTGTCGCTGTTGTCTCTTAAGCTTCTCAAACATTTCTTGGTATGCTCTCAAAGGATCTGTAATGCTACATGAAATTTTGAGGCTTCGTTCCACAGGAGGATCATAATCAGAAATTAAATCATTCAAATGTTTCGCTGCTTAGAACACTTCCGAGAACTTATGAAGATTCCAACTTGCTGGCTCTTCCTGTTCGCTGTCATTATCTTCGTCTTCTGTAGAGGATTTAATCAGTTCCTCTATCTCTTCATTAGTCAATGTCTCTTTATGGTCCTCAATTAATTTCTCAATTTCTTCCTCGAGAATGTCAACCAAGCCATCACCACCACTTGCCTGGCCACCTGAACAATGCGTTCCACTTCTTGATCAATGGTCAGGAAACCCTTAAAATTCTTCACACAGTCTTCCCATAGTTTCGCCAACATGCATTGACAGTTTCTGGCTTGATTGCATCCATCGCCTGTTTGCTGATTGCATTACTTATATTAATGTTAAAGGACTTCCAACACTGCATCACATCCACACTGGGATCGGCATCCATAGCTCTAAGGATCCGTGAGAACGTAAACCTCGTGTACGTGGCCTTGGAACAGCTAATGACACCTTGGTCCAGAGGTGGGAGTATGGAGGTGGTACTGTGGGGGAGAAAGATGACTTCAACGTTGCTATGCGCAAACCGGAGTGCCTCAGGGTGGCCAGGAGCATTGTCTACGTACGATCAGCAACACTTTAAAGTCAAGTCCTTTCTCCTCAAGATACTGCTTGTCCTCCACAATGAAACACTTGTGGAACCAATCCAGAAACAATGTTGCCTCACCCAAGCCTTTTTATTAGACTGCCAGAACACAGGCAGGAGATTTTTGTTCTTGCCTTTTAGGGCACAGGGATTTGCAGCCCTGTAGAGCAAGCCCGGCTTTATTAAATACCCACCCGCATTGCCACAAAGCAACACAGTCATATGGTCTTTAGCTGCTTTGAAGCCAGGGGCGTGTCTTTCTGCTTTTGAAATGTAAGTGTGGGTGGGCATTTTTTTCCAGAAGAACCCAGGCTTGTCAGCATTAAAAACTTGTTCTGGAAGGTAGCCCCTGTCCTTGATGATTTTCTTAAATTTTTCGGGGTAGGCTTGGGCTGCTTCCTCATTAGCAGATACTACTTTACCAGTAGTCCGGACGTTTTTGTTGACGCGGTTCTTAAAACTGTTAAGCCAACCTTGGCTGGCTTTGAATTCCTTCTCCTCAGAAGGCTGTCCCTCTTCGGCGGGACGTTTTAGCAGCGCATAAATACTAAGAGCCTTTTCTCGCAACGTGCTGCCATTGATAGGGACATGTTTACGGTTCATGTCTTCTAGCCATAAGTTTAATGCCTTTTCAGTCTTCACTAAAATCTTATCATGCACCTGACTCGTCACCTTAGCAGTTACTGGAGCACTTGATGCCATGGCTTGACGAATTTCTCTCTCTCTCTAATCTTGATGGCACAGTTGCTAGATTCGTTGCGGCCGTATTTATGTGCCATGCTGGAGACTGACATACCGCCTCTCAAAGTCCAACGCAGCCAGTTTTTCCTCCAGCGTTAGAACAGAGCGCTGTTTCTTTGGCTGAACACCAGATGAAGTAGCTGCCTTGCGTTTAGGGGCCATGGTTATACAGTACGAAAAATCTGGACTGTACTGTACCTTTAGATCACTGAGTGTACAGTACAGTACAGGTATCACACTCAGCACGGCAAGATGCGCACAATATGAGAGGCACTGTGCTGTAGTGGGAACACTATGGTACAGTAGTGGGAACAGCAGATTCAGGTCTACCATTTCATGCCATGTGCTCATTGAGTGGAATGGCAGGCGGAATTACCCGCACTATTTAAACTGTTTTTTTAAAGTGTTTGTTTTTTGTTTTTGTTTTTTTTAAGTTTTTTTGTTGTGGGAACAGCTGATTCGCGTCTCCTGTCTTACGCTGATTGCGTTGACTGGCAGGCAAAATTGGAAACAGCAGAGAGTTTTTTTTTTTTCCTTCCTGGTTGCTGACCGTGTAAGGCTGAAATCGCGTAAGAGGGAACAGCGTAAGATACGACACATCTGTATGCTACTAACAAACAAAGGGTCTGATTCAGCAGTCTTTACCCCGTACATCCATTGTGTTTTCGTAGTAAATGATTAGCATGTGAGACCTGAGTCTCTGCCATGTATACTCTGACTTCTGAGATTGCATAGCTGTGAGGGACAAGAGCAGCTACTATATATGTATCTATCATGTAGCCCAGTAGTTTATAACCTCTCTCTTTTCATATCTCATAATTTGGATGCTCTTATATTTAGCTCTCTTAGGCGCTTGTGGGGTCCCTGGGACCCACTGGGAAATATCTGTATTATTTTTTCAATATGGTGCATGCCTATGTATGTGTATTTATGATGGGTTCCTTGCTATGGAGTTAGATCAAAAGAAGTTGCTAAAGGAACCAAGCAGGAAAGGTAAAATGATAACTAGGATAAGAAGCCTTGAAGAAACAATGGTGAAGCTGTTTACCAACCAGGGAAATAACCCACCCCTCCCTTCCCTGACAAACAGAGGGGTGCACCCCACCCATGTACTTATTGCCTACACCACCACGGTCTTGGACTCTTACTACGCCCCATGGGTGGCGTATCCGAATACACCTATACACTGACACTTCAAAAAATTCCCACACCCCAGTCTGGATCTGTGCTGGATATGAAATGTGTATGTACCCCGTAAACCTTATACTTGTTACTTTCAATCGCCTATAACCCCAGCCTGACCCCAGATGTCCAGTACCTTACTTCTTAACTTGTGTATATTTTCATTTCAAACATTAGTTTTAATAAAATTTTAAATCTGTTCTACTTGACTATAGCCAGGCTAAGAATGGCTTACTCTTCCCAAGTCTAAGCCTAGGATCAAAAGGCAGATAACAAGTCATTAGAGGACCACAGAAAAGGGTTGAGGTTGAAAGAGTTGCCAGAGATTTCCTAGGGCAGGCCTGCACAACTCAGAAAGCAGCAAGGGCCATATTACTGCAGCAAAAACAAAAAAAACCAAACAGCTGCAAGCCAAAAAGCTCTGCCCTTAGCCCATCCGCTTCCCCCCACCCCACCACTTGGCTTGCCCGACCCCTACTCATCCCCCGCTGGCCGCACAGTGAGCCTGTGTGGGCCGCATGTGGCCCCTGGGCCGCATATTGTGCAGGCCTGGCCTAGGGAGTCAGCAAGAGGTAACAGGCTGACAAGGAGACACACAGACTGAGAGAGCACATTGCGAGCAGGACAATCTGCTTCTCAGAACCCAGAGATGTAGGTTAACCTGGCTGAGGAGAGCTTACAAAGGTAAAGGGAAATGTGTATAGGAAGTACTGGTATCTGCATTTTCCAGAAGAGGAACTGAGGCGCAGAGAAACTGAATTGCACAATGACATACAAGAAGCCTGTAGTGTAACAGGGATTTGAGCCCAGGTCTCTTTCTTGCAGCACTTTTAAACGGATTAACTTGGCACACGAAAGGTCAGAGGTGGAGCTTCTTTCTTTCCTCTCTTTGAATAAAACTTTATCTCCAACCTCTGTCCTTAGTGCTTGAAGGGATGAGAAGTTCTGTCTCTTTCTTCCTTCTACCATTCCCAATGCCTGGATTGTCAAAGTGCTACTTTCCCTGCCCCTCTAGGCAACCAAAGAGAATAGAAACTCCATTCTCTCCTCCTCTTAACTGTTTGAAGGATAAAGTCCTACCCCTTGAGCATTCTACTCTTCTTTCCCACTCCAGTCAGTGTATTCTTCAGAGCTTGTGATATGATGGACACTGCACCACTCTGATGTTGCACAGAACCAAACTCCTATTTTTCTCTTCCTCATCTTAGGCAAAGCACTTGACCACTACTAACTCTTCCTAAGGGTATGTGTACATTGCAGTTAAAGACCCACAGCACAGCCATTACTGACCCAAGTCAGCTGACTTGGGCTCGCATGGCTCAGGTTGCAGGGCTAAAAATTGCAGTATAGATGTTTGGGCTCTGACACCCTGTGAGGGGATACAGTCTCAGAGCCTGGGCTCCAGCCCAAGTCCAAACATCGTCACTCTTTTTATCTCTCAGCAGCCTGAGCCCTGCGAGCCTGAGTCAACTCACCTGGGCTCTGAGACTCGATGCTGACGTGTTTTTTTTATTGCAGTGTAGATATACCCTGAGAGACAGAACAGAAACATGTCCCAACCTGCATGGGACTGTAAACCATTTTTGCCCCTTTGCTCGAAGAACCATTGTTTACTCATTGAGGGAACAGAGTTGATGAACTTGAAAGATGTCTTGTCCAGTATTTGGTCTGACAGATGGTGACTGCAGTGTAGGATTTCAGCATGAGGTGGAAATCTGAGTGGGGTACCCCATGACTTTGGCATAGAGAGGCTAAGGACTGTTTCTATTAAAGGTGTATGTATATGTGTTTATATAAAAATATAATATTTTTTCCAAAGTCTTTTTATATCACCTTATAGAGTCCCATACCTCATATGATTTGAGGTTTGTAAAGAAACTCTCATCTGTTCTTAAGCTTTTGCGTGTCACACTCTGAGTTACCATTAATTATTTTTTTAATTAAGCTTCTCTGTATTTTATAATACTGTGTAACTTAGAGAATATACTATTATATAATGAATGTTCTTATTATCTTGTGTAGATTTATCAAGAGAGAACCACAGAGAAACCATGACTAGGGTCATAAGGAAACTGCTGCGTAAGTACATTTTTGTGTCTCTCTCATTCCTATATTCAGTACATCTGCAAAGATTTGCTTTAAATGTTATCAGTATATTGTGCTTTTAAATCTAATATTGGTATTGTAGAGCGAAGCAAAGAGCCAACATCTGTTGTCATGAATTATATGGAAACCTAAATGACACAATGTTTTGAGCTTCACAAGTAGATAAAATATTTAATTGAGTGTAGTTAACTTTTTGAATTGAGCTTCATATCAGATAACACACTTTTTGTTTCCATTCCCACGGTAGACTATATACTCGACAACTCAGAAGATGATACCAAGTCTTTATTTCTAATCATAAAGGTATAATAGTAATTTTTATATGTTTTATTTTAATTTTAATGTATTGACTTGTTTTACATAATGTAAAACCATTTGTTTCTAGATCATTGGTGATCTCTTACAATTCCAAGGATCTCACAAGCATGAGTTTGACTCAAGGTGGAAGAGCTTTAACTTAGTGAAAAAGTCGATGGAGAACAGGGTCAGTATCTCGTTTACATAGTTTTCTTAGGAAGAAACAACCTTCTTAAAGTTTTAGTTTTGGCTGTTTTTTTGGCCTGAATGTCTTAAGGGAACTCTGCATGCATTCCTAATGAAATTGATATAAGTTATAGTGGGCTGATGTATCATTAGAATATTTTTATGTTACAATAAGTACCTTTTTTCAGAAGGTTTCAAAGCACTGTACAAATGTTAGTTAAACCTCAGAACATCCCTTTTTCTACACTGAATATTGATATTATTGATAGATCTTTATGTTAATTTGCTAGTCACTAAGAAACTGCATGTTGGGATTTTTCATTTTTGGTGACTTATCTGCATGGAAATAATACAGTCCTTGGATGTTAAATTGCTAGTGTTGCTAGCACTTGTGAAGCACTAATGATCTTAGAATCATAGATGCCAATTAAGTTGAGAAGCATATAGGAACCAAACTCTTCTCCCTTAGTTTAAATAATATTTAGCACTTCTCATCAATAGAGCTCCAAACACTTCTCAAAAGTAGGTAAACAATAATATCTGCATTTTACAGGTTGAGAAATTGAGGCATAGAGAGTTTAAATGAGTTTCCCAATGTTCTGAGAAATGAAATTTAGCTTATTGAACATGGCTCCTGAGGTAGAGAGCAGAGAAGGCAATCTTTGAGGTAGTTAGGTCCTCATGCATTTAAAGTAATAAAGAAAAGGACCAAGATCTTAAATTAGGTCAACAGCAAATGTACAGCGTAATCATTAATGAGAATGTACTCTTGTCAGTCAAGTCCCCCGTAGACATCCGCACCAGTGGCATATTGCTACTGCATGTTAAACCATCTGTAGGTTTCTCTTTGAGAGATGTCACTTCAGGTCAAGGTATGTCCCAGTGCCTTTGATTGGAGATTTGTACAGCAGTGCTCCTGCGGGCTGCGCATGCGCTGTGCCTGCCTCTCAAGCTGTCTGTGTTTGAACAGCATGTGCACAGCCCGGGCTCCTCAGTTCCTTCTTTACTGTCCTGGGCTAGAGACAGAGTTCAGCAGTGCTCGCTCAGATGAGTGAGTTAGTTTGTTTCTTAGCTTAGTTACATAGTTTTAGTCATTAGAGTTACCAGTTACACAAGTTACTTTGTTACATTTATTTCTCAGGGAGAGAGGGAGGGGTTGGCTATACCTGCTCTGCGGATTGGATAGGCTTCAAGAGATGCACCTCCTGTAGGGATGGCATCCCCATTTCAGATGGGCATTCACAGTGTGTACGCTGTTTGGGGAAGTTTCAAGAACCCCAAAAATGTGTCCACTGTAACAAACTGAAAGCATGGACTCGCAAAGGCAGGGAGCTCAGCCTGAAAATGCTGCTCC
This sequence comes from Dermatemys mawii, assembly GCA_007922305.1. Lineage (NCBI taxonomy): Eukaryota > Metazoa > Chordata > Testudines > Dermatemydidae > Dermatemys > Dermatemys mawii. Next base: position 21,844,805 of record ML677359.1, on the reverse strand, counting down.
TTCAGGATTCCCTCAGACCTGCATCTGAGCTTGGCCAGCAAACCTCTGAGACACCCTCCAGAGGTAAAGAAAAACTAAAAAAATGGCCAGCTTCCTCTTCTCTCAGAAGCTGTTCATCAGGGAAAACGTCAAAACCCACTCCCCAACTCAGCAGTTTTCAGGCAGCAGGCACCTCAGACACCGACTGAGAGTCGGCTACTTCTCTCCATGGTGCTGAGGCACAGGGCTTTCAGATGCCCGCCTCTTCCAGCTCTGCGTCAGTCACTGCTGTCAGCATGGTGTCAAGAGCTGCCATGGCGCCAACAACAGAAGCGGCGGCTGCAGCATTGCCGTTTGATCTTGCTGTGCTGACCTCAGGGACACCTACTCTGCACAGCCAGCTAGCACCCCAGGGACAGCCTGAGGGGAAGCAGCAGGTGTCCCAACGGACCATAGCCCCACCAGCTACACCAGCACCAACTCAGTCAGCTCCACTTCAGTTTCTACACCCAGAGGAATTAAGGGTGTCCCATGCTCTTGAGTCTCCTCTTCTTGGCACCAGTCTATCACCGAGACCTCTCTCACTCTACACCCAGTACTCCCCTACCACTTCAAGCCCCTCTAATGAAGTGTGGGTGGATGAGGAGGAGGAAGAGGACCAGGAAGGGGAATATGAGGACCAGATGTTCTCTCAATATTCTTCCCAGACTCAGTTTCCTACAACTGGAAGACGCACTACTGCAAGATCTTCATATCTTCAAGGCTATTCACCCTGGTATGGCAATCCCTGGATGGGACCACTTATGCTCCCACCCCCTGGGGCAACGGCATGCACATAGGTTCTTTTATTGTTTTTAATATATTTTATATGTAATGCTTTCACCTTAAGAATAGATGTGCTTGCTTAAACAGGTCTGTGTGGTAACTTCTAACCATGAGCAATTGATGCTATTTATAGCCTCTGAGTAGAAAGCAAAGTGTGGACACAGGCCTGTCCAGATAGTCTGTAGAGTTACCATATTTGAACTTTCAAAAAAGATGACACTCCATGGTGGGGAGTGGTAGCCCCACCCCCTATCCACTCCCTCCCACTTCCCCACCTGTTGACTACCCCCACCCACAGAACCTCCAACCCATCCAACCCCTCTTTCTCCCCTGATTGCCCTCTCTGGGACCCCTGCCTCTAACCGCCTCCTGGGACTCCACCCCCTCTCTAAGCTTCCCTTCTACTTGTCCCTGATTGCCCCCTCCTGAGACCCCCCCAGCCTAATAGCCCCTCTAGGATCCCACCCCCTACCTGTCTCCTGACTGCCCCAAACCCTGTCCACACCCCTGCCTCTTCACGTACCCCCTGGGACTCCCAAGCCTATCCAGCTGCTCCCTGCCCCTGACTGCCCCCCCAAGCCCTTGACCCATCCACACACACCCCCGTCCCCTGACTGCCCCCAGGGTCTCCTGCCCCTTCTGCAACTCCCTGGCCCTGTTACCATGCCACTTAGAGCAGCGTGTCTGGTTCCGCACGGAGTTACTGCCACACACACTGCCGCGCTCCTGCACGGCATGCACAGCCCCACCCACCCTGAGCGCTGCTGGCGTGGCACGCTGAGGCTGCAGGGGAGCGGGGAGGGAGCAGGGAATGGGGCTCTGGCTGCTAGATGCCCCAGTGTGAACAGCTCAATCTGGCCTGGGCACCCTGTCAGCCACGCTGGCTCTACATTGGGAGGAAAATCCTGGACCTTTTTAGATTTTTACAAATTCGCCTGGACGGCTATTTAAAAACCAAAATGCCAAGCAGTGGAGGACACAATGAGGATGACTGGATGTGGAAGCTGCGGTATGTATATGATACTGGAGGGAGTGCCTGGAAACAGTTTCGTCTGCATGAAGTGCCGCTTGATAGAGCTGATGGAAGAAAAGATCCGACGACTGGAGATGCAGGTAGAAAGTCTGGGTGAGTTTAGAAGGGGGTTTGAGCAGATTATGGAGCAAGTATACAAGGCAGCTGATGGGGGAAGCTCAGACTTACAGATGGAAGTCGGAGTGAAGGACCCTGGGGGAGACTGCTGGGTGAAGAGAATAGACAGTGGAAGCATGTGACTAAGAGAACCAGGGAGAGGGAAGAGATGGTCTAGTGAAGGAGAAATAGAGCTCGGGAATAGGTTTGCAGAGTTGGAAAAAGAAAAGGGGATGCAGCAGGTGACCAATGAAGGTGGAAGGGTAAGGAAGAAGAGAAGAACAGCTAGCCCTATAGGAGATGAGTCAGTGGAGATGAGCCCTAGGGGGATTCAGGATGGGTTAAAGAGGATTACAAGGGCGAATAGGAATGGAAAGGACTTGCAGCCTGAGGGAACAGTGGATAGACTGGAGAATAGTGCTGTCACCAGGAAAAGGCAGGTTTATGTGATTGGAGATTCCATAGTGAGAAGATTAGATAGGCCTGTAACCAAAGCTGATGCAGAGAATAGAAGGGTATACTGTCTACCAGGTGCTAAGATATGGAAAGTAGACCTGAGGTTGAAAAGGATCTTAAAGGGAGCGGGAAAGAATCCACTTATCATCCTTCATGTGTGAACAAATGATGCTGATAGATTCTCAGTGGAACGTATTAAGAGAGACTATGCCAGGCTGGGTGAAGACGCTTGAGGAAATCGAGGCTCAGGTGATCTTCAGTGGGATTCTACCTGTTCCTAGAGGAGGGCAACAAAGGGATGACAAGAGTATGATTATTAATAGATGGCTCAGGCAGTGGTGCTATAAGGAGGGCTTTGGGATGTATAGCCACTGGGAGGCATTTATGGACAGAGGATTGTTCTCTCGGGATAGACTTCATCTGAGTAGGGAAGGAAATAGACTTTTAGGATGGAGGCTGGCACAACTAATTAAGAGAACTTTAAACTAGAAAGTTGGGGGAGACAGTTGGGAGATGTCCAGGTAATCTCTACGCCAGATTTTAACAGAGAGAGGAAAGAAAAAGAAGTGAGAGAGGATATAGCCATGGGTAAGGAAAAAGACATAAGGAGGAAGGGCAGCGTGGATACTAGCCTAATAGGTCATACTGGTGGTAGATTGTCCAGGCCTAATCATGTAAAGAAGGTGATTGAGAGCAAACAGCAAAAATTAATGTGTTTATATACTAATGCGAGGAGCCTAGGTAACAAAATGGAGGCACTAGAGCTACTGATGCAGAAAGTGAAACCAGATATTATAGGGATAACAGAAACATGGTGGAATAGTAGTCATGACTGGAGTACAGAGATTGAAGGGTATGTCCTGTTTAGGAAAGACAGAACCAAAGGTAAAGGTGGTGGAATAACATTATATATAAATGATGAGGTAAACTGTAAAGAAATAACAAGTGATGAAATAGATAAGACTGAGTCCGTCTGGGCAAAAGTCACATTGGGGAAGAAAACCACTAAAGCTTCACTGGGATAGTGCTTGAAGTGTGTTATAGACCACCGGGATCTAATTTGGATATGGATAGAGACCTCTTTAATGTTTTTAATGAAGTAAATACTAATGGGAACTGTGTGATCGTGGGAGACTTTAACTTCCCGGATATAGACTGGAGGATAAGCGCTAGTAATAATAATAGAGCTCAGATTTTCCTAGATGCAATAGTTGATGGATTCCTTCATCAAGTAGACATTGAGCCAACAAGAGGGGATGCCGTTTTGGATTTGGTTTTGGTGAGTGGTGAGGATCTCATAGCAGAAATGGTTGTAGGGGACAATCTTGGATCTAGTGATCATGAACTAATTCAGTTCAAATTGAATGGAGGGGTAAACAAAAATAAATCTGCGACTAGGGTTTTTGATTTCAAAAGGGCTAACTTTACAAAATTAAGGACATTGGTTAGAGAAGTGGATTGGGCTGAAGAACTTAGGGATCTAAATGTGGAGGAGGCTTGGGATTACTTTAAATCAAAGTTGCAGAAGCTATCAGACGCCTGCATCCCAAGAAAGGGGAAAAAAATCATAGGCAGGAGTTATAGACCAAGCTGGATGAGCAAGCATCTCAGAGAGGTGATTAAGAAAAAGCAGAAAGCATACAGGGCGTGGAAGATGGGAGGGATCAGCAAGGAAAGCTACCTTATTGAGATCAGAACAAGTAGGGATAAAGTGAGAGAGGCTAAAAGTCAAGTAGAATTGGACCTTGCAAAGGGAATTAAAACCAATAGTAAAAGGATCTATAGTCATACAAATAAGAAGAAAACAAAGAGAGAAGAAGTAGGTCCTCTAAAAACTGAGGATGAAGTGGAAGTTAAGGATAATTTAGGCATGGCCCAATATCTAAACAAATACTTTGCCTCCGTCTTTGATGAGGTTAATGAGAATCTTAGGGATAAAGGTAGCATGGCAAACAGAAATGAGAATAGGGAGGTAGATATTACCATATCTGAGGAAAAAACCAAACTCGAACAGCTTAATGGGACTAAATCGCGGGGCCCAGATAATCTTTATCCAAGAATATTAAAGGAACTGGCACATGAAATTGAAAGCCCATTAGCAAGAATTTTTAATGGATCTTTAAACTCGGGGGTTATACCATATGACTGGAGAATTGCTAATATAGTTCCTATTTTTAAGAAAGGGAAAAAAGTGAACCAGGTAATTACACGCCTGTTAGTTTGGCATCTGTAGTATGCAAGGTCTTAGAAAAAATTTTGAAGGAGAAAGTAGTTAAGGGCATGGAGGTCAATGGCAAATGGGAGAAAATACAACATGGTTTTACAAAAGGTAGATAGTGCCAAACCAACCTGATCTCCTTCTTTGAAAAAGTAACAGATTTTTTAGATAAAGGAAATGCAGTGGATCTAATTTACCTTGACTTTAGTAAGGCGTTTGATACGGTGCCACATGGGGAATTATTAGTTAAATTGGAAAAGATGGGTATCAATATGAAAATTGAAAGGTGGATAAGGAACTGGTTAAAGGGGAGACAACAGAGGGTCATGCTGATGGGTGAATTGTCAGGGTGGAGGGAGGTTACCAGTGGAGTTCCCCGGGGATCGGTTTTGGGACCAATAGTATTTAATCTTTTTATTACTGACCTAGTCAAAAAAGTGGGACTATGTTAATTAAGTTTGCTGATGACACAAAGTTGGGAGGTATTGCCAATTCAGAGAACAACCGGGATGTCATACAGGAAGACCTGGATGACTTTGTAAACTGGACTAACAGGAATAGGATGAAATGTAATAGTGAGAAGTGTAAGGTCGTGCACTTAGGGATTAACAACAATAATTTTAATTATAAACTGGGTATGCATCAATTGGAAGTAACAGAAGAGGAGAAGGACCTTGGAGTATTAGTTGATAACAAGACGACTATGAGCCGCCAGTGTGATATGGCCGTGAAAAAAGCTAATGTGGTCTTGGGCTGCATTAGCGAGGTATTTCTAGTAGAGATGGGGAGGTATTACTACCATTATATAAGGCACTGGTGAGACCTCATCTGGAATACTATGTGCAATTCTAGTCTCCCATGTTTAAGAAGGATGAATTCAAATTAGAACAGGTGCAGAGAAGGGCTACTAGGATGATCCGAGGAATGGAAAACCTGTCTTATGAGGGGAGACTCAGGAAGCTGGGCTTGTATAGCCTATCCAAGAGAAGGCTGAGGGGAGATATGATTACTCTCTATAAATATATCAGAGGGATAAATACCATAGAGGGAGATGAATTATTTAAGTTCAGTACCAATGTGGTCACAAGAACAAATGGATATAAACTGGTCAACAGGAAGTTTAGACTCAAAATTAGGTGAAGGTTTCTAACCATCAGAGGAGTGAAATTCTGGAACAGCCTTCCAAGGGAAGCAGTGGGGGCAAAAGACCTATCTGGCTTCAAGACAAAGCTTGATAAGTTTATGGAGGAGATGGTGTGATGGGAAAGCATAATTTTGGCAATTGATCTTTGACTATGGCAATAGAGGGGCCTGGTGGTATATGATGGAAAGTTGGAGGGGATGGGATCTACGATACTACAGAGAATTCTTTCCAGGGTGTCTGGCTGGTGAGTCTTGCCCACATGCTCAGGGTTCAGCTGATCGCCATATTTGGGGTCGGAAAGGAATTTTCCTCCAGGGCAAATTGGCAGAGGCCTTCCTCTGCAGCAGGGGGCATGGGTCTCTTGCTGGAGGGTTCTCTGTACTTTGAAGTCCTTAAACCAAGATTTGAGGACTTCAGTAGCTCAGACATAGGTGAGAGGTATATTGCAGGAATGGGTGGGTAAAATTCTGTGGCCTGCATTGTGCAGGAGGTCAGACTAGATGATCATAATGGTCCCTTCTGACTTAAAAGTCTATGAGTGTATGCCAGACATGTCTGGGAAAATCTGGATGTACGGTAACCCTAGTAGTTTGGCTTGCTGGGGAATTCACAGTGTAGGCAGGGAACTGTACAGCCTGGAAAAACCCTGGTCAGGAGGAAGAGAGATTCAGGTCTCAATCCAATAGAAATTACTACTCAGGAGCTGGGAACCTAGAGTGGGTGCCTTTGCTTGCCCTCAGAGGGGCAATACAGGTGAAGTTGCCCCAAACTGTGACACAAGAGTTAAGGCTATATTCAAGTGTGTAGTTTCCTAGCTCACCCAAGGTCTTTCCAAGCACTACAGCTATTTCTGTGTTTGAGCAGTGAAGTATTCACCAGGAACCTGAGACTGCATGCTACCTTGATAACTGGGGGTTGGAGCAAATGCACTCAACAGAGAATAAGATCATAGTTTTATTAGTTCTTCAAGAATTCCCCTTTCTTGGATTCCCCTTTCTGTCAACAATCACTGCTACTTTCACTGGATTCAGTTGTTCTTCATCCCCAAAGTGACTCTTTTTCATCCACTTTTTCTCAGTTTAGTTAGTCTCAGCTTAATTAGGCTACAGGATGCTGTCCGGGGGGCGGGTGGTGGGGGGAAGGATTCTCCCCCTGTGGGCACTGGCACTACCAGCTGCCATGGCTGATCATGGCAAATCCCTGGGCTTTAAGAACTGCTCACTCTGTGAAACAGTCATGCCTCTGAAGAATGAACACACGGTGTTTTGTCTCAGTTTGGGACATGTTCTGGAGCTCTGTAAAATCTGTAGGTACTTCTCGGAGTGGACCCAGCAATCGAGGGTCATCTGATGAATGATAAGACTAGTCTCTGACCCTGGACTCTAGGTGTCTGGATCCTCAGTAGATTGGTGGCTGTTGAAATCTGGCTGAAATCTGGCCCTGGCTTCATCATCAAAGGCAGCCAAATGTTTACTGACCTCTGGTTTTCTCATCTGGCAAGCAGAGAAATCACAGAATCATACTCTAGAATCATAGAATATTAGGGTTGGAAGGGACCTCAGGACGTCATCTAGTTCAACCGTCTGCTCAAAGCGGGACTAATCCCCTCCTAAATCATCCCAGCCAGGACTTTGTCAAGCCTGACCTTAAAAACCTCTAAGCAAGGAGATTCCACTACCTCTGTAGATAATCCATTCCAGTGCTTCACCACCCTCCTAGTGTCTTCTCTATATCAAGGGAGATTTTCCAAGCACTGTTTTATGTAAAATATGAAACAGATTTATTAGCTACAGAGAGGCTGATTTTAGGTGATTAGAAGAAGCAAGTGTAGAGATCAAAGTTGGTTGCCTAAGGGTACGTCTACAGTACAAAATTATGTCAAATTTATAGAAGTCAATTTTTCGGAAGAGATTTTATACAGTCGATAGTGTGTGTCCCTACTAAGCACGCTAAGTTGGTGGAGTGTGTCCGCAGTACCGAGGATAGCATTGACTCTCAGAGCGGTGCACTGTGGGTAGCTATCCCACAGTTCCCGCATTTTCTGCCACCCATTGGAATTCTGGATTAAGCTTCCAATGCATGCTGAGGCAAAAACATTGTCACGGGTGGTTTTGGGAGCATATAGTCAGTCGCCCCTCCATGAAAGCAACGGCAGACAATTGTTTCACGCCTTTTTTCATCAGCAGACGATACAATAGGACTGAGAACTGTCATCCTCCTCATACATGGTTTACGGCTCCACCGCTTCTGCTGCAAATCTGTTGTCCTGCTGTCTCCTGCTGTCCTTCATTTTGCGCCTTTTTTCCTGGATAACCCATGCAGATGCCATAGCACGGCAAGCATGGAGCCCATTCAGCTCACCGCTGCAGTTGTGGCCATTGTGAACACCTCGTGCATTATCCATCAGTATGTGCAGAACCTGCAAAACGGGGCAGGGAAGCGACGACAGCGCGATCATGGTAGTGATGAGGACATGGACACAGACGTTCCTGGAAGCACAGCATGTGGCAGCTGGGATATCATGGTGGCATTGGGCCAGATTCATGCCATGGAACGATGATTCTGGGCCCGGGAAACAAGCACAGACTGGTGGGACCGTATAGTGTTGCAGGTATGGGATGATTCCTAGTGGCTGTGAAACTTTTGCATGCATAAGGCCACTTTCCTTGAACTTTGTGACTTTCCACTGCCTTGAAGCGCAAAGATACCAAAATGAGAGCAGCCCTCACAGTTGAGAAGCAAATGGCGATAGCTCTCTGGAAGCTTGCAACGACGGACAGCTATCGGTCAGTCGGGAATCAGTTTGGAATGGGCAAATCTACTGTGGGGGCCGCTGTGGTCCAAGTAGCCAACGCAATCACTGACCTGCTGATATCAAGAGTAGTGACTCTGGGAAATGTGCAGGTCATTGTGGATGGCTTTGCTGTAATGGGGTTCCCTAACTGTGGTGGGGCGATAGACAGAATGCACATCCCTATATTGGCACTGGACTACCAAGGCGGCCAGTACATAAACCACAAGGGGTACTTCTCGATGGTGCTGCAAGCACTGGTGGATCACAAGGGATGTTTCACTGACATCAGTGTGGGAAGGTCAGGAAAGGTGCACGAAGCTTGCTTCTTCAGGAACTCTGATCTATTTGAACAGCTGCAGGAAGGGACTTACTTCCCAGACCAAAAAATTACTGTTGGGGATGTTGAAATGCCTACAGTTATCCTCGAGGACCCAGCCTACCCCTTAATGCCATGGCTCGTGAAGCCGTACACAGGTAGCCTGGACAGTAATAGGAAACAGTTCAACTATAGGCTGAACAAGTGCAGAATAGTGGTAGAATGTGCATTTGGACATTTAAAAGCTTGCTGATGCTGTTTGCTGACTAGGTTAAACCTCAGCAAAACCAATATTCCCATTATAATTGCTGCTTGCTGTGTGCCTCATAATATCTGTGAGAGTAAGAGGGTGACATTTATGGCGCAGTGGAATGTTGAGGCAAATTGCCTGGCAGCCAATTCCTTGCAGTCAGACACCAGTGTGATTAGAAGAGCAAAGCAGGGCATACTGCGCATCAGAGAAGCTTTGAAAGTCTTTGACTGGCCAAGTTATGGTGTGACAGTTGTGTTTGTTTCTCTTTGTTGAAACCTGCACCCTTGGTTGACTAATTCCCTGCAAGCCAACTGCCCTCCCCCCTTCCCCCCCCCCCCCCCCTTCAATCACAGCTTCTGGAGGAAATAGTCACTATTGTTTCAAAATCATTTTTTATTAGTTGATTAAAAACACAGGGAGGTAAATCACAAGGTAGCCTGGTGGGGTGGGGGCGGAGGGAAGGAATGGCAGTAAATCACAAGGTAGCCTGGGTGGGAGATGAGAGAAGGAGGGGCAGACAAGGCTACGGTATACATCAATACTTAGCCTTCTGCTGCCTGGGCAATCCTCTGGAGTGGAGTGGATGGGTTCCCGGAGCCTACCCCCTCCCCCATGTTCTTGGGTGTCTGGATGAGGAGGGAGGTTGGTTATACAGGGCTTGCAGTGGCGGTCTGTGCTTGGGCTACCTTTCCCACATCAGATTCACCAGACACCTGAGCATGTCAGTTTGCTTCCCCCATTAGCTTGAGCATGACATCCTGCCTGCTCTCATCGCACGCCTCCCTCCTCTCTTCGCGTTCATTGAATCCTTTCCAAGACTCTGCCATTATTTGCCTCCACGTATTCATCTGTGCCCTATCAGTGCGGGAGGACTGCATCAGCTCTGAAAACGTGTAGTCCCGAGTGCGTTTTTTTCCTCCTCCGGCAGGTGCAAACGTTTCTATACCTCTCCCCCCATCATGTCGCAGAGGCTATCCCAGATTAGGAGGAGGAAAAGGGAGAGTAGAATTAAAAAAGATACATTTTAGAGAGCAAAGGGGAGACTTTCTCAGTGAAACAAGCAATTCATAGTACATAGCACATGTTCTTTCTGTTCAAGGTCACATTTTTCCTTTTATACTGAGTGCCTGCCGGTTTTGTGTGACTGAGGCATCACATGTGGCCAGGCAACAGAATTCAGCTTGCAGGCAGACATGGTAAACCCTAGGGCAGGGGTCCCCAAACTTTTCCGGCCGCAGCCCCTTACCACGGTCCAGCAGCCACTCGCGGCCCCCTGGGGTATGTCTGCCGAAATGCCGCCACAGAAAGCGGAAGCTTCCGCTTTCAATGGCGGCATTTTGGCGGGACAAAAATAGCCCGCACAGGAGTTCAGCGGTCTCCTGCGCGGGATCGGCGGCGGCACCACCACCGGGGTCTTGCGCACCCCAGTTTGAAGACCACTGCCCTAGGGGCACACGGGTTCTGTGGCATCCTCCCCCACAACACGTGGCCCTTTAAGCCAAAAGCAAACAGCCCAGCATGAAGGGGTTCCCTCCCCACCGCAAATGCATCCCGTCTTCAGAGCAAAGGAATCATTAAACACACTTTCTTTTAAACCCTGTATCGTATTTACAAAGGTACACTCACCAGAAGTGCCTTCTCCGGCGTCATAGTCCGGTAGCCTACCTTGGGAGGGTGTGGAGGATATTGGCTCCAGGATGATGAACAGTTCCTGGCTGCTGGGGAGAATGGATTCACCGCTTGCTGGCTGTGCAATGTCCTTTTCCTCTTTTTCTTCCTCAACAAAATCATCCTCCCTGCTCCGTGAAACTCCCCCCTTGAAGATGTCCACGGACAGTGGTAGGGTAGTGGTGAGATCCTCCCTCCCCTGCCCAGAATTGTATGCAGCTCATCATAGTAGTGGCATGTATGGGTCTGTGATGCAGTGCGACTGTTTGCCTCTTTTGTCTTTTGGTAGGCTTTCCTGAGCTCCTTCATTTTCACACAGCATTGCTGTGTGTCCCTGGAGTAGCCTCTGTCTGTCATGCCCCTGGAGATTTTTGCATATATGTTGGCGTTCCATTTTTTTTGAATGGAGATCTGCCTGAACAGATTCTTCTCCCCATACTGCAATGAGATCCAGTACCTCACGTTTGGTCCATGCTGGAGCTGTGGGAATCTTTAGCGAATCTGGGACTGCGTGGTCTCCTGTGCTGGTGAGGTCTGCATGGTCACATGTGCTGCTGAGCTCTGAATGGTCACCTGTGCTGATGAATTCACCATGCTGGCCAAACAGGAAATGAAATGAAATTCAAAAGTTCCCAGGACTTTTCCTGACTACCTGGCTAGTGCATCTGAGTTGAAAGTGTTGTCCAGTGCGGTCACAATGGAGCATTGTGGGATAGCTCCTGGAGGCCAATACCGTCGAATTGCGTCCACAGTAGCTCAGATTCGAAACAGCAATGTCAATTTTACTGTTACTTCCCTTGCCTAGGAGGAGTACAGAAACTGGTTTTAAGAGCCCTTTAAGTTGATGAAACGGGATTGGTTGTGTAGATGGATTTAGTTTTAATTCAACGTAGCGTGGCTAAATTCGACATAATCAAATACCTTAGACCAGGCTTAAGAAATAAAAATAAATGTGTAGTCTTGAGTTCTACAAACTAAACAGGATTTGAATCAAGCAGTGTACTCGCCCTGACAGGTAGTAGAAATAGGTTACAGATCCTAAACACACAGGATGGAACTCTTTCCTGGCCTGGGACCACTATTCCCTTGTTCAGAGTCTTTGTCCTCCATGTGTTGAGATGGGCAGAGGGAGCAGCCAAGTGATTGTCACTTTCCCTCTTTTATAGTTTCTTCCAGGTTGCTGGAAAGATCTTTTGACATGGGGATCAGGCAGTCCAAATTGTTCAAGCAGTCCCCGTTATCTACATGTTCTCTCTAAGGCCTTGTCTACACTACCGGCTGGATCGACAGGTAGAGATCGATTCATTGGGGATCTATTTATTGCGTCTTGTCAGGATGTGATAAATCAGTCCCCAAAATCGACTCCAGAACTCTAGCTCGCCCAAAGGCACAGGCTGGAGTCGACAGGAGAGCCTGCAGCCAACTGCTGCCGCCGTGAGGATGGCAGGTAAGTCGACCTAAGTTGCGTATCTTAGGTTGACCCTCCACACTAGTGTAGACCAGGCCTAAGAAGTCATCTGGGATAGCTGTTTGGAGAGTGGATTTTCTTGAATGGGCCATCAGCACGTCTAGCTACCCCATTGTTATACCTGAAAGGCTGGTTGTGGGTGTTTCAACCTCACAACATATTTCAGTTACACACATAGGAAAACTTCATATACAATGATAGCACATACAATCCAGCAGGTATTAATGTTCAACAGATCAAGACTTTTAAAATGATACTTCACAAGGCATATTTTTGACAAAACATATCATTATCATATCACTAAGGTGAATATGGGGGTCCCAGGATACAACGTGTCGGACTGCCCCTATGATGCCAATTCTCCAGTGGCTGGTAAGTGAATCTGGGCGTGACCTCTTCTCAAGGGTCCAGCTCAGGAACAGTCTAATCAGCAGTCAAGGTCTGCACCTTCCTGAACCTTGCTGCCTTTTCCCTGAGCCCTTTCTTTACCTTCTGGCTCTCCACCCTTCACTTAGGGTACGTCCTCACTACCGCGGGCAGCGGTCGATGTTTTAGCGATTTCTCGCGTCTTGTGAGGACACGAGAAATCGATCGCTAGCGCTGGGCCCGTCGACTCCGGAACTCCAGCTGCCCCGGAGGAATAAGCCGGAGTCGACGGGGGAGTGCGCTGCCGTCGCCATGAGGACGGGAGGTAAGTCGGCTGCAGATACGCCAACTTCAGCTATGTGATTCACGTAGCTGAGGTTGCGTATCTGCAGTCGATCCCCCACCCTAGTGAAGACCAGCCCCAAGTTTGCCAGCCCCACAACTCCCTCCTCCCAGAGAGTAACTATAGGCTTCTTGCCTATATAGCCTCAAACACACCTCCCTTCTCCCAGGGAGTGACTGCAGACTATTTCCCTGCAGCCTCTCCGTGCTGTATAGAAGCCCCTCCTGTTTCTCCACAGGTGAGTTTCCCCTAGTTATGGCTTTCCTCTGTCTTAATTCTCCCAGTGTGCAGCATAATAGGTTAATGGGCCCATCTGGCCTCTATTAACCCCTTCAGGGCAAGTGTGAGGTGAACACTCCATCACAAGATCTCTTAAGGATACTAGGGCCACCCTCAGATCCCTGAGGATCTATATTCTGGCTTCCAGAAGAAGGCGCTTCAGACCCTTTTTATTTGTTTGTTTTTTGTTTGTTTTTAAGGTCAGGCTTGACAAAGCCCTAGCTGGGATGATTTAGTTGGGGATTGGTCCTGCTTTTAGCAGGGGTTGGACTAGATGACCTCCTGAGGTCCCTCCCAACCCTGATATTCTATGACCCGAACCCTGTCAGTGACCGTTGTTCTTCCAGTATAGGCCATCTGAGACCCTAGGTCACAGGCAGAGGCCCTTGAGATGAAAGTCTGTTGGGGTGTGTTGAGGAGTTTACCTCTCAGTTGCACCACCCTGTTTCAGCACTGACCAAGCAGCAGATCAGCAGATTTGACTCAGTGCCCAAGGACAACATACTATTCCTTCCACAATCATTGTCCTCCATTCCTTTCAGCTCACTTCTAGCAGGTCTGGTCCAGCATCATCTCAAACTGCTGGGTATTGGAAATTGTCCAGAGAGGCTACACAATTCAGTTCTTCTCCCTTCTCCACAACCAATTTCTTTCCCATCCCTCTTCAGGGACCCATCCCACGAATGTCTACTTTGACAAGAGATGCAGTCCCTTCTTGTTCTGGATGCTATGCAGGAGATTTCCCCTCAGCAGAAGGGAAAGGGGTTCTATACAAGGGACTTACGTAGTCTCAAACAGATGGGTTTTCATCCGGTGTTACACCTCAGACCACTAACACATATATAACAAGAAACACAGGTTAAAGATGGTCTCCCTGCCGTCAGTTATCCCCTCCCTAGATCAGTAAGACTGGTATGTTGCACTTGACCTCAAGGATGAGTAGTTTCACAGTGCAATACACCCAACGCTTCCTGAGGTTTGTGTTAAACAACAATCATCGCTAGTTCTGGGTGTTGTCCTATGGACGCTCTTTGGTGTCCCATGTGATGGTAACCTATCTGAAAAGGATGAGTATCCAGGTGTTTCCTTACGTACATCAGGGATTCTCAGGACAAATTTTTTGGTGGCCTCAGAATGGCTCTCGTATTTGGTGGCGCTCATATTTTTTCCTAAAATACTTGGGTGCTGGAGCTTGAAGCCCTGTGTCCAGATCCCCGAACCCCAAAGACAGGAGATGGTGCCTGGCAATGGAGTCCAAAGCCGTATGGCTGGGGCCTGCTGCCATGCACCCGTAGTCCTTCAGCCTCGCCGCCCCGAGCTCCGCAGGGCTGAAGCACAAAACCTGAGCCCCACTGCCCCTAGGAAGTTGGGGAACTCACTGCCTGCCTGCTCCTCCAGTGTTGTGCCCCAGGTGTTTCCAGATGGGGGCAGGGTCCAACCCGTGCTGGCAACCCCTGCAACCAACACCAAGGTGGTGCATCCAGGAGCAACAGGGAGGGGCCGCTACTTTGCCACCCCTCCGCCCCCCATTACTTTCCAGGAGGCAGTGACTGCAAGAAAAGCCCCCGGTGGCTGCATGCGGCCATGGTGGCCATATTTGAGAAAGGCTGACTTAGATGACTGGTCAGGGACCATTCCTAATCTAAGGTCTGGATCAGAATCGTCCATTTTCCAGCTGTTCATCTGCTGATGAATAAGAAGAAATCCATTTTCATAGAGATAACTTCATAATGTCGCCCAGAATTCATAAGAATTCACAGACACCCAAAAATCATCACTCACGGTTACCTTTCGAATAATTGTAAAAATAACTTGAATAGTATCTTCTATTCAAAGCTTTTCTAAGGAATTTGAGTTGTATATTTTTCTCTTTCTTGCTCTGCACAAAAATGTTGTGTGTTCTCTTCTGGTTCTCCAGAGGAATTTGTGCAATATTCTGTTTTTTGAATTATGCTGACATCTGCTATTCTGATGCACAAACAGGGATGTAAACGAAGAGTTATGTTAGTTTCAAACTCCATTTGATACAAAAGGGAAGAAGTTTGCTAAACAATAGAGTACTTCCTTAGCCTCTTAAAGGGCATAATGAAATAAAAATGCTTCATAATCCTGCCTGTTGGACTGGAAGATAAGGATGCAGCAAATTATTATATATAGGCAGTCTCCCAACTTCCACGTGGGTTTTGTTTGTAACACAGTGGCAGCAACACTATTGACCTCTTGATATTAAATTGATCTGAAGTTCCATCTAAGATCCTAAAGCCGTATTTTCACTAGAGATTTTCTGAAACTTTCACGTTCTTGCTCTAGCACTGATGCTGTTTCTCTGTGGTAAAGCAGTGATGGGAAAGGTAATAAAAGTGTGATATATAGACATGCTGGTAAATACAAAGGCATAAAGACAAAATACAACAGTAAACTAATGACGAAACCAGGTTTTTGCGCTTAAATATGGAGACAGTTACAACACTATGCAAAAGTGCTGTTTACATGGGGCTCTGTCATATATGCGGTAAAAGAAACTATTTTCCAGAAGAGGTCATTATCAGAACAAGCTGTAAGGAATTGCAAAAGCAAATTTCATTCATAAACATAGCTCTGATGCAGAAACAAGGGGCCTGATTCACCTTTGTACTAAATGTCTCTATATCACTCTGGTAATGTAAAGGGACAGTAACGTGAGAGTACATGTATCTTACTCCTACTGAAAGGCATTTCTTACTCTGTCAAAGTTTTTCTTACTCTGTAAAGGAGCCCTAGTATAAAAGTGTATCAAGTCCAAATTTCTTTGTTGGGTTTCTTAGTAAAGTTATAAAGCAAGGTTCTGCAACAGATTGGTTTGAGATACTGGCATAAATAAAACATGAATTTCAAAATAGATTTTGACACTGAGGGCGTCATAAACACTGCCGCAAATCCAAATATTTGGTGCCTGCTCAATGTTAAAATTAAAAACTCTTTGTTTAATATAGTGAGCACAATCTGACCCTCAATGGGGTATCTGGTGTATATGTGTAAGAGCAGATCTCCCCATAGAGTCTGAAATAGTGCAACAGGGAATACCAAGTGGACTTGTGTTGAAGAACAATCTGTAAATGTTATCATCAAATGGGTGTATAAGTTTTTTTTACTGAACAAAATCATTTACTAAACAAGATGTTTAGTGCACTGGGATACCTTACAGATAGAACACCGTTGATTTTTATCCAGCATGCCGCAAAACTTTGTGTCACCAAATGCAAGCACCAGCCTATGAGAATGGTTAAAGAGATGATGATGATGAAACTTCAAAATGCAAGAGTATTATCAGTTTTGCATGCAAGCCAAGGGTTTTGGTAGGTCTGACTTAATAGGAAGTGCAAAATTGTTCACCTTTTAAGTCCCATTTTAAGTACATATGTTTAAATGAGTTTCCTTTGGGATTGCTTCATCACCTGAGGTATACCAAAGCCTCGTGTCCCAGATTTTTGAAGATGTGGATAGTGTCGCAGAACTAGATTATCAGCTACTTGGGGGCAAAAAAAACCACCACAACGAGACTCAGCAATGTTCTGTAGCATATCAAAGAAAATAATCTTAAATTGATCATAAACAAATACCAGATTTCTTTGACTAAAGTTAGTTATGAAGGGCACATGCGAAGTTCATCTGGGCACGAGGTATAAACTTTTATATATTGAGGCATAAGCCAGCTTCAAACTGCTGAGGGGCTAGGGGAAAATCTTTCACTATGAATTGGTAATTGTGGTAGACAGTCTCTTCTTCCTTCTAAAGCATAACATTGCCAGCCATTGTCAAAGATCAAACAGTAGACTAGGTGGGTCACTGGTCTGATTCAATATGGCAATTTCTATTTTCTTAAGAAAGTTGGGGGCAGTTGTACAAATATCTAAGCAAATTCATGCCATGATTAACACTGTATAATAAAGAAGTGACATACAAGAGTGCTGTATATGAGTGGTCGTTCTTTCTTACCTCCAGACATATGACATGGGTCAAGGTTACAGTTTCACAGCATCACATGATGTGGATCAATATCCACTGATACCAGTTGTCATTGTGGCAGAACTTTTTAAAAAAATTCTCTGTATAACTGCAGCCTTACAGTTAGAATGTCTCACTGTAGAACCCGATGATAATATGTATTGCATATAGAAAACATAAGAGGTGAGAGTTCATTTTTACATTGCTAATGTCAGTGTTGAGATTTGGACCAAATTACTTTGTTTTTTTCTTTGCAGCTTCAAGGAAAGAAGCAGCATATTAGAGCCTTGCTGATTGACAGAGTCATGTTGCAGCATGAGGTAATGTACATTTCTGTACTACCAGTTTTTAGTTACTACTATACTAGGAAATGTTAATTGTAACATTTTATTTAACTAAAGCATTCTCAGTCTCTACAATAACTTTCCTCTCTTAGATTTGTAAAATTGCAAATAGAGCCTATGTCTAATTGGAACTCTTCTACTTCCTTTAGCTGAGAACTCTAACTGTTGAAGGCTGTGAATATAAAAACATACACCAAGACATGATCAGAGATCTCCTGTGTTTGTCTACAAGTTCCTATGGTCAGGTAAGAATAAGTATTTTATGCTAAATTAATGCAGTCATCAGTTACATATATTGAGTTTATTTTCAACTTGATATTTGCTGTGAAATGTAATGTAATATAGCTTTTAATTCCTTGGTAGAATTCAGTGTCACAATATCTTTGTTTTCTTCTTCGAGTGCTTGTTCATGTGTTTTCCGCAGTAGGTGTACGTGCTCGCCATGTGCACTGGTGCTGCAAGTTTTTCCCTTAGCAGTACTTGTAGGGGGAGCGCTGCTTCAACCCCTGAAGTGGCGCTTTCATGGTGCAGTATAAGGGGAGCAGCGCGCTTCCCTCACCCTCAGTTCCTTCTTGCTGCCAGTGACAGTGCATCGGAACTACTTGGTCCAGCTTCGCTGTAGCTCATCCCAGTTCATTTGCTTGTTAGTAATACCCGTTAGTTTTTCAGCAGTTGATTAGTTCCATTCCTTGAGTGTTTGGGCCAGGGCATGCCTTCCACCCCAGGTTTTAAGTCGTGCGACACTTGTTGGCGTTCTGTGACAAGGAGTGACCTGCACACCAGTTGTGTCTGCTGATTGGGTGAAACCCACGTTAGTGACTGCTGCAAGATCTGCAGGTCCTTCACACCCAGAACCAAGAAAGAAAGGGACATTAGACTTTGGGCCCGTCTTAATGGAGTCGGCGCTGACCCCAGCTCTGGCGTGCCACGCGGACTCGGCACCGGGCACAGCATCTTCGGTGTGGAGTGAAGCTCCAGCACCTTCCGGTAGTTGGCACTGCTCCCCGTCCAAGAAGAGGAGAAAGGGCCCATCTTCTCAGTGGCTTCGGGAGAAAGTAGTGGGAGAGGCTAGACTCACATTGGGCAGCCCCATTCCCCTCCTCCCCCCCGGGCTCTAGACTGCTGACTCATGTCAAGCGGAGCAACCTGGCTGCCTTGACCCAGGCCTGTCCGAATGCTGTCGACACCGGAGACCCTGCAAGCGGCCTGTGACATCATGACTTGCCGGTACAGGGGCGCTGCAGGTGTTGGGCCCCCATTCCAGAGGCAAACTGCCGCTGGGCTCCAGACAGTCTACCCCAGCTCCACACAGGTTTCAATCCGCTTTCAGCCCCACTCGCCGCGTAGTGACCAGTCTGGACGCAGCCCTCGCCCGCTGCCTTCAATACCTGCTAGGCTGTCTGGTTGGTGCCGTCTGAGCGGGGTTCCAGGTGTCGCTCCACGCCGTGCAGTGTCTATCGGTGTGACCATGACAGTGCCACAGATGATCCTTATCTCGTCGGAGCTACTGTAGTTGCTCTTGGCACGGTTGCTGTTGACGTTCACGCTTCAGCTCTCTCTCTAGTAGATGCTGTACCCATGGCTCCTGACATGGTTCGTTGGCACCGCATCACCCTGGATCCAGGCATCGAAGTGGTTCGCAGAGCAGCTGCTCTGGCCATTCCTCAACATCAGAGACTCGGTCCTGGGGAAGGTGGTGTTCTAGACACCACCACTCCCATGGCACTGATAAATCACTGGTGATCCCGACCTCAGCACCCCGTTGCCCCTCTATGGGCCAACCCAGCCATCCTAACCAGCTGGTGCCGCAGCAAGAACAACTACAAGGGGCCCTATGGCAAGTACAGTGGTGCCAATGGGCGCTGTGGCCTCCGATGCCTGCCCAGCCAGGGGCTCGCTCGGTGGCCGGGGCTTCTGAGGCCCCGTCAGCTTCCTTATCCAGACCACCAAGGGATAAGTCGGTAGGTCATGGGTCCTCGGCGTTGTACCTGGAATCGAACCTGGGGTGGATTCTCCGGTGCAGACCGACATACAGAGCTCTTTGCCAGCCTCCTCCCCCATGCTGGATGACATGATTGCGGCCCCATCACCCTCCGCCCCACAGAAGGACTTCAGGGCCATCAAGAACTGCTGAAGCGAGTGGCGTCGAGCCTCCACCTACAAGCTGAGGAGATGGAGGAACCCTCAGACTCACTTTTCAATATCCTGTCCTCCTCGGTGCTGGGCAGGGTGGCCTTGCCACTCCAGAAAGGGGTGGCCAATATCTCTAATGCCCTATGGCAAACGCCGGCCTCCCTGGCCCCAATCTCTAAAAAGACGGAGCACAAGTACTTTGTTCCCACCAAGGGGCACGAATATCTTTACGCCCACCCAGTGCCCAACTCCCTGGTGGTGCAATCTGTTAACCATAGGGAGCAGCAGGGTCAACCAGTACCCACCCCTAAAAATAAAGACTCTAAGAGACTGGACTCTTTCAGCAGGAAACTTTATTCTTCTTCCAATTTCCAGCTTAGGGTGGCTAACTACCAAGACCTACTCAGTCACTATGAGTTCAATTTGTGGGAGTGTCTGCCAAAGTTCGAACCCTCTCTTCCAGAGTGAATAGGAAGGATTTTAAGGCTCTGGTGGATGAGGGGGCTGCAGCTGCCAAGGCTGCGCTGCCAGCGGCATCAGATGTGGCTTATATGGCGGCTTGATCTATGGCCTCGGTCGTATCCATGCGCAGGGTGTTGTGGCTCCTCCTGTCTGGGCTCTCAGCGGAGGCTCAGTCTGTTATGCAGGACCTCCCTTTTGATGGCAAGGCCCTGTTTGCTAAACAAACAGACGTGAAACTGCACCGTATGAAGTATTCATGCACGACCCTGCAGAACTTGGGCGTCTACGTCCAGCCGGTGAAAGCCAAGTTTAAACCACAGGCACCTGCCGAGGCTTCCCAATCAATATATGAGCCCGCCTATAAGAGGTCCAAGGATCAAAAGTGGTGACCTCAGTGACAGTTGTGACCTGCCCCACAGCCTGGGCCCTCAAGGGGCAAGCAGCAGGGGAAGAGATGCTTTTGACTGGTTGCAGGGGGGTACCCAGGTGACTCCCTAGAGGAGGACTGCTCTACCAATAGTTTGCCTTCAGCAACTCCCTGTGTGCTTTCCTTGCGGAATGGTCTCGGATAACCTCGGACCACTGGGTCCTCAACACCATTTCTTAGGGCTACACACTACAGTGTGTCTCACCCCTGCCCAGCCACCCCTATCCCTGGTTGGCCGGGGGACCCATCACATATGTCCCTGCTAGAGCAGGAGGTGAGGCAGCTCCTGAGCCTGGGAGCTGTGAAACCAGTGCCAACACAATTCCAGGGCAGGGGGATGTACTCCCATTATTTCCTTATCCCATATCTCAGGCCTATCCTAGATTTGCGGGACCTCAACC
Source organism: Dermatemys mawii (assembly GCA_007922305.1). Classification (NCBI taxonomy): domain Eukaryota; kingdom Metazoa; phylum Chordata; order Testudines; family Dermatemydidae; genus Dermatemys; species Dermatemys mawii. The sequence goes on along the minus strand of ML677359.1, from coordinate 21,823,816 downwards.
AGTTCATGGTCAAGTTCAAGTTCCTCATGGTCTCCCTGGCATCTACTATACCTTCCCTGGACTCTGGCGATTGGTACGTGGCCCTGAACCTTCAGGATGCATATTTCCATATCCACATATTCGAGGGGCACGGGAGTTTCCTCTGTTTCCTGGGGGGACAAAACCACTACTAGTTCACGGTCCTTCCATTTGACCTGTCCACCGCGCCCAGTGTATTCACAAAGTGTATGGTGGTAGCGGTGGCCTACCTCAGACAATGAGGGGTCTGAGGTAAACCCCCACTGGACAATTGGCTGCTCAAAAGCAGCTCCTGATCGTAGGTACGGGATCACATGGAGCTGCTCTTGTCCATATGTGCCAACCTGGGTCTATTAGTAAACAAGACCAAGTCAACACTGGTCCTGGTACAGCGCTTAGAATTCATAGGCGTGCTCCTGGACGCCTCCCTTCCCGTGGTCAGATTTGAGACTCTAAAGTGGCTCATTGCCTCGGTCATGGAATTCCCCGTGACGACGGCCAGAGCATGCCTTCAGCTCCTGGGCCACATGGCGGCGTGCATGTATATGGTCTGCCATGCCAGGCTCCGGATGAGGCCCCTCCAGTTATGGCTGGCCTCAGAGTTCTCCCAGGCCCGGGACAGGTTGGACAAGGTCCTCACAGTGCCAGGGGTAGTGATCGCCTCCCTGCAGTGGTGGTCGTCCCCAAGCAACATGCTCCGAGGGGTGCCCTTCCGGGACTTGGCCCCATCGCTAGTACTAGTGTCCAATGCATCAGACTTGGGCTGGGGGGCCACAAAGAGAACATGCAGACCCAAGGGCTGTGGTTGACCTCGGAGTTGTCTCTTCACGTAAACATCGGAGCTCAGAGCAACATGCCTGGCATGTGCGGCTTTCAGCTCGCACCTACGGGGCAAAGTAATCAGGGTCCTCACGGACAATATGGCCTCAGTGTTTTACATCAACAGGCAAGGTGGGACTCAGTCCTCGGCCCTCTGCAGGGAAGCCCTCTAGCTGTGGGAGTTCTGTATAGCCCATGACATCTCTCTGAAGGTCTTCCACCGGCTGGATGTCCACAAAAAGCAGGCCGATCGTCTGAGCAGGGTTTTCTCCTCCCAGCACGAGTGGTCGCTCCACTCGGAGGTTACTCACCAGCTTTTCCAAGCCTAGGGAACTCCCCAGATGGACCTGTTTGCAACCTAGCAGAACCGAAGTTGGCCCTGGTTCAGCTCCAGACGAGGTCTGGAGTGGGATGCGATCTGTGATGTCTTCCTCCTGCCATGGTTGGGCCAACTTCTCTATGCCTTCCCCTCATTTCTCCTCATCGGCAAGGTCCTGAAGAAAGTGAAGATAGACAAGGTGTGCATTCTCCTAATCACCCCAGCTTGGTCCTGGCAACATTGGTATGGGATCCTCCTGAGCCTGCTGGTGGCCCCGCCGCAGCCATTACCAGTCCGCCCAGACCTGCTCTCCCAGGATCGGGGCCGACTCCTCCATCTCAATCTAGCAGCTCTCCACCTTACGGCGTGGCTGCTGAGTGATTAAATGGGGAGGTGAGTGTGTGTTCAGAAGGGGTCCGGTGTGACCTCCTAGAAAGTAGGAGGCCATCCACACGCTGCGCCTACCTGGCAAAGTGGTCCAGGTTATCCAGAAGGTCGTTTCCCCGACATCCACCCCCTTCCAACTTATCCTTAAGTACCTTTTCCACCGGAGGACACAGAACCTCAATCAGGGTACTCCTGGCAGCTATATTGGCCTTCCATCTGCCAGTACAGGGCCACTCGGTGTTCTCCCATCCTGTGACTGTTCATTTCCTCAGGGGGCTAGATCGGTCCTTCCCCTATGCTAGGCTCCCTGTCCCATAGTGGGATCTGAAATTGGTGTTATCCCGGCTCACTGGTCCCCCATTTGAACCTTTGGCCACGTGTTCCTGGTCTCACCTCTCATGGAAGGTGGCCTTCCTGATGGCTATCACATCAGTCAGGCGGGTCTGGGAGCTTAGGGCCCTGACCTCCAAGCCCCCATTCACAGTTTTCCACAAGGACAAGGTCCAGCTGTGCCCACATCCTGCATTCCTTCCTAAGGTGGTCTCCACTTTCCACATGGGCTAGGACATCTTCCTGCCTCTCCTCTTCCTCAAATGAAGAACGCCACCTTCCTATGCTCGATGCCCTCAGGGCGCTGGCACTGTGGTGTGGGATAGCTCAGTGGTTTGAGCATTGGCCTGCTAAACCCAGGGTTGTGAGTTCAATCCTTGAGGGATACGTTTAGGGATATGGGGCAAAAATCTGTTGGATGATTTAATTAGGGATTGGTCCTGCTGTTAGCAGGGGTTTGGACTAGATGACCTGAGGTCCCTTCCAATTCTGATATTCTATGATTCTATCTAGACCAGACTAAACCCTTCAGAAAGTCTTCGCAACTTTTTGTTGTGTCAACTGAGCGTATGAAGGGGTGTTCTATCTCCACCCAGCTACTTTCCCACTGGATTACCTTGCGAATCCGCACTTTCTATGATCTAGCAGGGGTTCCCCTGCCACCAATTGTGAAGGCACACTCGACTCGGGCACAGGCCTCGTCAGCCGCCTTTGTGGCCCATGTCCCTATATCTGTAGGGCCACTACCCGATCGTTGGTTCACACATTCACCTTGCATTATGCGATTGTCTCCTGCACCAGGGATGGCACTGGGTTCAGTAGGGCTGTACTTTGTCCCAGGAATCTGTGAACTCCTACCCACCTCCAACGGATATAGCTTGAAATCACCTATTGTGGAATAGACATGAGCAAGCACTCGAAGAAGAAAAGACAGTTACCTGTTCCATAACTGGTGTTCTTAGAGATGTGTTGCTCATGTCTGTTCCACATCTCGCGCTCCTTCCCCTCTGTCGGAGTTATCCGGCAAGAAGGAACTGAGAGGTTGGGGAGCGCGCAGCTCCCCTTATACCGTGCCATGAAAGCACCACTCCCAGGGTCTCAGCAGTGCTCCTTCTACAGGTACTGCTAAGGGAAAAACTTCTGGCACCCATGCACGTGGAGAGCATACACACCTACTGTGGAACAGACATGAGCAACACATCTTGAAGAACACCCAGTTACGGAACAGGTACCTGTCTTTTTTATTTCTGGTTTCAGTAATGTATGAAGCATTTAGTTACTTACATAATTCTTTCCAGGGCTCTGTCCAATCCTGGTTAGGCCCAAAATTTGACTGATTTTTGAAATTTGCAAAAGTGAGTTTTGTCCTATGAATTAAAGATTTGCTGAAGTCAATAGCAACTGCACACACTCATCCAAAACCAGAACTGGACCCATAAAATCTTTTGAGTTATTTATTAAACTTTAATCTCATTTATATTAAGTGTTTAGCAAATGTGCCAGATTGACAGTTGTGGAAATTGAAGTCTTCAGTTCACAGATCAGTTGAATCATGGGCCGTGGCAAGACAAGCTACTCCACACCACACTCCCAGTGTGCCTGAAACCTAATCTGGAGAAACGGAAAAGATAGTTCAGCCTCCATGCCCATTGCTGCTAATCTTTTAAAATAAAACAGGATACATTTCTGTGCACTGACTCACCTTCCTAAGACATTCACATTAGTAATTGAAGGGAACTAGGATATCACTGCTTTATATATTCTTTTGTGTACTTAAAGATCTGTGGTAATGCTTATCTTTCTACAGGTCAGAAATAAAGCTCAGCAAGCATTCTTCACAGCACTGGGCACATACAACTTTTGTTGCAGAGATATCATTCCTTTGGTTTTGGAGTTTTTGCGGCCAGACCGACACGATGTTACTCAGCAGCAGTTTAAAGTATTGTCTCAGTTACTTAATTTTAGATCTGTCTTCAGTTTGTTTGGTTAAAATACATGGGGTTTGGTGTAAAGATTTCATTAGCTTGACTTTGGGATGGTTGAATTACTCATGGATAGCTAACCCTAAAGCAGAGGTCTCAAACACGCGGCCCTTCTGTGCAGCCCGCCAAGCTCACCACGCCTCCTTTCCCGCTCCCCAGCTGGAGCACCCATGGAAGAGAAATAGTGGGTGTTCTGCACCCACCAAGATAAACAGTGGTGGCAGCTGCAGAGCCCCATGAACCTTTGGCAGGTGGCTGGATTAGCTGTTTCTAACCAATCAACTGTAGCGCGCCGCCACCTATCAGCTGTTTTGGCAGGGAGCCAGCAGATGAGCAGTGTGTGGGGGCAGTTTCTAACCGGGCTCCTATGGCAAGTAAAAGTGGTCCGTTTCCAGGGCAGAGCAAGCTTTTACTCCTCCCTGAGCAAGAAGAGCTGGATCAGCAGCTCCTCTCTCCCGCTCTGCTCGGGCTGTGAGAAATGTTAATTCCACGTTGTGTGGGCTGCTGCTCCGAGGCTGTTTGGATTGCTCTGTCCACTCCACCCCTTCGCACACTGAGGGTGTCTTTAATGAGTTTCTCAAATGCCCCCTCAGGCTGAGCGGCTGAGAGCCTGTGTCAGTTAGAAATCCCACCCTTCCTCTCTCGCAGCCAACAGCAGTGCTAGCAGCCCCTGGTCCAGAGGTGCACTCAGAGCACTTCATGTGGGTAAATAGTTCCCACCTAGCTGATAGGATGAGACCGAGTAGAGAGCAGTTTCTGGCTAGCCTTGGCTGAGGGAAGGGACCTGGTGAGTGCTGATTTCGTCTCTCCCACAAAGTTGATTGGTATTTTTTTCAGTGTCACAGTCAGGGCTTCCCTGAGACATTTCAATGGCTCTTGATGGAAATCAGAGGAAGTATTATTGTACATACCTCTGCTTCTCAGTCTTTTTTTCTTGAAATAGTCAATGGATCCTGGGGATATTTGTTAATAATAATAAAAAAACCCTCCTGGAGTGCTCTTAATTCTACCTGGTTACAGCCTTAGAACAGGTCTCTTTAGTAACTTCCTTAACATTTGAGTATCCCTTGAAAATGACATTGTTTATAGGGCAAATTTTCTTAACATTTAAGACGTATAGTGTTGTAATGTATTTTCATTAAGACACAGTTAAGAATCGTCCAGTTCAGTCACTGTAGATACACACTCGGGATTTCTTATTACATTGTAAAACTGAACTGTTTCCAGAGCTAAAACACCCCTCCTGCACCCTGCCCTGAGCCCACTACCACACCCTGCACTCTGTCCTCAGCCACCTGCTGCACCCTGCACCCCGACTCCCTGCCGCACCCCGCACCCCTCTTCCACCCCATACCTCAACTCCCTGCCCTGAGCCCCCGCCACACTCTGCACCCCTCCTGTACCCCCTGGTGGCAGGGAGGGGGCAGTGTTGGGGTGGGGACTTCAGGGAAGGGGTTGGGAAGAGATGGGGCAGGGGTGGGGCCTCATGGAAGGGGTGGAGTGGGGGCGAGGCTGGGGGCAGTGAAGGGAAGTGTCAGTGATGCAGCCCTTGGGCCAATGCACTAGTCCGCATGTGGCCCTCATTGTCATTTGAGTTTGAGACCCCTGCCCTAAAGTGATTTAGGCAGTCATCCCAAAGAAGTGCTCATAAAAAATATTTTTATACCATACCCCACATTCATGAATATACCCCATTTCCTCAGCAATTATACTGCTTTATGCTAATAGCTATTCACTTTTATTTCCTAATTAAAACAAAAAAATAGTACAAAGCAAGAAAATCTCAGCAGATTGTTCTTAGTTCAGTAGTTTTAGCAACCCTAGTAGAGCCAGGAAGAAAGAACAAAGTGCTGATCAACAGATGTTATGCTGAGGCTATGTCTGCACTGCCCCACAATTCAGCCTACAGGGGTGTGAATAGCAGTGCTTACCATTAGTGTAATCCCGTATGAAGAAGATTACATTAATGTGAACTAGGAACTGTTTTTAGTGTGCCTGCAGTGTCCACACAATGGAGTTACATCGCAATACTTTGATGCACGCCACCCATAGTGCAAATTTCAAGGCAGTGTAGACAAGCCTAAGAAACACAAGTTTTTAATTTTAACTACCATAAATAGGTTTGTAGAAAGGCCAGGTGTTTGTTTATGGTTATTGAAATGTGTTCTGTGGAAATAGTTCCTTCACAACCATTCTATGAAAGAGAAATCCAGTTAGTCAGCACTACTTGCACACACTACTAAAATAAAAATTTAATACGTCAAGAATCGTGTGGAATATCTTATATATATTAGTGATCAACTGGATGGTTCAATCTCAGTTCGTGTTACAATTTAGTAATTGAGAAAATACAGAGCAACTAATTTTTATTCTGTACGAATGACTGCTTTATGTAACTTTTAATATTACAACTCTTGTTTACTATAGGGTGCCTTGTATTGTCTTCTTGGAAACCACAGTGGAGTATGCCTGGCAAATCTTCATGATTGGGACTGTATTGTACAGACTTGGCCAGCAATTGTTTCTTCTGGACTTAGCAAAGCTATGTCTCTGGAAAAGCCATCTATAGTGAGACTCTTTGATGACCTAGCAGAAAAGATCCACAGACAGTATGAAACAATTGGATTGGACTTTTCAGTAAGCAAAAAAATCACTTAAAAGCTAATATCACATTCAGAGGCTGTATGACTTATATTTGATAAAATGAGTCAGTCATTTAATACATTTTACACATTTTGGTTTAGTTTTGACTACTAATATTGATATATTGATTTCATTCTGATTTCCAGTATGCAGTAATATAGACAAATATATCTAAGACTGGAATATTATAGATTTGAGTTTGATTATTAGAATTTGACACACACGCACACACAATTTTTAGAGACTAGGTATGCAATGGGAATGAAAAATAGCTTGTCTTTTAGCTCTTGTCAGGTGTGATCAAGGTTGCTATGCACTTGCAGGACAGTGTGGGGAAGCTTGCACTGTCAGTACTTGTGTTGTATCTGTTCTGTTGTTAGTCAAACAACTTTCACAATACTAAATTTACTTAGTAAATGAAACATGGGGATGGAAACCATTATCATAAATATTTTAGCATTTTTGTGTAACCATAAGATCACAGTTTGTGCATGGTTTACTCTATGCCTTAAAATATAGGCATGTAATCGTAGCTCTATCGGTATTTTAAAACTACTAAATTTTTCTCCATCTTATCATAACAAGATTGCTGTGAGCACTGATTCCTGTCAAATAACAAAGGAGCAACCTGAGTTGCCTCTCCGGGGAATTATGTAAAATATAAAGGGGGCTTATTCATATTTATGTGAAAGGGACAGTATGTGCACTTTATTTGATTGCCTCTCTGGGAGTCTCCTTTTCCAAAAGGATGGCTAACATTCTTTGGCTGCTGTTCAGTTAGAGTTGTTTCCCTTCTCTCTCAACAGGTTCCAGAGAAATGTGTTGAGATAGCCATTCTAATGCAAAAAGCAAAAAACCCAAGTGCCAGTGGGATGATGCTTAGTTCAGAAGAGATTCAGTTAGGAGTTCAACGACAGAAAGAAAAGAATGCTGAGGCTTTGCAGTAAGTTAGATTGGTTTATGTAGACTTCAGTAACCATAATAATTTTTAGTTAATACAAGTGATGATGTAAATTTAATCTAAAATTGTACATTAAATGTAATATTCCAAGAGGATGTGCTAGTTTTCTTCTGAGTTTTGAGGCTAATAGACGTCACAAATAATGATTTCTTACGTGTAGGGTTTTCTCTAGCAAAAATGGAGCTGTTTAAAAGTAATCTCTTTTTCATAACCTTTTTTTAATACATTAGTCTACAAGTGACACTGAACTCCAACCATCCTTTCTTCCATTATGGCATCTTTTTAATTTCTTATTCTAGCTGCCTTTCAGTAATTCTTAACTACATTGGAAGGGACACCATTGACTTGTATCAGAACCTACATAGAATGGAATATTCCCATCACCGTCGTGCCTGAACACTTTCCAGTAGTGTGTTCACAAAATAGCACTTCATCTCAAAATGTTGTACCAGTTATAATTCAGACCAATGAACATTTTTTTCCAATTGATTTACTTTGTGCATTTGATGGCTTTGTTTTCAGTCACTAACTGCATTTGTGCTGAAGTACCCCTTTCTGTGAGGTCTTCAAGAGGGTGCTCACCAATAACAATAACAGTGAAGCTGAAACAAAAGGCAGCAATGTGCCTGAGTATGAGACAACAGAGAAATAAGGGAATATTGCTGACTTCTGGGGAAAATCTGCATGAAAAAATTAAAAATTCTGCACATATTTTAAAATTCTGTATATTTTATTTGTTGAAATAACACAATATAATCATACCAGTTTCAGTTATTTTGGTAATTTATTTCAAAATACTTGTTTGTAACAATACAGTCAATGAAAAAGATTCAGGAAATGTTTTTTGACAAATAGATTCTTTACTAGGCATATTAATGTAAAACTTTGAATAATTAATTTAAACTACAATACAGAATCGTATTTCCCACCCCTCAGAAGCAGGGCAAAGGCTTGGGGTGTCAGGAGTAATGAAGGAGCTTAGGGAGAGAGAAGGAGTTGGGGAGTGAACCTGGAGGGTTGTTGGATATGGGTGGGAAAAGTATGGAACAGGTTTTTTTTGGGTGGGGCAGGAAGGGATTATTAGGGATCCTCCTCCATTGCTGACCCCTAGCTTCTCCCAGGCACATCTGCCCCTGTCCCCATGTGTCCCTCCAACCCCACTAAGACACCCACTCCCTCTATTCTCATGTGTCCCTGCACCTCATCCCCTTGTGCCCTTGCACCCCCTCAGCCAGCTCCAGTCCCCTGTGTCTCTGCACCCCCCTCACCGTACACACGTCTCTGTGCCCCCACTCAGCCACCGCCCTTCCCCGATATGGCCCTGCATTCCCTCCATTGTCCCCATGTGGCCCTGCACCTCCACTCCCCAGTCTGACCTCCCCATTAGCAGTTATGAACCCCAGTCTGTGACCCTCTCCCAGCAGCCCCATGTGCCCCATTCTGTGTGTCTCACCATATCTCCTTTCTCCCGACCTGGCTTCACCGGCAGGGCACTCTTCTTTTTCCTTATCATAGCTGGGGCTGACCTGAGAGCAGCTGCTCTGTTCTAGTACCACAGCAGTCCCTGGTGGCCAAAAGGCATAACTGCAGAAATTATTTTCTGTAGGGAAAAAATTATGCGTGGCACATTAATTATGTGCACATGCAGTGGCTCAGAATTCCCCTGGGAATAATTGCTGCAATGGACAGAAGAGACGGAATGGCTCAGACTTAAAGCAATGATGTTGTTGGTTTGGAAATTCATATAGAGAGTGGATGCTTGGGGGCAGTGTGGTATGGATGAGCTGAAATAATGGAAACAAATTCCCAGTCCCTCCACGTCAGACAACCTAAATGTTGGAGTGCTCCCTGTCTCCACGGCAACCGGGAGCAGACCAGATCTTTGCTCAGTACATGGGCTAAGGATCTCCCCTCAGGAAGGTGCCTCCAAGAAGCACACACTGCAGACTCCAGGTCTCCCTTTGTAGCAGAGATTTCACAGGATTTGTTAATTTTTTTTTTTTTTTTTTTTTTTTTTAACAAAATGTTCTGTTTCTTCATTGGTTTTGAAATTGTGATCCTCAATACCGCTAAATCTAGTCCCAACATTTTTTCATTTTTGGTTTTCTGAGGAGATTTTGAAGGACACCTGTCCTTCCTTTTCCCCTTAGAAATGGGAGACAGAACGCCTCAGGAACCCAGCTGTCAGCTGGCATGTTGGCAAGGTCCACACTGAGACAGTTGAGTAGACCAGCAGTCCTCAATCTTTTCCGGCTGCGGCCCCCTTCCGCGGAGCAGCGTCCACTTGCGGTCCCGCCGCCCCCCCCCCCCCCCGGGTATGTCCATCGAAATGCCGCCGAACAGAAAGCTTTCACTTTCTGCAGTGGCATTTCGGCGGGACCAAAATAGACCGCTGCCGAATCGGCGGTGGTGCCGCCGGGGTCTCGCATGCCCCCAGGAGTGATCTTGCGCATCCCCAGGGGTGCGCGCACCTCGCTTTGAAGGTCACTGGAGTAGACCACATGGAAGCTCTCCTTCACTGAGATGAGGCCAGAATGAATGTCATGGAACTGGGGATACATTTTTTCAAACTCCCCTTCCCCTTGCTCCTCTCTCCCCTCAGCTCTCTCCTAGGAACGAGGATTGCGTTTCCCACAGCTTTCAGAGGAAGCAGGAAAGCTTCATTGGAGCCTCCTGAATCTTGAGAATCAGAGGGGTAGCCGTGTTAGTCTGGAATTGCAGAAGTGACAAAGAGTCTTGTGGCACCTTAAAGACTAACTAAAGCATTAGAGCATAAGCTTTCGTAGGCTAATACCCACTTCGTCGGATGCATCATGCATCCAACGAAGTGGGTATTAGCCCACGAAAGTTTATGCTCTAATACTTTAATTAGTCTTTAAGGTGCCACAGGACACTCTGTCACTTCTGAATCTTGAGGTTTCCATAGTAACCCTAAGGAAGATATTCCTGTTCCCAACTAGCATGTAAGTAGGGTTCAGGCAGAAATGGTTGAGAAGGCTGCAAAGTATGCCCCTTCCCACAAGCTTTTTTACCTGCAAGGGCTCAGCTGCCATGAAAGTGGGCAGCTTCTGGGACATTTGATATTAATGAGTAGGGCGCTACCAAATTCACGGCTGAGAAAAATGCTTCATGGACTGTGAAATTTGGTCTCTCCCCATACTCACCTTACTTCTGCGCTGCCTTCAGAGCTGGGTGGCCTAAGAGTGGCGGCTGTTGGCCTGGCGCCCAGCTCTGAAGGTAGTGCCCTGCCAGCAGCAGCACAGCAGTAAGGGTGCCAATGCCACACCATGCCACCCTTACATCTGTACTGCTGCTGGCAGTGGCTCTTCCTTTAGAGATGGGCTCCCAGCCAGCAACTGCCACTCTGCACCTGCCTAGCTCTGAAGGCAGCACCACTATCTGCAACAGCGCAGAAGTAAGGGTAACAGTATTGCAACCATCTCCCGCAACACACACAATAACTTTGCAACCCTCCCACAACTCCTTTTTGGGTAAAGACCCCCTACAATTGCAGCACCATGAAATTTCAGCTTTAAATAACTGAAATAATTAAATTTTCTATTTTTAAAATCCTAAGACTACTAAATTGACCAAAATGGACCGTGAAGTGGGTAGGGCCTTACCAGCGAGTCATTTATCTCCAGTCTCTCTGGTTCACTTTTCATTTTGTGTAGTTTGTCACCAATCAGTCAAGATCCAGTAACAGGGAGCATGGAGTGAAATGATACAGATCCCCTTACCTGGAAAATGCACCTAGCTTTTCTCCTCTTCCAGCCGTCCCACAGGAGGGCTGCTGTTTTCCTTAGGAAGACATGCAGGATACATGTCTGCAGTCTGTTCTTTCAGTCTCCCTGATAACACACTTTTCGCCTCCTAGGGCCCAGTCACCATTCTCTCAGACATCTGGCCCAGGGACTGTTGAAGACTGGTGCTCACAATCAATTCTTAAAGGAACAACACAACATCTTAAAACCTTTCTTGAGAGGATGTCCCTTCTAAATTCTCCAAAAAGAAGTAGAAATATCTAAAATTGGTCTATATGCGAGATACATCAGACTCTCAGCTAAGCTTCCCATAGTTTGGCATGAATGAATATCTAACTTATGTTTTTAGAAAATGAAAAATCCAAAAACACCCTCAAACCCTGCAAAGTTTACTCCTGGGGGAATTCTGCGCCATTGCACATGTGCAGAATTTATGTCCCCCTGCAGATTTCTTAGCTTCCCTGCAGAAAAATGACTTTCTGACAGGGAAGCAAAGGAAAACCACAAGAGCAGACATGCAGCCCTCCCTAGCAGGATGTTTTGAGTGCCAAGGCAGCCAGCAGAGAGGTAAATCGCTGTGGGGGAGGGGCGGGACCTGGCTAGTGGCTCCTCTACCCTGCACTGGGCTCAGCTGCTAATCCTTGCTGGGCCAGGGAGAACAGGACTTTCTCTTCCCCTTCATGGCATCTGGGGCCAGGTCAGACGCATCCCCAGATTTCTCCGCAGGCAGCAGGAAGCTCTGCAAACTCCCTACCCATCGCTCCTCAGCTGCAGGGGGAGGGATCGCTGTATGGGGAGCTTCTCCCCCTTCTGCCCAACCCCTGTACATCTAGACCCTCTCATACCCCGACTCCCCCTGCACCTGGACAACCCCAAAATGCAACTCACACCTGGATCCCCGTTCCACCAAGCCCCAACAAGCTGCACACAGATCTCCACCCCACTGCCCCAGCATCTGGATCCCCTCACTGAATTCCCACACACCAGACTCCCCTCCTGAGATCTATCCCCCACAAATCCAGGTCCTGCCCCGCTGAGCCCCAACCACTTTCAGCTGGACCCCCCCTGCAAAGTCCCATTACCACTGCATCCAGAACTCCCCAACAATCCTCTGCATCCAGCTCACCTCCCCCATTCAGATTGCCCCACACAGAACCCTCTCAACCCACACCTGGATCCTGCCACACTAAGCCTCTCTATACTTGGATCCTTCCTTGCTAAGCCTGCCTGCCTACACCTGTTGCTGCTGGCACAGAGGGGCAGGGCCCTGGGGTGTTTCTGGATCAGGCTTGGTCCTTGCTCTGTCGGGGGGGTGGGGGTGGCCTCACTGCTGAGCCATGTCCTGGGGGAAGCTGCAGCATGGTCTTCTACCTCTGTGCAGCCAGTGGCCTGTATTCCTCAATGCTATGCTGGAGCCTCCACATTTATTTGACAAATATAACTTTTTAATTTTTTGGTGCAGAATTTGTAATTTTTTGGCACAGAATATCCTCAGGGGTAGAAGTTGAATAGCATCTGTGTAATTGTTCTCGCCTCATTTATAAGGGTGTGATTTAGGTGGAATGGAAATTCCCTATCAAGATTTGTAATTGAAAAGTAAAAGAACTTAATTTGCCAAAGGTGAAGCATGCTGCAGCCTCCTGAGGGTATCATACAAGCTGGGGGAGCATCCCAGACCCATAGATGAGAATAAGGTTATTACTCAGACTAAACTTGAATATAGCAGTGTCAACCCTGGGGCTATTAGGTGCAATCTCTGATTGTGCAGTTCTCTGTTCATCTGGGAGGCCATTGGGAGGGTAGATAACCCCCGCCTCAAAAAACAAAACAAAACCAAAAAAACCCCATGTATAAAATCTACCGTAAGCTAGATTTCAGTAACAGCTTTTATGGGACTGATGCTTCCCCTAACTGTTATTAGCTGCACATTCAAAACTTCCAAATATGTGTTGGGAAGATAGCTATGGCTCCACTCAAAGAAATTGGAATTGCAGGCTAACCTTATTTATCCTTCTAAATGTTTTGTTAGTAAGCTCTTTGGAGAGCATAGAGACAAAGCAGTCTCTGAGGCTTTAGACAAGTGAATTGGTCCGTCCCTTGTTCCAGTAATAGAATCTTCAATCTACCTCATCTCAGCAAGTGTCCCCTTTGAAGCTGCTGCTCTTGCAGGTTCCTACACATTAGGAAGAGGCTTTTTGCTACATTTCCAGAGTAAAAAGACTAAGGCCACCATTTGTTGGAAAACCATCCAACTCCAAAAGCTGCTCTTGATTTTTGGGTTTCCTGAGTCTGGGAAGATTCCCCCTTGCAACATCCCTCACCTAGATTTTGTAGGAGGGGCATTTGAGGGTGGGCCCTCATCTGGGAGTGAACCACTCAGAAAAAGGGTGCTTAAGATAATATTTATCATTTCCCCAAAGTAAATTCAAATAAATGGGCACTGTCTCATGCTATGGACTGTCAAGCTCACTCTTCCATTTCCAGCAGATGATTCTTCAGAAACCTGGTATTTTGTACAATTACTAAGAAGTTAAGTGTTCGGCACTACTTAGAGAAGTAGTCTTGTTCATGTCCTGGACATAAAACCCTTACTCTATTACTAAAAGTTCTGTACAAAGAAGGAAAGTCCGTGTCAGCCAGCTGACCAAGACACATGAAGAACCAAGGGAATGCTGTCTAGATCAGTTAGCCTTTCAGCGCATCGCAGGCCAGTTTGGAAGCCTATTGATGGCCGTATTTGCATCCCAGTCTAGCTGGAATATCAAGAGGTGCTATGTGAGCAAAGTGAAGGTTGTGGTCCCCTTATGTCAGAAGTGAGCTAAATGGCCTTCTTTATGCTCTCCTCCCTGCCACTGATAGTAAAGGTAGTAAAGCAGATTGTGAAGAAGCAAGGCCACAGTAATTGTAACTGCCTTCTTATTAATTCTCAGGTCTTGGTTCTCAGACCTAATTTAAGTGTAACTAGAACCTCCTCTCAAACTTCACATGCACACAAAACATAGTGCAATGTGGGGCTGATCCTGAGTCAAAATCCAGTGCTGCCTAGCCCATCACCTGACAAGGAATCAGTTACTCTTTCTGAGAAAGTGATAAAACATCCTTCTAGCATCTTGGAGGAGATTCACAGATGATGATTATATATCTCTTGAGGTTTAGATGTTGATATTGCAAGAGACACACATCAGGGGAAAGTCCACTAAAGCTAAGGACATTCTGGTGTTTTTACAAGATAGCCTGACTAGTGGACACATGGACAAGCCAGTAACTTCCGGCATATTGCACTGTAAAGAAATCCATGGGAATCTCTCCTCACTAGCGCATAACAGATGGCTGAGGACAACCATTCTTACCAGTCCTCAGTCAAAAGGCAAATTCCTGTTATGATCTTAAGCTGCATGCTACAAATCCTAATAAAGCTGCTTTCATCTTCAGTTGGTAGGTCTCTTCCTCCTCTCCCTGAAAGTATTTTGCCTACTCTCCCCTTCCTAGTACCGGGGAGGTTTTGGAGCTTGGTATGCTCTCAGTGAAGTCTCAGTTATATACTTTATCAAACATGGTAGTTCTCTGAACTAACCAGGCCTCCGTTCCCAAGCTAACGGCAATCTTCCCTACAGGTCTGGCTCTAGGCCCCAGCAAAGCAAGCATGTGCGTGAGTGGCACATTCACAGGCGCTGACTTTACCCAGCTCATGCCCCCGCAGCCCCGTCCCAACTCTGCCCCTTCCCCAAATCCCCACCTCCTCCCCTGGGCGTACCACATTTCCCCTCCACCCCACTCCCTCTCAGGTTTCGTGCAGCAAGCCTGGGAGGGAAGTGGGAGAAGTGGAGCAGCAGTGCGCTCAGGGAAGGAGGTGGAGTGGAGGTGAGCTGGGGGCCACAGAAAGTACCCTCAGGAGGCGGCAGAAGAACTGCTCCCCGCCCCAGCTCACCTCCATTCCACCTCTGCCTCCTCCCCCGAGTGCGTCACCACTCCGCTTCTCCCTCCAAGGCTTACCGTGCGAAACGGAGGGAGGGAGAGAGGGAGGGAGGGAAAGGGAGAGGGGAGAAGCGGAGTGGCACACAGGGGAGGAGGCAGAGATGGAGTGGAAGTGAGCTGGGGTCGGGCAGGGAGCTGACGGTGAGTGCAAAGCACCCACCAGTTTTTCCCCATAGGTGATCCAGGCCTGGAGCACCCACGTAGTTGGTACCTATGAGCACATTTCCAGTGGCGGCACATTTCCGGGGCGGCATATTTTGGCCGTCCCCGCTTTTTGGCCAGAATATTTTGCCTGCGGCAGTAAAAAAAAACAAATTAAAAAAAAAGGTAAAGCCAGCTCTGCTTTTTTATATAATAGGAAGTTGTATATTTGTCCTGGATGAAGCCAAATATCCTAAGGAAGTAAAATTCATAAGTTCGAGGTGAACAAAGCCCACATAGGAATAAAGGTTTATGTAGCAGAGGCACCTGGAGCCTGAGGTACAACTCCTCATTATCACATACCACTCACTCTGTGGAAAGAGCAATGATTTTTTTGAAAGATCACACACATCTTATTAGAAAGTCTATAAATCTACTACAGGACCTTCCATTCACATTTTTTTAAAACGCTGAAGTCGACATCCTCTTCCTTGCCAAGGCAGCATTTAGTGAAAGGATGTTAGAGAACAGTGTTGTCCAGTAACTTTTTTATGTTCCTTTTCAATCCTGCATGGGTAAATCGAACCCTTCCCTGCCCTCCAGGAATTACTTAATCTTCCCAATAGGATGTAGAAAACAGTATCTGACATGGAGGGAACTGAGAGGGAAAAATCAGCCTTACCTACGAATTTGCGTTTTAGGACATTCCATGTTATACAGTCTGACCGTTCCTTAGAGGGGGTTGTATTATAGCCAATTTATTTCTGCTAAGGAGAGCCCTAGAATAGAAATTCACAGATAAGAGAAGATTTTCACCTTAATTTTTACCTTAATTTTTCCTTATTTTCATCTTAATGTTCCTCCCTTGACTGAACAGCAATTCTCTCCCCTCCACCCCTTCCTCTCAAAAAAAATTGACATGACATATACACAGCATCTGCAGTGTTTATTTAATTACCGGACATTGTCTGTAGTATTTATATTTGTTGTGAGAATGAAGAGACAATGTAATACCTTATTTTGTTTATATAAAGATTATTTTAAATACTTCTCTCCATGATGTCTAGTTGTTAACAGTACACTTCAAGTCCATATACTCATTTTACTTTTGTTTTTTCAGAAACTATGAAAATTTGGTCAACATGCTGTTAGATTGTGTGAATCAAAGAAATCTGTAAGTTTGCCTTTCTCTGTGAACTTTTTTGTGTGCTAGTTTTTCTGAATTAAAAAAAATGCACAGTAAAATAAACAGCTTAGATAACTGAAAATAACATATGCAGCCTTTCCCGTACAGGGCTGGTTAAAATGCACTTTAGATCAGTAGTGATCAGAAAGTTGTACTATCTGACATCTCATACATGAAACAAATTTGGCCTTCGCCTACTTCTGATGGACAAGAATCAACATCAATTGACATGGACATGGGGGACAGAAAGGCCATTTGAAGGGTTGTTCAGCTCTCCCTCCCAACTGAACAGGGAAGTACGAGGTCAACATGAGGAATCTTGCATTGCTGCCATCCACTTGATGCCTGTACTATAGGTGAAAGTAGCTTTGTAGCAATTAGTAGTTGTTATATTCAGTATCTCTGTCCATTCCTAACAATTTCTGACTACAATTATTTGTCTAGCATAAAGATGACAATGAGGTGCAAGTACTTTTAAATTACTGTTACGGTAACACACCCACTTCAGGGCCCATTTTCTCTCCACAAGTGATGTAGAGGGGACTTCTTTTAATAAGACTGATTCCCGTAGAGTGTGGTTGTGGAATAGAGCATTAGTTTTATGGTGGTTAGATACACCTTAACAGATGGTTTTTTGCTTCTAGGTATAATTTTATAACCTTTTTTGAACAACAGCATTACATACAGTTCTCCATTATTCATTGTATATGGTTTTCTTTTTTTTTTTTTAGCCCCTGGAAGTTTGAACACATAGGCATTGGTTTTCTCTCTCTCCTCCTGAGGGATGATAGGGTACTACCTGTCCGTGCCATAAGATTCTTTGTGCAGTGTCTCAATCACGATGCAATAGTGGTTCGCAAGGTAAAGGTGGCAAACGCATTAAAATTTCTCTTGCTTTTTCAATTCCTGATCAAATGGTGGTTTTTGTTATTGTATGTGTGTAAACAGGGCCCTGCTCCAGTTAGAGAGCAGGGCCCTGTTTACACACACAAAAGTCCATCCCTCATATTGCATATGATCTTGGGAGTCCTATGACAATGGCAACTGATCTGAGGGCTTTTAAATGAGCAAAAGTTTGTACTATTAATTTTGTTTATCCTGCTTGTTGGTGAGACTTAGAAACACTTTCAGCTTTGTGGAAGGCTGGGGGAAGAGGAAACTAGACAGCAGGCTTTGTACTATGACATGCCATATGAAAGAGGTTTAATTCTATGTCTCATGCAGTGTTCCCTCTAATTTTTCCCGCATATCTGCGGAATAAATTTTGTTATGTGCACCATTATGGATGTGATGTGTGGCACATCACCTCCATATTGGTGCACATAACAAAATTCATGTGGCGGGGGTGGGGCTGAGATTTTGGAGTGTGCGAGGGGGCTCAGGGCAGAGGGTGGGTTGGGGAAGTGAGGGCCCCAGATGGGGATACGGGTTGTAGGATGGGGCCAGGATGAGGGGCTTAGGGCTGGGCAGAGGGTTGGAGTGTGCGGGGGTGAGAGCTCCAGCTAGGGGTAAGGGGTTTGAGATGCAGGAGGGGGTTCTGGGCTGGGGCAAGGGGTTGGGGTTCAGGCTTCCCAGGGGCTACGGTGGGCAGCTCTTTCTCCATGCAGTAGCACCTGGGGTGGGACAGAGTTGTGCCTCTCCCCCTCATGGTAGCTGTGGGGCTGAGGCCGCAGAATAGGTACTTCTCCCCCAGCCACAGCAGCTCCGGGGTTTAGGGAGAGCCTCTCTCCACTGCAGCTGTTCTGGGGTTGGGCTGGGTTAGGGCCAGGGGAGGGTTACCTCTTCCCCAGCCTCAGCAAGTCCAGGGTTGGACTGGGTTGGGGCCGAGGAAGGGATACCTCTCCCCGCGATGGCAGGTCCGGGGGCTGGGAAATTGGCATCTCTCCCCACTGCAGGCCTGAGTGCCTGAATGGCACTTAATAGGTTGCTGCGTGGCCATGCAGGTTAGAGGGAACAGGTCTCATGTTCTCTGTGATGAGGGGGTGGAGATGACTGTGGAGGAAGTAACCACATCTGCTGGTGTAACTAAGTGTCACGTGATGATGTTGACTGACTTTAAAGGGAGTGCCATTCACCTGGGAGGACTGGACAAATCCATGCACTGAAATGTGAAATTGATGAATTAATCTTCATTCTCTTTTTCAGATGGGTATCTCAGCTGTTGCTGGCATCCTCAAGCAGTTGAAGAGAGCCCACAAAAAGGTGTCCATCTGCCCTTATGAAGTCAGTAAGTGTTTAATAAGAGATTTCAGGTCCTAAATATCTAAATTTATCCTAAAGCTTTCAGGAAATGTATTTTCCCACCTACCTTACCAATAGAAAATACATGTTCTCTGTTGTTTATACTATTAACAAAATGGGTAACCTAACTAAAACATTTTTCACTTGCCTTTAAAACAACATGTGTTCACATCTAACAAGTAGATATGTATTTGTAGTTTATTCAGCAGGTTTTAGGTTAGGGTGTGTGTGTGTGTGTGTATATATATACATATTTTTATATTTAGACATAGGGCCTGATCCTTCTCCCTTTGAAGACAGTGGGAGTCTTGCACTTAACTTGATTGGGAACAAAATCAGTCTATACCATTGGTTCTCAAAGTGGGGGTCGCGGCCCCTCGGGAGGTCACAGCCTCCTTATGTGGGAGTCATGAGCCTCGACCCCAGCAGCGCGCTGCTGGCTGGAGCCCAATCTCCAAGCGGGCGACCTGGCCCCTGCTGGCTTCAGCCGCGATACCCGCGGGCTGCCGGCTCTTTCTCTGACCTGCCGGTGGGCTGCCAGCCCCAGGCCCGATCCCCGCAGGGGGCTGCCGGCCCCAGGCCCGACCCCAGAGGGCGGCGGGCTGCCGGCCCC